>JAZKJV010011367.1:0-600000 GCA_037367405.1 Ottelia alismoides
AAAATAGCAATCTTTTGCATAAAACTGAGTATGTTCATCGTATGAACTTCAATTTCATCTCAACAACTTTGTACTTTGGGAAATCATTAATTTAGGGAAATAATTTTCTTGATATGATCTCTTATATTCTAATGAATATTGATATGATATCAGGATTACCTCTTGAAGTGTGAGTTTCTACAAGAAACCTCCCGAATCAAGTTTGGTTTGTGCTTTCTTCTCTCGTGAGAACGATGATGAGTCGTGTAGCTTCTCACGAACTTCATTGTTGATTTCATGAACTTCTCCATGCAAAGATGATCACACTCCTAATTTCATCACATAAAATCAATCCTTATTCATGCACGAGGAACACGGAGAAGGAGACAATCTTTTTCTCCACAAGGCCACACCATTGTAGAGAAGAGGAAAGACTTGACAAGGTGGATGTGTAGGGTACAGAAGAGGAGATGTGTATGAGAATCAACTTCTCTAGACTCTTCTTTTAATTTAATTCTTAAGGCTAGAGAATAATTAGGAGGAACAAGCATGCTTTGAAAGAGATGGTGGATGGTGGATCAATAATCATGGTTTAGTCCCTATTAAACAACAAATAAGACTTGAAATATCTCTTTTAATCACCAATTAAATAAAATGAAAAAACCAACAAAAATTAGGAGAGTCTAATCCATTTAAGACTCTCATGGTGGATGTTCCATGCTTCTCCAAGTGTGGATGTTCGCATTGTCCTAAAGGTTGTTGGATGAGTTGTTACTTAATTATTGATATGATAATCTAGTTATCATAAGGTAATTTTATGAGAGATGCCATAATAACTTATGAATCTTATTCATAAATCCAAATAAAAATGTAAATTTAATTTACATTTAAATTCTAATGTAAATCATATTCACATAAATGCCTTGAAATAATTATATGAATCAAATTCATATAAACAATTATTACTATGAATCATTTTTCATATTAATTATTGAATTATATTTGTGAATCATATTCACAAAAATACCCTTATAGAAAATTGAATATGATAATAACAATTATTGTCTCAATATTAGCATCAAATAGTACGAGTCCTAATCCAATTAGGACTTGTGAGATACAAATGTAGATTCTTAGAGATAATATCGGGAAGATCATACTATCCACATATAACGATATGAAATTTTGATAACTACCCTATATCAAGGTTTATACTACTTTTAGTGAAAATATGTCACTTACAAATGTTGAGCTCGAACTGAAATGATTCACACTCTAGGTGAGCTCAATGAAACACATTACACTCTTTATGAGCTGGAGAATATGTCAATGAGTTGAACCCGGCTTCCGTAACCATTTCTAATCATAGTCCAAATCATTTGAAGCTTAGAAATGGCATGAGCTGCATTTGCAGTGGAAGTGCTCCATGTTAGCATTATCTGCCCGACCTGGCTGGATCCGTTTCAAGAAAGGTAGCATAAGAAGTCTCTGTGCACTTTAAATATCTAATTGAAATAATATAATAGTACTATGTGAGGGTGTATACTATATAGTAATATCAAGCAAATTAAATTATTTATTGGTTGCATTAGATTGATAATTAATTTAATATTGAATTAATTCAATCTAATTAAAATAAATAGTCTATTTTTAATAGAAATGTAATTCCCTTGGAATATTAAACATACGAATTTGATTGAAAATAATTAATTAAAAGTTGAACATGATATGGGAGATTCTAAGATGACATCCATGGTCTCCTGCCAAGGTGAAGGATTCCGTCGTCATGGATTTTACGCAAACTTTTTTGGAGTTTTTATGCAATTTTTCGTGCAAATGATATGCAAAAATTATGAAAAAATTACTGAAAGTGAAATATGATGAAATGAAGGTACACTATTTTTTTAATTTTCTGACAATATATGATTTTTTATGATTTTTTACTGAAAATAGAGTGACTATGAGTATTTAATATCTAATCAATCCATGAAATCAAATTTTTCAGAGAGCAATTTATCTCAAAAAGGTATTTTAATTAGAAATCCGGAAGAGTTGAAATTTTGCAAAAAAAAATAATATTCATGAATTTAGTTAAGAATCAATCACAGAAATCACTCAACAATTTATTTTAGGCAAAAGACAAACTCCTACTTAGATGAAATTTGGACATCAATTAAATATCACTTAAAGGCATCATCCACAATTTTTGACAATTTTTGGAGCAGTATTTAAGTAAGTGTGAATTTCAGAGCATAAATGGGTAAAATATCACTGAATTTCCTCTGATTTTTAGTAAATTCTCCAATGCTCAGAAAAATCCAAATAAATAACCAAAATGTAAAGAATTAATTCCTTAACAAGATATTATTTTTTATTTTAAAAAATTGATGTGAAATGAATGTACAAATTAGAACCTAAATGCAGGGGTATCTTTGCAATACAAAAATAAAAACTTAACAAAATGTGCACAGGGGCACTTTTGCAATTTAAAAAACATCACGGGTTAATATGCAATTTTCATAAATAAAAAATAAAATAAAAAAATAGACCTTAATAGACGTGGTTCCAATCCCTTTCTTCTCACACACGCTAGGATAAAGAGGATGGCACGAGAGATGAGGCAGGCGAGGCCAGGGGCGACGGAGGCGCGCAAGCACGCAGAGCGTCTGGGGCGGACGGCGATGTAGCAGCCGCGCAGGAGGAAGGCTGGTGACGACGAGGCACACCGAGCGGAGCGTGTGGTCGTGCATGCGGCAGACTGTCGTGGGGCAGCGGGAGCGGAGGGCGGCCGCTGGGGCATGCTGGCGTGGCTAAGGGGAGGCGGCGCTGGCGGAGTGCGCTGCAGGTCACGGGCGGACGTGCGGTGGAGCGGGGTCTGCTTGTAGCACGGATGACGCGTGACGCTAGGGCACGTGCGCGGTTGGGCGACCGTACGAAGCAGGAGGAGCAGCGTGTGAAGGATAACGGATGGTCCTCAAGAGCATCACGAAAGCATGTGGATTTTATTGTATACGATCAAGAGCGACTAGTCGCACTAGTTGCTCAGTGTAGCGGAATTTTAAAAATTTCTACGATGAAACCACATGATCCAAGAACATTTCTTGGATCATTTCATCTAATCACATAAGATATATAGGAATACCTCTTGAAGCGTGGTTGTGATTGAGCCTCTAAGCGAAGAGACCTCATATCTCAAGTCCGATAACGTGGGAGGAGACGATTGCGAGCGCGGGAATGAGTCGCGTGCTTCTTGCAATCCAAGTCATTGATCCAAGCGATGGATCTCCTGATCTCGTTTCACAAGATCGAACGCCTTCTTCACGAGCATTACGCACCAAAGAAGACGGAGATCCAAGAGTCGTCGAAGCGGGCACGACGACGAAGGCGACCTTCTCTTTATGAGAGTGGACTGCCACTCAAAAAGAGAAGGAAGGGAGTATGCATGAGAATGAGAGGGAGAGAGAGAGACATTGTCAAGATTGCGTAACTCGAAGAGCAAGGGATGCCTCTTCTTATATAGGGTTTTGGGAGTCCACGGATCCCAATCTACGGAGAACACACAATCAATGGATGAGATTGATTTGTGCTTCTTTCAACGGATAAGATGTTGTTGTAAAAACACAACATCAAATGATTTAATATAATTTAATTTATATTGATAAATCAATATAATTAATTTCAAACTAAATCTCTTTTGACTAGAGATAGGATAATGAGGAGACTAACATCCTTCCCTAAAAGAGGGGGGACGGCTACTCCTCTCCACATGGAGAGTAGTGGTCGTCCACTCCTCTTGAGAGGGATGGGTCTATCTCTTCTAATTATCATGAGATCTCATTGTCTCATGATATCTCCTATGACTCTTGTCGAAAATAATTTTTCACAAAAATAATTCCAAATTATCTTGCGGAAAGTATCAACCAAGCCATTGAAATTATGTGAAGCTCATTCACAACCCAAAACCAAATGTAATTATATTTTCAACTAATCATTCAATGTGAATCCAATTCACATTAACAATTACTCAACAAATATAAATCACATAAATCTCTCTCTTTAATATATTATAAATCGTACTTATAATATACATAGATAATTGGATAGTGTTATCCACATTATCCATATCCACAAAAATTAAATCACATTTAATTACATTGGATAATCATTCTCATGCATTATACAATGTGAATCAAATTCATATTATTCATGATAATTAAATCACATTTAATTATCCATTTCTCAATGCTTAGATATAATTCAACTTTGGAATTATTCTTGAACTCTTTCAAGAATAATGCGCTTTCTCAGCAGATACTTGGAGATAAGGACAGGGCGATGGTATTGTTCCACGAATAGTGACTTGGATATTGAGATCACGTCTCAAATCCAGATCTCACGGACCTCTCATAGATGCTTGATTTAATCAAGGCTGCAAATCTAATCTTCTCATTGCATCTGAATCTCATTCATATCAATGTCCAACACTTGGACCAAGATTAAATTACTTCTCTACTGAGAGGAGTCACTAAAATCCAGACCTGTTTCATCACTCCCTCAGAATGGAAGCGTCATGGTTATACAATCGTTTATGATCACATCACCCTCAGGTACTCCTAATACTTGTACATTTTGTATATTGGAAGACCTATGATGAATCTGAAGATATAGATCAATTTTACACCGTCATCTTCTGGGTTTCATCATCAAGTTTCTCAATCTTGGTCATTAAGATTTGGTATCGATCATATGCTTTCCAAAAGCATACATCATACCTTCAAATTCTTGTCATGCTTCTAAAGCACGATGACCATGCATGGAATTTGATCGATCCCAATACCTCATGAGTGAGCTCATATCTTCCGGTTCAGAATTGAACCTATATGATCCCTTTGAGAGATCGTATTACTCATATGTCCTTACATGCACCCCAGCTCGTCGGTGTATAGACCTTGGTTAGGTCATCAACCTATTGGTCTTCCAAATGAACATACTCAGACATATAGTAACACATCTATCTCTGGTCAGAAGATGCGTGCCTATATCGCGATAGCATACGACATAGGTCTTTGGTTATCTTGATCTCGTTAAGTCAACTCTTTGACCTAACTAATCTGACACCTCCAAATCTTTATTCCCATGCAGAGGACCTGCATCAAGAGGTCGGTCTGATATCATCCAAATGAGAAAGGATTACCATCTCCTACTCAGGCTAGAGATCATCTCTTAACAATCATTTGACGATGCTTAATGAGTCTTTAATCTATCTCCTATGATTTAATAATTGAATCAACAGGTGTATGATCATTAAGATGGCTATGGTACATAACCCTAATTGTACTAAGGGACCTATTATGCAAATTAGTTATTCTTCATTTCAGATCAGAGAATGATATTTGCAATAACATTTATTGCATAATGGCTCGTTGTGGGCTCGCATATCCAACAATCTCCCACTATCCCAAAGAGCCATTAATGAGTTGATCATTTAAACCCTCACTCATGTGACAGTCATAGGCTATTTAGAAAAATAGCTAGGTAAGCTTATCAGTCACTCTGTTCCCAAGAGACTACGCCAAGTCCTTTTACGACACTTGCATATCCCCAGTAACAGTGCTCGTATCCAATGCAAATGTTGCATCATATTCAACCAATACTCAATTTTGTTAGCTATAGTGTCCTTGACACTACAGCTCGATAATTATTATAACCAGTACGTAATTTCTATTATCCTTATCTGAATACCCTTACTCCCGGAGATCTCTATCTCCTAAGGTATCTGCAGTTAAGACCTTTTTAGATCTCCATCTATAAAGTCTTAAGATCTTGAAGATAAGACTTAGAGATCATTACCTCTAAAGTCTTGTAATCTATGAAGATATTATTATTACTACAATCAAGTGTTTTATTTTCATAGTAGGATTAGTAATAGTTTACTACTCCTACTGCATGGTAGACATCTGGCTTTTGTACTCATCCAGCACACATCTGGCTTCTCATAACTGATGCACAAGGGCAAGCAGTTCTAGTATTCACTTCCTCAACTCTTTGAGGTGCTATCCCTTTAGATAGGTCAGTACCACATCTTAAGAAAAAGAAGCCTTTCTTGGAATTTTCCAGAAAATAGAATATGTCCAAGGTGTACCACTAATGTGATGGTTCCAATGCCCTCTTCTTTTTGCTTGTGAACACTTTCAGAACTAAGATCTTAAGAGGTATCCTTGAGATCATATCTCAAGGTATGGAATAGACAGACCATAAAACACTTGTTATTATCATTATATCATTCCAAATGATTAGGATATCATCTACATTTAGCACGATGAACAAAATGGCACTCCCACTAAGCTTCATATGGTTCATCAAGATTCTACCTGAAATCATAACCTTTATAATTTCATTAAATCTTATGTTCAAAAAACAAGAAGCTTATTTGAGTCCACAGATGGAGTTATTCAGGTTGCACAACATGCTTTCCTAAACTATGAATCCATGGGGCTACTTCATATGAATATCCTCAGAAAGGTATTCATAGAGGAATGCAACATTGACTTCCATCTTGAAGATGTAAAAGTCAAGTTGTATAGCTATAGTTAGCAATATTCTGATGGGTTTAAGCATGGTTGCTGAAGAGAAAGTCTCATCGCAAGCAATGTCTTCTCTTCGGTGTGCAGCTCGTGGCTACGAGCCATGCTTTGAAGGTCTCTACCTTCTCATCAGGTTCCCTCTTTCTCTGAAGATCCATTTACACCTTAATGGGTCCTACCCTTATAGGTGGATCCTCGAGGGTCCATATACAACACTTGTATACGAAGTCTACTTTAGACGTAATTGCTAACATCCATCTTTCCATGGCATGATCTTCAGAAGCTTCATAACATGAAGTTCGATCATTGTCAGATTTCTCTGATACATGGAATCCATCCTCAAACTCATTTGAAGAGGTATTAGTGTTTCACCTTTAAATTATCCTTTTAGTTTCTGATTTTAGGAGCCTCATTATTTTCTCAAGATTAAATGAGTTCCTTTACTTCATTTTCATCTTGATTCTCAAGAGAGTCATCCTCTAAGAATCACATCCTTAGAGATGAGATCCTTTAGGAATCTCAAGGTCATAAAGTAGGTATCCAATACCATCCTTTATTTTCCTAATGAAGTAGCACTCTCTTGTGCTAGATTCCAGCTTACTTGTAGGAAACCTTATTGAGGATATATAATATAGTCTCTACCACATATATACCTGAAAACTAGGGGATAATTATGCTAAGATTAATCATTGATCAAATCATGTCACACATGATCAATTGTATCTCCCTACAACTCTATTGAGATAGCAATGATATTACTTACTCTATAAGGTATTCTTTGAAATCATCTAAAAAGTACAAGCTACCTTGATTAGATCAAATTCATTTCATCTTCCGTCAAACTTTGATTCTAAATCAAAATTGTGAAATCTTTGAACATTTCAAAGGTTTCTAAGGTGAAGGAAGAAATCTTATATCACAAATAATCATAGAATGATATCACATATCATTAATGTCTACTTTGATATAGATGATCCGCATACATCAATATGTATGAGATCCTGAATACCTCGACATCTAACACCATTCCCAAAGAAGGGTGCATTGGACATTTTCACTTTTGAATACAATATTCACAAGCATGTAAGATTAGAAATTTCAGACAATCTAAAGTTTCATCTCTTACTAGTCTATTGATCTCATCAATAGACATATGTCCAGGATTTGATGCCAGATCATTGTCAAATGATCTTCATCCTCCTATTGATCTTTTTAAGGTTCAATTTTCAGTATTAGAAATTGTAATGAACCATTCATTTATTTTCTGATTTAGTAGAGTCCTCAAGATATCGGAATACTATCTGAAATATATCCATCATAACTCTTTATGATAGGTCTATTCCAGAATTTATATTTATTTCCAATATTTAGAAATAAACTGAGTGTATTCTAATATTTAGGTCATAGAGATATTCTCTAAGATTAAGGGCTCGCCCACTGAAAATACAAAGTCTATTACATCATCCATGTGGATAACTAATAAACCTTAAGATCAAATTTCTCGAATTTTCTAAAACATATGCAACCAATTGCAAGTGTTACTAGAAAAATGAGATACAATTATTAGAATTTTAATCTTATCCAATAAGAAGGTCAATTTCAATGATTAAATGTAGATTATTCCAATGCACTATCCAAGTCCTCTAAGGATCTAGATAGACTTGATAGTCATACTATCAACACATCAGCTCATTGCAGTATTGGCATTCATCCAAGTCTTTGGATGTCATATGTGTGGAAACCATAGAAGTACAGTCAACTCTTTGACTTTCCTTCTAACTTGGGTCCAACCCATGCTTCCACTGCGCTCCTTTCATTTCTAAACAACCATTGCTTAAGAAAAAAGGATCTCTTATGTTGAATTCAAAAGATTTCAATATAAGAGTATTTCGACATTTATACATGCTTCATTTAATTCATACAATATGAATATTATGAAGCTTCATGAATGACTAGAGTATAGATAGTAGGATGATGACACTCATTATATCTACATACATCTTAACTCTTAAAGACTTAGGTTCGGGTAGGTATTCAAACATTTTGAATACATCATATCTTATAGAGCCACCATTCTGCATAATACAGTGAATCATGTCATTCATGATTAAATCTCAAGAACATATATGTATGTCAGAAAATCTTCTTAGAATTTTATAAGGATTATTTGACAATTGCGATCATCATCGACATGTCACTTCCAAAGAACATTCGATGAGAGATCAAGACTATAGAGACATACAAACCCTAGGTTGTTGTTGTTAGCCATGTGTGCCCGAGGTGAACCATTCTTACAATAAATGTCATTGTAATAAATATGTTTTATTAATAAATTTTATTGATTGTTCAACTCCCTTTCTGAAATTAAATGAATGAATGTACTATAAGGTCCCTCTGTACGATTAGGGTTATGTACCATGGCCATCTTGATAATCATATAGTTGTTGATTCATTAAATGAATCATAGAGGCTGGTGTTTGGATGAATATCTAAAGAGTTAGATAAAGGACTCATCAAGCACCGTCAAATGATTATTAAGAGATGATCTCCAGCCTGAGTAGGAGATGGCAATCCTTTCTCACAAAGGCTGATATCTGACCGACCTCTTGATGCAGGTCCTCTGCATGGGAATAGTGATTCAGAGGTGTCAGATTAGTTAGGTCAAAGTGTTGACTTCGCGAGATTGAGATAACCAAAGTCCTATGTTGAATGCTATCACAGCATAGGCACACATCCTCTGACCGGAGACAGATGTGTTACTATATGTTTGAGTGTGTACATTTGGCAAACCAATAGGTTGATGACCTAACAAAGGTCTATACACCGGCGAGCTGGTGTGCATGTAAAGGCATATGAGTAATACGATCTCTCAAAGGGATCATACAGATTCACTTATGAACCGGAAGACATGAGCTCACTCATGAGGTATTGGTACCGATCAAAATCCATGCATGGTCGTCGTGCTTTAGAAGCATGACAAGAATTTGAAGGTATGATATATGCTTTAGACAAGCATATGAGATATCAATTCCCAATGACCAAGATTGAGAAACTTGGTGATCGAACCCTGAAGAAGACAGTGTAAAATTGATCTTCATCTTTAGGTTGATCAGAGGTCTTCCAGTATGCAAGATGTACAGGTATTGGGAATACCTGAGGGTGATGTGACCATAAATGATTGTATAACCATGATGCTTCCATTCCGAGGGAGTGATGAAACAGGTCTGGATTTTAGTGACTCCTCTCAGTAGAGAAGTAACTTGATCTTAGTCCAAGTGTTGGACATTGATCTGAATGAGATTCAGATGCAATGAGAAGATTAAGGATACGTATTTGATTTAATCAAGCTTCTATGGGAGGTCCGTGAGATCTGGATTTGAGATGAGATCTCAACATCCAAGTCACTATACATGGAACAATACAATAGCCTTGTCCTTATCTCCAAGTATCTGCGGAGAAAGCACATTATTCTTGAAGGAGTTCAGGAATAATTCCTATGATGCATTTTGTATCCAAGCAAGAAGGTCTTGATGATTAAATGAGATTAAATTATCAAGTATAATATGAATAAGATTCATATTGTGAGAATGATCATCCAAGATAATTAAATGAGATTTAATTATCAAGGAATTGCAGATCGTGGATAGTGC
Source organism: Ottelia alismoides (assembly GCA_037367405.1). Lineage (NCBI taxonomy): Eukaryota > Viridiplantae > Streptophyta > Magnoliopsida > Alismatales > Hydrocharitaceae > Ottelia > Ottelia alismoides. The sequence goes on from JAZKJV010011367.1 coordinate 10,214, forward strand.
TATCCATAATATCTATGAATGTATTATAAATATGATTTATAATACATTGGAGAGAGAAGCTTTGTAAATAACATTTGTTAATTATTAATGTGAATTGGATTCACATTAAAAAATTAATTATAAATGTAATTTATAAATTTAGTTTGGGTTGTGAATATGATTCACATATTTTTCAATGGCATGATTGAAATATTCACAAATTAATTTGGAATTAATTTGGTGGATATTATTGCAATAAAAGTTATTGCAATTTATTAATAAATAATAGGATAAAATAAAAAGGATATAATCACCATCAAAATGAGGTGGTGTCACCAATGACTTAGTCATAGGTGACGCCCCTCAATTTTAGGGGGTGATTTGTTGTCTCCCTTTTTGTTTCTTGTTATCTCTTAATAATTGATTTATATTACATTAAATTATATTTATGATAATACAATATATATTTGATTTGATATAAATTAATGTTGTTAATTTTTAACCAACAATCATCATGACCGTTGATTGATGCATAGATCAATCTAGCCGTTGGATCTATGTATGCCATGGATTGAGATCCATTGGATCCCAAACTAATATAAGGAGGGCAACCATGGCCCTTTGGAGAACAACAAGAGTACATGCCTACTCTCTCTCTCATTCTCGCTGTCTCTCTCTCTAAGGTGGTCGTCCATCTTATGTGTTGAGAGAGACCTTCTCGCCTTCACCTTCGACTACTCGAGGATCTCCATCTTCTTTATGGTTGCTTGCTCTAGAAGAAGACGATGGATTTCGTTGGACGAAATAAGGGGATTTGAAGCTTGGACCTTCGTCGAGGATTGCGGGAGTCACGCGTCTCATCATCGCGCCTGCAAGTGTTGTCTTCGTGGATCGGACTTGAGCCAGGAGGATCTCTTACTTTAGAGATCTTGTGATCGCAACCACACTTCGAGAGGTATTTCTAATACTTTGTGGTTTGATGAAACGATCCAAGAAACATTCTTGTGATCATGTGGTTTCATCACTTGCTTTAAATTTTTTATATTCCGCTGCACATTGCGACTAGTCGCCCCGATCGCATGAGATGCGATCGTCACGCTTCCGTGATGCACTTGAGGATTCTCAATATCCTTCAAGTGGTATCAGAGCCTTAGGTCGGAAAAGGTTTTGGATACGATCTGTGAACCTAGGACAACTTGGGTTTGAAAGAGCTGCGAAAGTTTTATCGCATTTCAATTATCGCACCTTTGTTTAATTGGATTTTTTCGGCACTGTTTAAATTGTTTAAACACGAAATATTCAATTGGATTTTGTTCCCCATTAAATAAGGAAACCATATGATCTGAGTTTACGAAATTTGGATTTCATTTGCTCAAGATATGGCCTTTTGAATATACATGTATTCACTGTTGCGGGAACTGCAAATCTGAACGTGATTAATGAGTTAATTACTATTTTGAACTTTTGATGCGCCTTGAAATGCGTGAAATATCACTTGGTTTCTATCATAAATCAAATTGGCAATCTTAGGAAACTGATTCTGCGAATTTTGGATTTAAATTGATCAAGATAAGTTAATTTTAGTGAGTAGGGTCATTGCTGGAAATTGACAAACTTGATCATGAACCTTGTGATAGTCATTCAAATAAATTGATAAAAAATAATTGTTAATTTTCTGAAATAGTTATTGATAAGTATTTGTGAAATATTTAGAGATGATAATCGTTTCCTTGAATGACATTGATATGAAATCATCAACAAGCATTGTTTGCATACAAAACCCTAGTTTATCCTACAATAGTTGTAGGACAACTTTTACATGCAAAACCCTCTTGCTTGAATAGGATTGGGGATTTGTTTAGCAAATCTCCTTATAATATAATCAAAATTGTTTTGATGTATATTATATGATATAATTTTGGTTGAAAGACCGATGAGCATCTCAAAGTACATGATGATCTATCTGGCATTATCCTTTCTTGAGGTGGATATGGGGTCTAGTTGGAGAGCATTGGGGTAGCGGATTGTAATGCATGTGGTCCATCCCACTCTCGTCGGTACTGGCCTTGACAGCGGGTAGGGACTCGATAATACCGAAGAAATCAAAGTGTATTTTTCTAATTATTAAAATTCGAAATAATACGTACTTTGATATTATACCTAGTATTCAAGTAATATTCAAGTTTGTTGATTGAAAATGGATTGATAATTAATTTAATCTGATTAAATTATTTATATCCTATTAAAGGCACTCTATTGTGAATAGATGTGTATTTCCCTTGGAAGAATTAATTATGTGAATATGATTCACGGTAATTAATTACAATTTGAATATGAGGTGGAGGATCACATAAGTGACATCCATGGTCTCCCATCAAGGCAAAGAATTTCGTCGCCAAAAGTTGTATATAGGAGAAGCCTGTCCGAAGTGACAGATCCAATATACAATTATTTGGATCGGGTTCTTTGCTTCTCGAAAGAGTAAGGCCGTATACGTAGTGACCCCAATATCGAGTCCTCATATTATTGGGGTGATATTGGATTGCAAATGGCGAGTATTAAGCCTCTTGACGGTTGGTTCAATTAGCAATGGGTCAACATCATCTTAGGGGTGGTGGGCCCGGCTGTTAAAGACTGAATTGGGAAATGCAAGTTGGACTTGCAAGGCAGAATGTGTTCCCCCTTCTCTTTATTCGAGTCAAAGGTTGTCATATTATTGGGATGTGATAAAGATAGAGAGGAGATCCCAGATCTTGCTTGAGATATAGCGGTAAGTATATCTCTTACTTTGAGAGATAATAAGGGAATAATCTTTCAAAGTTGACATAGCAAGACAAATTTGATTTAAAATGCCTTAATCAAATGTTTTAAAAATGAATTTATAATTATTTTTATGAACAAATATAGTACATTCTTAATTTCAGAAAATGAAGTCCATGAACCCACTGAGCAGGCTCCTGGAGGTCAATCAGTTGACCGAACCAAATTATTCAGATTGGATCCGAAATTTGAATCTTGTCCTATCTGCGGAGCGCATCTCATATGTGCTAACCAAGGACAAGATTGCAGACCCTCAGACTTCAGAAGATAAATCTTTTAATGAGAAATATGATGAAGATCATAACTTGGCAAGATGTTATATCCTTGGCTTATTGTCCAATGTGCTTCAGAAGCAGCATGTGGAAATGAACCACTGCCAAGAAATCATGATGAATCTGAAGGAAATGTTCGGTGACATAAACCGCACACATCGTTATAATGTGACGAAAGAGCTTATTCGCTGCAAGATGCAGGAAGGAACCTCTGTTAGAGAACACATACTCAAAGTGTTTGGGCACCTCTTTGAATTGGAAACCCTGGGAGCATCCATGGATGCTGATATGCAGGCTGATTTCATCCTCCTATCGCTCCCTAAGTCTTCCAACAACTTTGTTGTGTCATACCACATGAGCGAAGTTGATTTCAATAATGCTGGGTTGTTAGCTGCATTGAAGTCTGTAGAAGACGTGATGAAGAAGGACGACCCCTCTGCCAGTGCAATGGTTGCACAAGCAAAAGGAAAGCGCGGTCGGAAGCAAGGTTCTCGGAAGGGCCCGCCCCAGAAGAGAAAGAAGAAGAATCAAGGAGTTGGTTCATCTTCCAGTGCTTCCATGTTAATGACATCAAAGAAGACCGATGTCTGTCACTGCAAGAAGTCGGGGCACTGGCGGTGTAACTGCCCTGAATACCTGAAGTCTGCTGACAAAGGTAAAGCCCCAGCAGGTATGAAATCTACTTTCATCATTGAAACTAGTTTTCTCGTTGGACGAGAAGGAAGTTGGATTATAAATTCTAATGCTTCTATTCATGTATGCAATTCGTTGCATTTGTTTCAGGAAACTAGGAATCTTGAGCAAGGGGAGATAGTCATTCAGATGAGATTTGATGCAAGTGTTGCAGCAGTCGCCATTGGAACCTGCCGACTATCATTATATAGTGGTCGAGTCTTAGTACTTAAAGAGTGTCTTTATGTACATGAAGTCAGGAGGAATTTGATATCTGTATCTAAGCTTGTTAGACATGGATATTCCTTCCTATTCTGTAATAAGTTAGTCATTAATCAATATGATAATTTTATTGCGGATGGTGTTCTGACTTCAGAAGGACTCCATGAATTGTGCATTGATGAATGTGTCATGGATGTCACTACCACTAATAAAAATCCTAAAAGATCCAGGGAGAATGGAAATCATTCGAATATGATTTGGCATCAAAGGCTTGATCATTTATTTGTTGATGGGATCAATAGATTGATAAAAGATGGACCCTTAGATTTTCTACAGGTCCACCTACCTGTGAACATTGCATTCGAGGTAAAATGACCAGGATGCCTTTACGTAACAAGGTTACAAGATGCGAAAGTATTATTGACCTAATACATACTGATGTATGTGGTCCCTTCAGTACCGCGACTCGAAATGGATATCGATATTATTTGACGCTTATTGATGACCATTCGTGATACGGGTTTATCTTCCTACTACGTCATAAATCTGAAACCTTTGAAAAGTACAAAGAGTTTAAGGCTTTGGTTGAGAACCAAATCGATTGGAAGATTAAACGGATTCGATCTGACCGAGGTGGTGAGTACCTCTCAGATGAATTCAAGGAATACTTTAAAGAGAATGGAATTGTCTCCAATCTCACTCCCCCTGGAACTCCCCAACTTAATGGTCTTGCTAAAAGACGCAACATGACTATCATGGACATGGTCCATTCAATGATGAGCAAAGCACGTTTACCTCTTAGTTTTTGGGGATATGCAGTAGAGACTGCAATATATATCCTGAATAAGATTCCTAGCAAATCTGAACCCAAGACTCCTCATGAGCTCTGGTATGGAAACAAACCTAGTGTTAATCACTTGAGGGTTTGGGGTTGCCTGGTCCATGCGAAGAATGTGAACACAAGTAAGCTAGAATCTCGCACTTGTGAGTGTTACTTCATTGGGTATATTAAAGATGGTATTGGATATCAACTTTATGACCCTGAGATCCAAAAGGTTTTTGTCTCTAGAGATGTGAAATTTCTAGAGGACGATTTCCTTAAAGGTCAAGATAGAAATGAAGTAGAGGAACCCATCGAATCCCCTGCGGATTCTGAGATTCCTGAACCAGAAACTGAAGAGATAAATAAAGATGAAACACCCATACCTCTTCGAAGGAGTTCGAGGGTGGTTGAACCACCTGAAAGGTATGGATTCCATGTGTCAAGTGAGACTGACAATGATCCTACTTCATTTGATAAAGCACTCGTGGATCATGACATGGATAGATGGATGCTAGCAATGAAGTCAGAGATTGACTCCATGCAAAAGAATGGTGTATGGACCCTAGAGGATCCACCTAAAGGGGTGAAAGCCATTGGGTGTAAATGGATCTTCAAGAGAAAAAGGGGACCTGATGGGAAACTAGAGACTTTCAAAGCACGGCTCGTGGCCAAGGGCTACACACAGAGAGAAGGCATTGACTACGATGAGACATTCTCTCCTGTGGCTATGCTTAAGTCCATCAGGACACTGCTAGCTATATCTGCATCTCTTGACTACGACATCTGGCAGATGGACGTCAAGATAGTTTTCTTAATGGATACCTCGAGGAGGATATCTATATGGAGCAGCCCCAGGGCTTCATAGTTGAGGATGGAAAAGTATGCAAGCTAAAGAAATCCATCTATGGGCTCAAACAAGCTTCTCGTAGCTGGAACATCAGATTTGACGAAACCATAAAGAGTTATGATTTTGTGCAGAATCCTGATGAACCTTGTGTGTACAAGAAGCTTAGTGGGAGCGCCATTGTTTTCATCGTGCTTTACGTAGATGATATCCTTATCATTGGGAATGATATAGGAATGCTGACCAGGGTAAAGATTTGGCTATCTCATACCTTCGAGATGAAAGATCTTGGAGAAGCCTCTTACATCTTAGGCCTGAAGTTGTTCAGAAACTGAGAAAAGAGGATATTGGGATTATCACAACATGGATACATTAAGAAGATTCTTGAACGATTCCGTATGGATAGTTCCAAGATAGGATTCCTCCCCTTAAGACATGGTATCCATTTGTGTAAAGGGATGGCTCCTCAAAGTGTTGAGGAAAAGAAGGCCATGGCTAGATGCCCCTATGCATCAGCTGTAGGAAGCTTAATCTATGTCATGATGTGTACTAGGCCAGGCATCTACCATGCAGTGGGAGTGGTAAGTCGTTACCAATTCTGCTATGGAGAACAATACTGGAATGCAGTGAAGAACATATTCAAGTATCTAAGACGTACGCAAGATTACATCTTGGTCTATGAAGATGGTGATATCCAAGTCTTGGGATATACAGATTCAGACTTCCAGTCGGATATTGATGATCAAAAGTCGATATCAGGGCTTGTGTTATTGTTGAACGGTGGTGTTGTGAGCTGGAGAAGCAAGAAGCAGGACACTACAACAGATTCAACAAGAGAAGTTGAATACATTGCCGCATCGGATGCTGTAAAGGAGGTGGTGTGGTTGCGCAAGTTCATCTTGGAGCTTGGCGTAGTTTTCTCTGATACTCCCATCCCATTACTCTACGATAACACGGGAGCCATTGTCCAGGCAAAGGAACCCAGATGGAATCAAAAGAGCAAGCACGTGGAAAGGAAATACCACATCATTCGGTAGATTCAAAAGCGTGGTGATATCATCATCACCAAGGTGGCTTCTGCCAACAACGTTGCTGATCCTCTTACCAAACCTCTGACATAGAAGGTTTTCGACCAGCGTGTAATGAGTATGAGTTTAAGGACTGTTCCTGAATGGTTCTGAGGGCTAGTGGGAGATTGTTAGCCATGTGAGTCCGAGGAGAACCATTCTTACAATAAATGTCATTGTAATAAATATGTTTTAACAATAAATGTTATTGATTGTTTCACTCCCTTTCTGAAATTAAATGTATGAATGTACTATAAGGTCCCTCTATACAATTAGGGTTGTGTACCATGGCCATCTTGATAATCATATAGCCGTTGATTCATTAAATGAATCATAGAGGCTGGTGTTTAGATGAATATCTAAAGAGTTAGATAGAGGACTCATCAAGCACTGTCAAATGATTATTAAGAGATGATCTCCAGCGCGAGTAGGAGATGGCAATCCTTTCTCACAAAGGTTGATATCTGATCGACCTCTTGATGCAGGTCCTCTGCATGGGAATAGTGATTCAGAGGTGTCAGATTAGTTAGGTCAAAGTGTTGACTTAGCGAGATCGAGATAACCAAAGTCCTATGTTGAATGCTGTCACGACAGAGGCACACATACTCTGACCGGAGACAGATGTGTTACTATATGTCTGAGTGTGTACATTTGGCAGACCAATAGGTTGATGGCCTAACCAAGGTCTATACACCGGCGAGCTGGTATGCATGTAAAGGCATATGAGTGATATGATCTCTCAAAGGGATCATACATGTTCACTTATGAATCGGAAGACATGAGCTCACTCATGAGATATTGGGACCGATCAAAATCCATGCAAGGTCGTCGTGCTTTAGAAGCATGACAGGAATTTGAAGGTATAATATATGCTTTGGGAAAGCATATGATCGATACCAATTCTCAATGACCAAGATTGAGAAACTTGGTGATCGAACCCTGAAGAAGACAGTGTAAAATTGATATTCATCTTGATCATAGGTCTTCCAGTATGCAGGATGTACAGGTATTGGGAATACCTGAGGGTGATGTGACCATAAATGATTGTATAACCATGACGCTTCCATTCCGAGGGAGTGATGAAACATGTCTGGATTTTAGTGGCTCCTCTCAGTAGAGAAGTAACTTGATCTTAGTCCAAGTGTTGTACATTGATCTGAATGAGATTCAGATGAAATGAGAAGATTAAGTATACAGACTTGATTTAATCAAGCATCTATGGGAGGTCCATGAGATCTGGATTTGAGATGAGATCTCAACATCCAAGTCACTATACGTGGAACAATACAATCGTCGTGTCCTTATCTCCAAGAATCTGCGGAGAAAGCACATTATTCTTGAAGGAGTTCAAGAATAATTCCTATGATGAATTTTGTATCCAAGCAAGAAGGTCTTGATGATTAAATGAGATTTAATTATCAAGTATAATATGAATAAGATTCATATTGTGAGAATGATCATCCAAGATAATTAAATGAGATTTAATTATCAAGGAATTGCAGATCGTGGATAGTGTTATCCATAATATCTGTGAGTATATTATAAATATGATTTATAATATATTAGAGAGAGAGAAGCTTTGTAAATAACATTTGTTAATTATTAATGTGAATTGGATTCACATTAAGTAATTAATTAGAAATGTAATTTACAAATTTAGTTTGGGTTGTGAATATGATTCACATATTTTTCAATGGTATGATTAAAATATTCACAAATTAAATTGGAATTAATTTGGTGGATATTATTGCAATAAAAGTTATTGCAATTTATTAAGAAATAATAGGATAAAATAAAAAGGAGATAATCACCACCAAAATGAGGTGGCATCACCAATGACATAGTCATAGGTGACGCCCCCCAATTTTAGGGGGTGATTTGTTATCTCCCTTTTTGTTTCTTGTTGTCTCTTAATAATTGATTTATGTTAAATTAAATTATGTTGATGATAATACAACATATATTTCATTTGATATAAATTAATGTTGTTGGTTTTTAACCAACAATCATCATGGCCGTTGATTGATGCATAGATTAATCTAGCCATTGGATCTATGTATGCCATGGATTGAGATCCATTGGATCCCAAACTAATATATAAGGAGGGCAACCCTAGCCCTTTGGAGAACAACAAGAGTACACTCCTACTCTCTCTCTCCCTCTCATTCTCGTTGTCTCTCTCTCTCTCTAAGGTGGCCGTCCATCTTATGCGTTGAGAGAGACCTTCTCGCCTTCGCCTTCGACTACTCGAGGATCTCCATCTTCTTTGGGGTTGCTTGCTCTAGAAGAAGACGACGGATTTCGTTGGACGGAATAAGGGGATTCGAAGCTTGGACCTTCGTCGAGGATTGCAGGAGTCACGCGTCTCATCATCGCGCCCGCAAGTGTTGTCTTCGTGGATCGGACTTGAGCCAGGAGGATCTCTTGCTTTAGAGATCTCGTGATCACAACCACGCTTCAAGAGGAATTTCTAATACTTTGTGGTTTGATGAAACGATCCAAGAAATGTTCTTGTGATCATGTGGTTTCATTACTTGCTTTAAATTTTTTAAATTCCGCTGCATATTGCGAGTAGTGCGACTAGTTGCCCCGATCACATGAGATGCGGTCGTCACGCTTCCGTGATGCGCTTGAGGATTCTCAATATCCTTCAGTTGTCTTATTGTCTATTTAATTGTCATTCCTCATTATTATAAGAAAACTTGCACAATGCAACCACATACAATATGTGTCCAACTGCTAGTACAATATTTTGATCATGGATCCAATCCATGATATTTTACTGGTTATTACTGAGTATAGTATTGAGTGGGTTTAATGGAGGATTATCTGAAATAAGAAATTTGCATAAATATATATAAATATATATACACACATTTTACTTTAATTTAGGAATTTTTATATCAAAGTTGTCTTGCATTGTCAACACTGAAAGTTCATTCCCTTAATCACTTTCAATGTAAGAGATATATTTACCATTATATCTCAAGCAAGATCTGGGATCCCCTTTCTTATCTTTGTCACATCCCAATAATATGAGAACCTGTAACTCGGATAAAAAGAAGCGGGAACACATTCTGCCTTGCAAGTCCAACTTGCATCTCCCAATTCGATCTTTAACACCCAGGCCCACCACCTCTAAGGTGATGTTGACCCGTCATTAATTGCACCAACTATCAACAGGAATACAACTCGCTACGCGTAATCCAATATCATCCCAATAATATGAGGACCTGATATTGGGGTCACTACGCATACGTCCTTACTCTTTCGAGAAGCGAAGAAGAGCCCGATCCAAATGGATTGTATGCAAGAGCTGTCACTTCTGGCATGTGTCTCCTACATACAATATCTGGCGACGGAACCCTTCGCCTTGACGGGAGACCATGGATGTCACTTATGTGATCCTCCACCTCTTATTCAAATTTCAATTAATTATCATGAATCATATTCATATAATTAATTCTTGTAAGGAAAATACACATCTATTCATACTAGAGTGTTTTTAATTGGATATAATTCATTTAATCACATTAAATCAATTACTAATCCAATTCAATCAACAAACTTGATTGTTACTTGAACGTATGGTATTATCTCAAAGTACGTATTAATTCGAATCTTAATAATTAGAAAATACACCATGATTTCTCCATTATTATTGAGTCCCTACCCGTTGTCATGGCCAGTACTGACGGGAGTGGACAGACCGCACACGGTGCAACCTGCTACCCCAACGCTCCCCGACTAGACACCATATCAACCTCAGGAAAGGATAATGCCAAATCGATCATTGTGTATTTGAGATGTTCGTCGGTTTTTCAACCGAAATTATACCATATAGTAATAATCAAAACCATTTTGATTATAAGGAAATTTGCTAGACAAATTCCCATACCTATTCAAGTAACATGTTTGTTGAAAGTGTATCAAGTAACCAATTGGTGATCTAGATCAAATCTAATCATTTATTAGTTGAGGCAATGTCATTTAAGGGAACAATTATCATTCAAATATTTCTCAAATATTATCCATAATTATTTCAGAAACTTAACCATTAATTTCACAAGATTCTTAAATGACAATCACAACGTTTTTGATAAACATGCAATTTCCAGCAGTGACCCTCACTAACTAAAATTAGCATATCTCATTCATTTTAAATCCAAATTAAGCAAAATCAATTTCCAGTGGTTAGCATGCATTTACAGGTGTTTTAAAATGGTAATTAACTCCTCAATTACGTCATTATTCACCATCCCTGAAACAGTGGACATATGGTCATTAAAAGGATCATAACTTGAGCAAACGGAATCCAAATTACGCAAACTCAAATTCTACGATTTCCTTATTTAATGGGGAACATTATCCATGTGATGGTTTTATGTTTAAATATTTTAAACAGGGCCAAAATTTATCACAAAATAGGGCTGCGAAAATTGAAATGCGATAAAAATTTTCACGAACCCTCACGAGCCCAAATCTTCTTCGGTTTATGGATGAAATTCAAAACCTCCAACCTGGCCCTGATACCACTTGAAGGATAATGGATGATCCTCAAGCGCATCACGGAAGCGTGTGGATCGTATCGTATACGATCAAGAGTGACTAGTCGCACTAGTTGCTCGATGCAGTGGAATTTTAAAAATTTATACGATGAAAAGACATGATCCAAGAACATTTCTTGGTTTGTTTCATCTAACCACATAAGATATATAATAAAACCTCTTGAAGCTTGGTTGCAATCGAGATTTTAAGCGAAGAGACCACCTGTCTCACGTCCGATCCGTCAGAGGAGACGCTTGCGAGCGTGGGGATGAGTCGCGTGCTTCTCGCAATCCAAGTCGTTGATCCAAGCGATGGATTTTTTGATCTCGTATCACGAGATCGAACGCCTTCTTCACGAGCGCCACATACCAAAGAAGACGGAGATCCAAGAGTCGTCGAAGCGGGCATGACGACGAAGGCGGCCTTCTCTTTATGAGAGTGGACGACCACTCAAAGAGAGAAAGAAGGTAGTATGCGTGAGAATGAGAGGGGGAGGGAGATGTTGTCGAGATTGCGTAACTCGAAGAGAAAGGGATGCCTCTTCTTATATAGGGTTTTGAGAGTCCATGAATCCCAATCTATGGAGAACATACAATCAATGGATGAGATTGATTTGTGTTTCTTTCAAAGGATAAAATGTTGTTGTAAAAACACAACATCAAATGATTTAATATAAATTGATTTATATTGATAAATCAATATAATTAATTTCAAATTAAATCTCCTTTGACTAGAGATAGGATAATGAGAAGACTAACCTCCTTCCCTAAAAGAGGGGGGACAGCTACTCCTCTCCACATGGAGAGTAGTGGCCGTCCACTCCTCTTGAGAGGAATGGGTCTATCTCCTCTAATTATCATGTGATCTCATTATCTCATGATATCTCCTATGACTCTTGTCGAAAATAATTTTTTTCAAAAAATAATTCCAAATTATCTTGTGGAAAATATCAACCAAGCCATTAAAGTTATGTGAATCTCATTCACAGCCCAAAACCAAATGTAATTATATTTTCAACTAATCATTCAATGTGAATCCAATTCACATTAACAATTAATCAACAAATATAAATCACATAAGTCTCTCTTTTTAATATATTATAAATCGTATTTATAATATACATGGATAATTGGATAGTGTTATCCACATTATCCATATCCACAAAAATTAAATCACATTTAATTACATTAGATATCATTCTCATACATTAAGATAATGTGAATCAAAATCACATTATTCATGATAATCAAATCACATTTAATTATCCATTTCTCAATGCTTAGATATAATTCAACTTTGGAATTATTCTTGAACTCTTCCAAGAATAATGTGCTTTCTCCGTAGATACTTGGAGACAAGGACAGGGCGATTGTATTGTTCCACGTATAGTAACATGGATATTGAGATCACATATCAAATCTAGATCTCACAGACCTCTCATAGATGCTTGATTTAATCAAGACTGCAAATTTAATCTTCTCATTGCATCTGAATCTCATTCAAATCAATGTCCAACACTTAGACCAAGATCAGATTACTTCTCTATTGAGAGGAGTCACTAAAATTCAGACATGTTTCATCACTCCCTCAGAATGGAAGCATCATGGTTATACAATCGTTTATGATCACATCACCCTCAGGTATTCCTAATACATGTACATCCTGCATACTGGAAGACCTATGATGAAACCGAAGATATAGATCAATTTTACACCGTCATCTTCAGGGTTTCATCATCAAGTTTCTCAATCTTGGTCATTGGGATTTGGTATTGATCATACACTTTCCAAAAGCATATATCATACCTTTAAATTCTTGCCATGGTTCTAAAGCACGATGACTATGCATGGAATTTGATCGGTCCCAATACCTCATGAGTGAGTTCATGTCTTCCGGTTCAGAATTGGACCTGTATGATCACTTTGAGAGATCGTATTACTCATATGTCCTTACATGCACACCAGCTCGTCGGTGTATAGACCTTGGTTAGGTCATCAACCTATTGGTGTGCCAAATGTACATACTCGGATATATAGTAACACATCTGTCTCCGGTTAAAGGATGCGTGCCTATATCATGACAGCATACGACATAGGTCGTTGGTTATCTCGATCTCGTTAAGTCAACTCTTTGACCTAATGATGAATCCGCGATTCATCATCGCAATATCTTGATCTTAGCAAAATCCCCGAGTAAAATCCCAGATAAATGTCTATAAAATCCATAAATTAATAAAATGACTCTTGTAAATAAAATACACTAATTATTGTATATAAGATTGTACAAAATGAATTAACAATAAAAAGCCGCAAAAATAAAGGTGTTTTATACATGTAAATAGCCCAAAACTTCGTATATTTTTAATAATTTCATTTCAACTCCTTTTTGCCTAATTCTTTCTCTAACTTGTTTATAAAAATGTATATAAAAATATTAAAATACAAAATAAATTTTACCTCAAATAAATGCTCCTAGATCCTAAAGAGAAAAAGCCATAAAGTCCAACTTCCAAGCTAAATTCCCGCTCCGTATGAACTCCAAATTCACCAAATTCACTTTTAAAATTCAAGTTAGAAAATTATCTATCCAACAGAAGTAGTTTCATTAAAATCGGAGCTCATTTGCAAAAGTTGGGTTTTGGGACCTAGATGTACATTGTACATTATGTATATATTCATACTTTCTTCATTTTTTATTGTGTCTTTCTTAATTATTAAAAAATACAAAAAAATCATACTTGTGTTGTATTTTAATTGTAGTATTTTATTGTATTTTTACGTTGTAAATATCTCTTATTAAAAAGATAAAAAATTACATATTAGAAAAGTAAAAAAATGTGTACATGGTGTTTTGTATTCACTTGTAAATTCTCCATTATTTCTCTTCTCTTTTTATTTTATTGTATTTAAAGTAGACAACTTTATTTTATTTATTTATTTATTTTACATTCTCTACAATAACCACCATTCAACTCATTATACCACCAACTTCCATTCAACCCCACCATTTTTTTTAACCTCCCATTCAACTCCATTAATAATCCAACTTCCCATTCAACTCCACCACCATAATAACTTCTCATTTCATCATCTATATATACATCCCATCCTCTTCAATTTGCCTTTGATCCATCTTTATGTGAGGAGAGCCTAGTTCCCGGAGTTGAATCGGTGACAGCGACGCAACCGCGGTCGAGCGACGACGGCCCTCTCTCCGGTGAGATCCGTTGGCTTTTTGGCCAGCATCGCAGCCGCAACCGCGCGCTGCTCGAGCTCATCGTACGCCGGCGATTTGAGCGAAGACCGTGCTCACGAGAGCACATCATAGGCGACCGTTTCCACCGTAGGTATTTTTCTTCTCATTTTATCATTGTGTAATTTTTTGCATTTTTTTATCACACCATATAACCATCTACATGTCCCCATTTATTTAGTTCATGTCATCTTCTCACTATCATTCCCCCCCTTTCCTTTTTGTCTACATATTTCCTGTCTAAAGAAAGTTAAAAAAAGATAAAAAATTAAAAAAAATTCCTTATTACAGCAGTTAAAAAAATAAAAAAACGCAAGGGAGCTGCGGCGGCCCAGCCGTCGCCGCCCCCCTCTCCATTCCCTCTGCCGGCCGCCACCAGAGGTGTCCTCCGCAGCCACCAACCAGCGTTGCTCCCTTGCGTTTATGAATTGTGCATTGATGAATGTGTCATGGATGTCACTACCACTAATAAAAATCCTAAAAGATCCAGGGAGAATGGAAATCATTCGAATATGATTTGGCATCAAAGGCTTGATCATTTATTTGTTGATGGGATCAATAGATTGATAAAAGATGGACCCTTAGATTTTCTACAGGTCCACCTACCTGTGAACATTGCATTCGAGGTAAAATGACCAGGATGCCTTTACGTAACAAGGATACAAGATGCGAAAGTATTATTGACCTAATACATACTGATGTATGTGGTCCCTTCAGTACCGTGACTCGAAATGGATATCGATATTATTTGACGCTTATTGATGACCATTCGTGATACGGGTTTATCTTCCTACTACGTCATAAATCTGAAACCTTTGAAAAGTTCAAAGAGTTTAAGGCTTTGGTTGAGAACCAAATCGATTGGAAGATTAAACGGATTTGATCTGACCGAGGTGGTGAGTACCTCTCAGATGAATTCAAGGAATACTTTAAAGAGAATGGAATTGTCTCCAATCTCACTCCCCCTGGAACTCCCCAACTTAATGGTCTTGCTAAAAGACGCAACAGGACTATCATGGACATGGTCCGTTCAATGATGAGCAAAGCACGTTTACCTCTTAGTTTTTGGGGATATGCAGTAGAGACTGCAATATATATCCTGAATAAGATTCCTAGCAAATCTGAACCCAAGACTCCTCATGAGCTCTGGTATGGAAACAAACCTAGTGTTAATCACTTGAGGGTTTGGGGTTGCTTGGTCCATGCGAAGAATGTGAACACAAGTAAGCTAGAATCTCGCATTTGTGAGTGTTACTTCATTGGGTATATTAAAGATGGTATTGGATATCAACTTTATGACCCTGAGACCCAAAAGGTTTTTGTCTCTAGAGATGTGAAATTTCTAGAGGACGATTTCCTTAAAGGTCAAGATAGAAATGAAGTAGAGGAACCCATCGAATCCCCTGCGGATTCTGAGATTCCTGAACCAGAAACTGAAGAGATAAATAAAGATGAAACACCCATACCTCTTCGAAGGAGTTCGAGGGTGGTTGAACAACCTGAAAGGTATGGATTCCATGTGTCAAGTGAGACTGACAATGATCATACTTCATTTGATGAAGCACTCACGGATCATGACATGGATAGATGGATGCTAGCAATGAAGTCAGAGATTGACTCCATGCAAAAGAATGGTGTATGGACCCTAGAGGATCCACCTAAAGGGGTGAAAGCCATTGGGTGTAAATGGATCTTCAAGAGAAAAAGGGGACCTGATGGGAAAGTAGAGACTTTCAAAGCACGGCTCGTGGCCAAGGGCTACACACAGAGAGAAGGCATTGACTACGATGAGACATTCTCTTCTGTGGCTATGCTTAAGTCCATCAGGACACTGCTAGCTATATCTGCATCTCTTGACTACGACATCTGGCAGATGGACGTCAAGATAGTTTTCTTAATGGATACCTCGAGGAGGATATCTATATGGAGCAGCCCCAGGGCTTCATAGTTGAGGATGGAAAAGTATGCAAGCTAAAGAAATCCATCTATGGGCTCAAACAAGCTTCTCGTAGCTGGAACATCAGATTTGACGAAACCATAAAGAGTTATGATTTTGTGCAGAATCCTGATGAACCTTGTGTGTACAAGAAGCTTAGTGGGAGCGCGATTGTTTTCATCGTGCTTTACGTAGATGATATCCTTATCATTGGGAATGATATAGGAATGCTGACCAGGGTAAAGATTTAGCTATCTCATACCTTCGAGATGAAAGATCTTGGAGAAGCCTCTTACATCTTAGGCCTGAAGTTGTTCAGAAACTGAGAAAAGAGGATATTGGGATTATCACAACATGGATACATTAAGAAGATTCTTGAACGATTCCGTATGGATAGTTCCAAGAAAGGATTCCTCCCCTTAAGACATGGTATCCATTTGTGTAAAGGGATGGCTCCTCAAAGTGTTGAGGAAAAGAAGGCCATGGCTAGATACCCCTATGCATCAGCTGTAGGAAGCTTAATCTATGTCATGATGTGTACTAGGCCAGGCATCTACCATGCAGTGGGAGTGGTAAGTCATTACCAATCCTGCTATGGAGAACAATACTGGAATGCAGTGAAGAACATATTCAAGTATCTAAGACGTACGCAAGATTACATCTTGGTCTATGAAGATGGTGATATCCAAGTCTTGGGATGTACAGATTCAGACTTCCAGTCGGATATTGATGATCGAAAGTCGATATCAGGGCTTGTGTTCTTGTTGAACGGTGGTGTTGTGAGCTGGAGAAGCAAGAAGCAGGACACTACAACAGATTCAACAAGAGAAGTTGAATACATTGCCGCATCGGATGCTGTAAAGGAGGTGGTGTGGTTGCGCAAGTTCATCTTGGAGCTTGGCGTAGTTTTCTCTGATACTCCCATCCCATTACTCTACGATAACACGGGAGCCATTGTCCAGGCAAAGGAACCCAGATGGAATCAAAAGAGCAAGCACGTGGAAAGGAAATACCACATCATTCGGGAGATTCAAAAGCGTGGTGATATCATCATCACCAAGGTGGCTTCTGCCAACAACGTTGCTGATCCTCTTACCAAACCTCTGACATAGAAGGTTTTCGACCAGCGTGTAATGAGTATGAGTTTAAGGACTGTTCCTGAATGGTTCTGAGGGCTAGTGGGAGATTGTTAGCCATGTGAGTCCGAGGAGAACCATTCTTACAATAAATGTCATTGTAATAAATATGTTTTAACAATAAATGTTATTGATTGTTTCACTCCCTTTCTGAAATTAAATGTATGAATGTACTATAAGGTCCCTCTATACAATTAGGGTTGTGTACCATGGCCATCTTGATAATCATATAGCCGTTGATTCATTAAATGAATCATAGAGGCTGGTGTTTAGATGAATATCTAAAGAGTTAGATAGAGGACTCATCAAGCACCGTCAAATGATTATTAAGAGATGATCTCCAGCGCGAGTAGGAGATGGCAATCCTTTCTCACAAAGGTTGATATCTGATCGACCTCTTGATGCAGGTCCTCTGCATGGGAATAGTGATTCAGAGGTGTCAGATTAGTTAGGTCAAAGTGTTGACTTAGCGAGATCGAGATAACCAAAGTCCTATGTTGAATGCTGTCACGACAGAGGCACACATACTCTGACCGGAGACAGATGTGTTACTATATGTCTGAGTGTGTACATTTGGCAGACCAATAGGTTGATGGCCTAACCAAGGTCTATACACCGGCGAGCTGGTATGCATGTAAAGGCATATGAGTGATATGATCTCTCAAAGGGATCATACATGTTCACTTATGAATCGGAAGACATGAGCTCACTCATGAGATATTGGGACCGATCAAAATTCATGCAAGGTCGTCGTGCTTTAGAAGCATGACAAGAATTTGAAGGTATAATATATGCTTTGGGAAAGCATATGATCGATACCAATTCTCAATGACCAAGATTGAGAAACTGGTGATCGAACCCTGAAGAAGACAGTGTAAAATTGATATTCATCTTGATCATAGGTCTTCCAGTATGCAGGATGTACAGGTATTGGGAATACCTGAGGGTGATGTGACCATAAATGATTGTATAACCATGACGCTTCCATTCCGTGGGAGTGATGAAACATGTCTGGATTTTAGTGGCTCCTCTCAGTAGAGAAGTAACTTGATCTTAGTCCAAGTGTTGTACATTGATCTGAATGAGATTCAGATGAAATGAGAAGATTAAGTATACAGACTTGATTTAATCAAGCATCTATGGGAGGTCCATGAGATCTGGATTTGAGATGAGATCTCAACATCCAAGTCACTATACGTGGAACAATACAATCGTCGTGTCCTTATCTCCAAGTATCTGCGGAGAAAGCACATTATTCTTGAAGGAGTTCAAGAATAATTCCTATGATGAATTTTGTATCCAAGCAAGAAGGTATTGATGATTAAATAAGATTTAATTATCAAGTATAATATGAATAAGATTCATATTGTGAGAATGATCGTCCAAGATAATTAAATGAGATTTAATTATCAAGGAATTGCATATCGTGGATAGTGTTATCCATAATATCTGTGAGTATATTATAAATATGATTTATAATATATTAGAGAGAGAGAAGCTTTGTAATTAACATTTGTTAATTATTAATGTGAATTGGATTCACATTAAGTAATTAATTAGAAATGTAATTTACAAATTTAGTTTGGGTTGTGAATATGATTCACATATTTTTCAATGGCATGACTAAAATATTCATAAATTAAATTGGAATTAATTTGGTGGATATTATTGCAATAAAAGTTATTGCAATTTATTAAGAAATAATAGGATAAAATAAAAAGGAGATAATCACCACCAAAATGAGGTGGCATCACCAATGACATAGTCATAGGTGACGCCCCCCAATTTTAGGGGGTGATTTGTTATCTCCCTTTTTGTTTCTTGTTATCTCTTAATAATTGATTTATGTTAAATTAAATTATGTTGATGATAATACAACATATATTTGATTTGATATAAATTAATGTTGTTGGTTTTTAACCAACAATCATCATGGTCGTTGATTGATGCATAGATTAATCTAGCCGTTGGATCTATGTATGCCATGGATTGAGATCCATTGGATCCCAAACTAATATATAAGGAGGGCAACCCTAGCCCTTTGGAGAACAACAAGAGTACACTCCTACTCTCTCTCTCCCTCTCATTCTCGTTGTCTCTCTCTCTCTCTAAGGTGGCTGTCCATCTTATGCGTTGAGAGAGACCTTCTCGCCTTCGCCTTCGACTACTCGAGGATCTCCATCTTCTTTGGGGTTGCTTGCTCTAGAAGAAGACGACGGATTTCGTTGGACGGAATAAAGGGGATTCGAAGCTTGGACCTTCGTCGAGGATTGCAAGAGTCACGCGTCTCATCATCGCGCCTGCAAGTGTTGTCTTCGTGGATCGGACTTGAGCCAGGAGGATCTCTTGCTTTAGAGATCTCGTGATCACAACCACGCTTCGAGAGGAATTTCTAATACTTTGTGGTTTGATGAAACGATCCAAGAAATGTTCTTGTGATCATGTGGTTTCATTACTTGCTTTAAATTTTTTAAATTCCGATGCATATTGCGAGTAGTGCGACTAGTTGCCCCGATCACATGAGATGCGGTCGTCACGCTTCCGTGATGCGCTTGAGGATTCTCAATATCCTTCAGTTGTCTTATTGTCTATTTAATTGTCATTCCTCATTATTATAAGAAAACTTGCACAATGCAACCACATACAATATGTGTCCAACTGCTAGTACAATATTTTGATCATGGATCCAATCCATGATATTTGACTGGTTATTACTGAGTATAGTATTGAGTGGGTTTAATGGAGGATTATCTGAAATAAGAAATTTGCATAAATATATATAAATATATATACACACATTTTACTTTAATTTAGGAATTTTTATATCAAAGTTGTCTTGCATTGTCAATACTGAAAGTTCATTCCCTTAATCACTTTCAATGTAAGAGATATATTTACCATTATATCTCAAGCAAGATCTGGGATCCCCTTTCTTATCTTTGTCACATCCCAATAATATGAGAACCTGTAACTCAGATAAAAAGAAGCGGGAACACATTCTGCCTTGCAAGTCCAACTTGCATCTCCCAATTCGATCTTTAACACCCAGGCCCACCACCCCTAAGGTGATGTTGACCCATCATTAATTGCACCAACTGTCAACAGGAATACAACTCGCTATGCGTAATCCAATATCGTCCCAATAATATGAGGACCCGATATTGGGGTCACTACGCATACGTCCTTACTCTTTCGAGAAGCGAAGAAGAGCCCGATCCAAATGGATTGTATGCAAGAGCTGTCACTTCTGACATGCGTCTCCTACATACAATATCTGGCGACGGAACCCTTCGCCTTGACGGGAGACCATGGATGTCACTTATGTGATCCTCCACCTCTTATTCAAATTTCAATTAATTATCATGAATCATATTCATATAATTAATTCTTGTAAGGAAAATACACATCTATTCATAATAGAGTGTTTTTAATTGGATATAATTCATTTAATCACATTAAATCAATTACTAATCCAATTCAATCAACAAACTTGATTGTTACTTGAACGTATGGTATTATCTCAAAGTACGTATTAATTCGAATCTTAATAATTAGAAAATACACCATGATTTCTCCATTATTATTGAGTCCCTACCCGTTGTCATGGCCAGTACTGACGGGAGTGGACAGACCGCACACGATGCAACCTGCTACCCCAACGCTCCCCGACTAGACACCATATCAACCTCAGGAAAGGATAATGCCAAATCGATCATTGTGTATTTGAGATGTTCGTCGGTTTTTCAACCGAAATTATACCATATAGTAATAATCAAAACCATTTTGATTATAAGGAAATTTGCTAGACAAATTCCCATACCTATTCAAGTAACATGTTTGCTGAAAGTGTATCAAGTAACCAATTGGTGATCTAGATCAAATCTAATCATTTATTAGTTGAGGCAATGTCATTTAAGGGAACAACTATCATTCAAATATTTCTTAAATATTATCCATAATTATTTCAGAAACTTAACCATTAATTTCACAAGATTCTTAAATGACAATCACAAGGTTTTTGATAAACATGCAATTTCCAGCAGTGACCCTCACTAACTAAAATTAGCATATCTCATTCATTTTAAATCCAAATTAAGCAAAATCAATTTCCAGTGGTTAGCATGCATTTACAGGTGTTTTAAAATGGTAATTAACTCCTCAATTACGTCATTATTCACCATCCCCGAAACAGTGGACATATGGTCATTAAAAGGATCATAACTTGAGAAAACGGAATCCAAATTACACAAACTCAAATTCTACGATTTCCTTATTTAATGGGGAACATTATCCATGTGATGGTTTTATATTTAAATATTTTAAACAGGGCGAAATTTATCACAAAACAGGGCTGCGAAAATTGAAATGCGATAAAAATTTTCACGAACCCTCACGAGCCCAAATCTTCTTCGGTTTATGGATGAAATTCAAAACCTCCAACCTGGCCCTGATACCACTTGAAGGATAATGGATGATCCTCAAGCGCATCACGGAAGCGTGTGGATCGTATCGTATACGATCAAGAGTGACTAGTCGCACTAGTTGCTCGATGCAGTGGAATTTTAAAAATTTATACGATGAAAAGACATGATCCAAGAACATTTCTTGGTTTGTTTCATCTAACCACATAAGATATATAGGAATACCTCTTGAAGCTTGGTTGCAATCGAGCCTTTAAGCGAAGAGACCTCCTGTCTCACGTCCGATCCGTCGGAGGAGACGCTTGCGAGCGTGGGGATGAGTCGCGTGCTTCTCGCAATCCAAGTCGTTGATCCAAGCGATGGATTTTTTGATCTCGTATCACGAGATCGAACGCCTTCTTCACGAGCGCCACATACCAAAGAAGACGGAGATCCAAGAGTCGTCGAAGCAGGCATGACGACGAAGGCGGCCTTCTCTTTATGAGAGTGGACGACCACTCAAAGAGAGAAAGAAGGTAGTATGCGTGAGAATGAGAGGGGGAGAGAGATGTTGTCGAGATTGCGTAACTCGAAGAGAAAGGGATGCCTCTTCTTATATAGGGTTTTGAGAGTCCATGAATCCCAATCTATGGAGAACATACAATCAATGGATGAGATTGATTTGTGTTTCTTTCAAAGGATAAAATGTTGTTGTAAAAACAAAACATCAAATGATTTAATATAAATTGATTTATATTGATAAATCAATATAATTTATTTCAAATTAAATCTCCTTTGACTAGAGATAGGATAATGAGAAGACTAACCTCCTTCCCTAAAAGAGGGGGGACAGCTACTCCTCTCCACATGGAGAGTAGTGGCCGTCCACTCCTCTTGAGAGGAATGGGTCTATCTCCTCTAATTATCATGTGATCTCATTATCTCATGATATATCCTATGACTCTTGTCGAAAATAATTTTTTTCAAAAAATAATTCCAAATTATCTTGTGGAAAATATCAACCAAGCCATTAAAATTATGTGAATCTCATTCACAGCCCAAAACCAAATGTAATTATATTTTCAACTAATCATTCAATGTGAATCCAATTCGCATTAACAATTAATCAACAAATATAAATCACATAAGTCTCTCTTTTTAATATATTATAAATCGTATTTACAATATACATGGATAATTGGATAGTGTTATCCACATTATCCATATCCACAAAAATTAAATCACATTTAATTACATTAGATATCATTCTCATACATTAAGATAATGTGAATCAAAATCACATTATTCATGATAATCAAATCACATTTAATTATCCATTTCTCAATGCTTAGATATAATTCAACTTTGGAATTATTCTTGAACTCTTCCAAGAATAATGTGCTTTCTCCGTAGATACTTGGAGACAAGGACAGGGCGATTGTATTGTTCCACGTATAGTAACATGGATATTGAGATCACATCTCAAATCTAGATCTCACAGACCTCTCATAGATGCTTGATTTAATCAAGACTGCAAATTTAATCTTCTCATTGCATCTGAATCTCATTCAAATCAATGTCCAACACTTAGACCAAGATCAGATTACTTCTCTATTGAGAGGAGTCACTAAAATTCAGACATGTTTCATCACTCCCTCAGAATGGAAGCGTCATGGTTATACAATCGTTTATGATCACATCACCCTCAGGTATTCCTAATACATGTACATCCTGCATACTGGAAGACCTATGATGAAACCGAAGATATAGATCAATTTTACACCGTCATCTTCAGGGTTTCATCATCAAGTTTCTCAATCTTGGTCATTGGGATTTGGTATTGATCATACACTTTCCAAAAGCATATATCATACCTTTAAATTCTTGTAATGGTTCTAAAGCACGATGACTATGCATGGAATTTGATCGGTCCCAATACCTCATGAGTGAGCTCATGTCTTCCGGTTTAGAATTGGACATGTATGATCACTTTGAGAGATCGTATTACTCATATGTCCTTACATGCACACCAGCTCGCCGGTGTATAGACCTTGGTTAGGTCATCAACCTATTGGTCTGTCAAATGTACATACTCGGATATATAGTAACACATCTGTCTCCGGTTAAAGGATGCGTGCCTATATCATGACAGCATACGACATAGGTCTTTGGTTATCTCGATCTCGTTAAGTCAACTCTTTGACCTAATGATGAATCCGCGATTCATCATCGCAATATCTTGATCTTAGCAAAATCCCCGAGTAAAATCCCAGATAAATGTCTATAAAATCCATAAATTAATAAAATGACTCTTGTAAATAAAATACACTAATTATTGTATATAAGATTGTACAAAATGAATTAATAATAAAAAGCCGCAAAAATAAAGGTGTCTTATACATGTAAATAGCCCAAAACTTTGTATATTTTTAATAATTTCATTTCAACTCCTTTTTGCCTAATTCTTTCTCTAACTTGTTTATAAAAATGTATATAAAAATATTAAAATACAAAATAAAGAGAAAAAGCCGTAAAGTCCAACTTCCAAGCTAAATTCCCGCTCCGTATGAACTCCAAATTCACCAAACTCACTTTTAAAGTTCAAGTTAGAAAATTATCTATCCAACAGAAGTGGTTTCATTAAAATCGGAGCTCATTTGCAAAAGTTGGGTTTTGGGACCTAGATGTACATTGTACATTATGTATATATTCATACTTTCTTCATTTTTTATTGTATCTTTCTTAATTATTAAAAATACAAAAAATCATACTTGTGTTGTATTTTAATTGTAGTATTTTATTGTATTTTTCCGTTGTAAATATCTCTTATTAAAAAGATAAAAAAATTACATATTAGAAAAGTAAAAAAAATGTGTACATGGTGTTTTGTATTCACTTGTAAATTCTCCATTATTTCTCTTCTCTTTTTATTTTATTGTATTTAAAGTAGACAACTTTATTTTATTTATTTATTTATTTTACATTCTCTACAATAACCACCATTCAACTCATTATACCACCAACTTCCATTCAACCCCACCATTTTTTTTAACCTCCCATTCAACTCCATTAATAATCCAACTTCCCATTCAACTCCACCACCATAATAACTTCTCATTTCATCATCTATATATACATCACATCCTCTTCAATTTACCTTTGATCCATCTTTATGTGAGGAGAGCCTAGTTCCCGGAGTTGAATCGGTGACAGCGACGCAACCGCGGTCGAGCGACGACGGCCCTCTCTCCGGTGAGATCCGTTGGCTTTTTGACCAACATCGCAGCCGCAACCGCGCGCTGCTCGAGCTCATCGTACGCCGGCGATTTGAGCGAAGACCGTGCTCACGAGAGCACATCATAGGCGACCGTTTCCACCGTAGGTATTTTTCTTCTCATTTTATCATCGTGTAATTTTTTGCATTTTTTTATCACACCATATAACCATCTACATGTCCCCATTTATTTAGTTCATGTCATCTTCTCACTATCATTCCCCCCCTTTCCTTTTTGTCTACATATTTCCTGTCTAAAGAAAGTTAAAAAAAGATAAAAAATTAAAAAAATTCCTTATTACAGCAGTTAAAAAAATAAAAAAAATAAAAAAAACACAAGGGAGCAGCAGCGGCCCAGCCGCCGCCGCCCCCCTCTCCTCCATTCCCTCCGCCGGCCGCCACCAGAGGTGTCCTCCGCAGCCACCAACCAGCGCTGCCGCCTCCACCGCGCCTCCGCCCAGCAACCGTCGCCGCCCGCCGGCCAGCTCCGCCTCGGCCCCCCGCTTCCTCCTCCGCCGACCACCGCCCGCCAGCGGCCCCCGCGCGGCCTTCTCCGACCAGCGCGCAGCCGCCCTCCGACCGCCGTCTGTCCTCGCCTCCACCGTGCCTCCGCCGGCCGCGCGTGGCGCACCAACGCCGCCGGCTGCCCTCCCCCGTCTTTGGGTTCTTCTTCCAGTACGCAAGGAGGAAGAAGGTCCACTTTTTCCCTTTTTTTTATGTAACAATTGCGTTTTTTTATTTCAAGTTTCTAATATTACATATCAGTCCTTGTATATATTTTGCACTGTAAATATTATTTTCTATTTTGCAAAGATACCCCTGTATTTGCACTTTGATTTGGACCTCGTTTATGCATCTTTATCTTCAATGAAAAATGCTTTCATGTTGAACAACTAATTCTCTACATTGTGAACATTTATTTATATTTTTGTGAATAATGGGTAATTAATTAAAATTGTTTAACTGAAATTTTGCATAGTTTACCCATTCTGTGCCATTAAATTAATATCTCACACACAGTTGCTATAAAAATTCCACAAAAATTATATGTGATGCCTTGAAATGTGTTGAACTTACTATCCAAATTTCATCTAAAATGGAGATGTCTTGTGCCTGAAATAAATTGTAGAGTGTTTTAAGTATTTGATTTTTAATTAAATCCACAAATATCCTTTTTGCAAAATTTCAACTCTACTGGATTGCTTATCTAAATATCTTTCGGAGATAATTCGCACTCTTATTAATTTGACAATGTGGATTTACTAGAAATTATTTACTCACTGTCAGTCTGATTTCACTAAAAAATCCATAAAAAATTCGTATCTTATCAAAAAATTCTAAAAAAATTATTGTAGTCTCCTTGCATCATGTTTTAGTTCTACTAATTTTTTCATAATTTTTGCTTACTGTTTGTGTGATAAATTGCAAAAACACCCATAAAAAGTGTGCATTTTTCATTGTTGCATTTTAATCCCTAAAATTCTAAAAAAAATGTGTTTGCGTTTTTTTTATTTCAAGTTTCTAATATTACAAAACAGTCTTGTATATATTTTGCACTGTAAATATTATTTTCTATTTTGCAAAGACACCCCTGTATTTGCACTTTGATTTGGACCTCGTTTATGCATCTTTATCTTCAATGAAAACTGCTTTCATGTTGAACAACTAATTCTCTACATTGTGAACATTTATTTTATTTTTGTGAGTAATGGGTAATTAATTAAAATTGTTTAACTGAAATTTTGCATAGTTTACCCATTCTGTGCCATTAAATTAATATCTCACACACACTTGCTATAAAAATTCCACAAAAATTATATGTGATGCCTTGAAATGTGTTGAACTTACTGTCCAAATTTCATCTAAAATGGAGATGTCTTGTGTGTGAAATAAATTGTAGAGTGTTTTTAGTATTTGATTTTTAATTAAATCCACAAATATCCTTTTTGCGAAATTTCAACTCTACTGGATTGCCTATCTAAATATCTTTCTGAGATAATTCGCACTCTTATTAATTTGATAATGTGGATTTACTAGAAATTATTTACTCACTGTCAGTCTGATTTCACTAAAAAGTCCATAAAAAATTCATAACTTGTCATAAAAATCCAAAAATATTACTGTAGCTTTGTTGCATCATGTTTTAGTTCCAGTAATTTTTTCATAATTTTTCCTTTCTGTTTGTGTGATAAATTGCGAAAAAACCCATAAAAAGCGTGTATTTTTCATTGTTGCATTTTAAATCTAAAAAAATACAAAAAAAATATGTTTTGTGTTCATCACTGGATTAGGATGCTATTTTTTTAAATATAGTTTTGTTGAATTGGATTAATTTAACATTAAAATTAATTTAACCTTCTTGTATGCTTTCTTAGTGTCGTAATTCAACCGCATCTTGCATTTGCTTTGATTTTTACATAAAAAATCTAAAAAAACCGCATTGGAAATCTAGATCCTAAGTTTTTGAATTAAAACCGAACTTGTTCCTTTGCCTCCCTGAGTTCGACCCCGGACTTGCCCGGGATATAAATTAAAGCCGAGACACTCTTCACGGAGATCTTCTCTCGGTTTTGACCGAATCGCTAAGTACACGTATTACAACGTGACCCAATTAAATATCGTATTTAGCGACTCGTCAGATGGCACCGTTGCCGGGGAGGCAAACGGCTTAGGGATTAGTTTAAAAATTTAGATTTAGATTTTCATTTACTCGGGTAGTCTGACCCCCGAGCCACTTGTTTTTTTTCATTTTTTTGCAATTATTTCTCATTTTGTATATATTTTGTTTTTATCTCTCTAACATAAATCTTATTTTCCTTGCGAGGGCCCGGTGGACTTGGAGTGCATCGGAGGTCGACGGACGCGACGCGTGCCGACTGCTGAAGAGCGAGGAAAAGAAATTTATTTTTGAGAGAAATTTTGTAAATTCTTGTAATTATTTATTTAGCTTGCTCATTTATAGCGGCTCTTGTTTGAGATCTCGCGCGTGTAAAAAAACTTGGACATTATTTGTGGTGTGTCGAGCCTGTTTCACTCTCCGGTGAGGGTGGGGCTTGACTTGAGTGGCGAACTTAAGGATTAGGCACACGGTAGTTTAGATTCAAACTTGTTTGTGCCCATCGTTAATTAGGCCACACATATCTTAGAAGATTCACTTATCTTATAAGATTCATAATGAGACGCACATAAACACGTGCTACTTAGCTCAAAATCAAATCAATTCTTCCCCGCTAATAGTATATTGTTTAGGTGCGGTTTTTCTCGATCTGCATGCATTTAGTGTAATATTTACAAATTCAGTTTTGCATAACGCATGAAGGGTGTTGGGATTCACTGTAAGTATACCTCCTTCTGAGCATGCATCATAGTTTCTCGTTTGCATTCTGATTTCCGATTCCCATCTTGTTTTACAACTTAAGGTCAAAAGGAAATTGGGACTGAACGGTAGACGTGCTTGTGTGTTCATATAAATTTCAAGTGATAACTTAACTCTAAAATTGGGACTGAATTGAGCAGGTCGATCTAATTAGTTGGAATAAAAAGAACCCTTGTTCTCGGGTGCATAAAGCCCTCATTGTTTGTTTTAATTGCAAGTGAGAGAGAGACGACCCTAGGATAGAGCCAAGTCTGGATTTCTTACTTACTACTGGTTCTTTCTTTTTAGGCGATTAGCTACTTTTCAGTGAGGATTTACGGGTAGCCGGTAAACGGTCCGGACTTCCTTAGCAGAGTGGGAGGTTTAGAGGACGCCTTAGTCCTCAAGGAACGGGTAGCCGTATTCATACGGTCCGTACTTACTCCTATACTGGCTGAAAGTAGGTCAAACTAGTCGTAAGAACCGGGCCAGTCTGTAGGAAAATACGGGCACCTAACAGCTCGTTAATCTTTCCAAGATTGTATTCTCACCAACTAAAATTGACCATATAATTCGGCCGAACCCTTACGGCCATCACGTGTGAGTTGGTGAAATTGAGGGTTTGAATTGCGTTTGAATTGTGTGAGTTCACTCCGCACATTTACGTGCACCGTAGAACTAGTGCCTCATTGACTATCGTGATCTAATCGGTTCTTTTGACATCGGAGATGGCCGATTGGGGGGATATTTATTCGGACTTTGTGAATCTCTCGTTGAACCCTCCAAAAAGTACGTCTTCAAAGGTCCAAGCGCAATTTGGACCAACCTGGACTCATGACCCTCTTGAGCCCAGGATCATTCACTCTCGAGATGGTTACTCTCAAACCATTCCATCTCTCTCTTCCCACCTCACCGAGGAAGACCATCGCCTTGGTGAGAATATCATGATTCATAAATCCTCTTCTAATCAAGAAAACATTGCTGATTTAGGACGTACAGAAGATTCGAGTAAAATGCCAAAGAAGAAAGAAGAGGAAGAAGAGAACCATGAAGATTCGATGAGAATGATACTAGCCCGATTAGCTGCATCTGAGCAGCAACAAGCATTACTGAGAGCTCAGTTGGGACAGTTAAATGTTGGGGTCCAACTACCAATGGATGCGGCGTATAACCCCGGACAATATCAAATTCATAACTACTTGAGTCCGGCCGAACCCACTGTTGATTTTGAATTGAAGCCGCATTTTCTGAACCTGCTGCCACACTTTGATGGGAATGCTTCTGAGGAGCCATATGCATTCCTAAGGGACTTTGAGCTCATCTGTGCTAACCTCAAACATAATAATGTTAGCCAGGATTATATTAGGCTCAAAGCCCTTCCATTTGCCTTGGGTGGAAAAGCCGATTACTGGGTAAAGAATCTTGGAATCATCATCACCACTTATGCCCAGTTCAAGGACCTATTCCTAAAGAAGTTCTACCCTTTGAGTAGAACTAACATGATGAGGACGCGAATTACGAGTTTTTCCCAGTTACCCCATGAAGCCTTCTGTGATGCTTGGGAAAGATTCAAGGACATCCTGCAAAAGTGTCCGTGTCATGGATTAGATGATAACATCTTGGTCCAATCCTTCTTCACTGGTCTCAACCCTGAGATGCAGGGTTTAGTGAGCGCTGCCTGTGGAGGCAGCTATACATCACGAGGAGCGGATACCGTCTGGAGGGTATTCGAGCAGATGGCCAGCAGGGCCTATACACCATCCCCCAGTTTACTCTCATTTGGAGGGGGAAAATCAGCTGTAGTCGATCTCTCTCAGGACGTGATCCCTAGCATGGGACTTCTTGCTGACAAGCTTACTGTAGTCGAGAAGATCGACAGGAGGATTGATGAGTTAGACCGGAGCGTCTCCAAACTTCCAAAACAGATGGAGGAGTTGACTGAGAAGGTATCTAAGATAAGGATACCTGCCGTGACTGCACCCTCTGCTCCCGTATTCCGAGTTCACCATGTTCAGGAGCAGTTGGTGTCAGGGCAACTCCAGCCGTGGGAGCAGGACCAATCCTACACCCACTCTTTCCAGCAGCCACCTCCAGTAGCAGAGACAGTCCAGGAGGAGCCTCCCCCAGTTTGGGAGGTGAATGGGATATAGTATACTCACGACCCTGCCGGGCAGGGAAGTACGGGAGACCGACAGACCTATCAGCGTCCCCCGACCTTTCACAACACCGCATTCACCTCCGCACCACCTCCTTCACAGCAGAGCCCTGGATTCCAGCCACCCCAGCAGCAGAGGCAGCAGTACCAGCAGTATGGCCGACAGGGCCATTACCAGATTGGCCAGCAGGGCCCGCAATCCCAGCAGCAACAGGAGAGGCAGTACACTGGCCAGCAGGACCGGTCTTCCCGTTCTTCTTCCCAGTCTTATCCACTTCCTTCATCGTCTAGTCCGGTGGATATTCAACAGCAGATACTCGACGAGCTACGTTCCTACAGGAACGAGGTTCAGGACTTACGGGTGGATGTCAATCGCCTGTCCAGATGGCGAGACAAGCAGACTGCACCCTCTACCTCTATCCCAGCCCAAGTTCAGGCTAACCCCAATAGCCTAAACCGTCTAGTTCTCAGCGGCACTTTGGTCAGGTATACTATTCAGCATCTCCTAAATCTGAACATGAGATTCTTTCGTGTGACGAGGCTAACCACATGTCACTCAGGAGCGGAAGGACCGTGGTCGTACCTGACCGGGCGAGGGACTCGAGGAGGGGCATCTCTGGAGCTCTACCTGAGGAGTCTTCAGAGGATGAGGAGGAGAGGCATCATATTTCAGAGCCCCATCAGCACCATTCGAGGATTTCCACTCAGGGAGCCGAGAGGAGGAGGAGAGCACGTATGCAGCATCGTCAGCATGGATATTCTTCTGAGTCTACGGAGGACCTTGCATCTCCGGTTATGGCGGATACCACTCCAGCTTCTATTCCACAACCTGTAGTAGATAGTTTAGATTTTGAGTCCATGTTGCATCAAAAAGATTATTGTATGAAGAACTCTGTTTCTGTTAAGTCAAAGAATGATCTTTCAGTTCATGATTCAGATTCTTCATCCTCTGTTTCCCTAGCTTCAATCCCTTTCCCCCGTGCTCTTACGGCAGGAAAGCGCATCAAAAAGATTCAGAAAGATGACCCCGATATGGCACGGTTTTGTAAAGAAAACACAGTTAAGGTGCCATTTGATGAATATGTGGCTAACCATCCTGCCTTCCAAAAATACCTTAAGGTGAGATGCACACCTAGAAGGGTTAGCAGGAAGAAAGACAACCGAAATATAAAGACACATGTCTTATCAGTAGCCACAACCTATTGTCTCAAGAATCAGACTTTGCCAAAGAAAAAGAGAGACATGGGTGCTCACTATGTGGAGAGTCGTATTGATGACATTGCGTTTGCACGCACACTCTTAGATAACGGTTCTTCGATCAACTTACTTCCCTTAGCCTTATATCAGAAATTGGAGTTGGGACCACTTCGCAAATCTAGAGCTTTACTCCAATTCGCAGATCGTTCGATGAAGAGACCTAAGGGAGAAGTGAAGAACGTCGTTATCTCGATTGAGGGGCAGAACTATCAGGTGGACTTCACAGTCTTGGACATGGAGACCCCCAATCATTGGAGAGAATCTCATATCATTCTCGGGCGACCCTTCCTTAGGACCGCAGGCGCAGCTTTCGATTATGGTACGGGAATGATGAAGTTCCGTTCTCCAGGCGGAGAAGTGAACCTTGAGATGAAGCAAACCAAGTGTCAGCGACCCGATTCAGAGAGTAGCACAGAGTACTCATCTTCAGAGGCAGACTGCAGTTTGATTAGAACAGTTGGGAT
Source organism: Ottelia alismoides (assembly GCA_037367405.1). NCBI lineage: Eukaryota > Viridiplantae > Streptophyta > Magnoliopsida > Alismatales > Hydrocharitaceae > Ottelia > Ottelia alismoides. The sequence goes on from JAZKJV010011367.1 coordinate 42,690, forward strand.
TTGGGGACAGATTCCTTCAGGACAGAGCAAGACCCTTTCATCTGGAGAGGATATAGTGCATGATGCAGTTTGGCAGGTGTTGTCTGATCTTACTAGAGATGCATCAACCTATTCTCATGATGACATAGAGATCCATCCGGATCTGTCAATTCCATCCTCTTCGGAACAATCATGGGATATAGATGACGAGTCGGACGTGGCTTTTGCCGATTGTTTGGATACTTTTGACGATCCGACTCCCGATACTTCTGTTTTGGTGGCGAGTACTACTCAGATTAGCCCACCTTCATGCAGCACGGAACCAGCTTCAGATTCAGTTCAACCAGATCTGCTTGATGATACCACATTGCCAGAACTGAAATCACTAGCTCCTACACTTAAGTATGCCTTTCTTGCGGGACCCAAAGAGAGATATCCTGTCATCATTAGCTCAGACTTGACTTTAGAACATGAGTCTAGGTTGTTAGAGGTCTTAGAGAGGAACCACAAAGCAATAGGCTGGACAGTGTCAGATCTCGTGGGCATCAACCCCGCTCTCTGCTCGCACCATATTTTTACTGAGGATAACGTGAGACCTTCCCGTGAGTTTCAGAGGAGACTTAACCCCAATCTACGGGAAGTTGTGAAGAATGAAATTGAGAAATGGTGCAAAGCAGGGTTTATATACCCTATTTTTGACTCCAAGTGGGTGGCCCCACTTCATGTTGTCCCGAAGAAGTCGGGAATTCAGATGGTCACCAACGAGGAGGGGGTAGAGATCGCGACACGAGTACCCACGTCGTGGCGCGTCTGTATCGACTACAGGCGCCTGAATGCTGCGACCAAGAAAGATCACTTTCCCTTGCCTTTTATTGATCAGATCTTGGAGAGACTCGCAGGGAAAGAGTTCTTCTGTTTTCTTGACGGGTACTCAGGCTACAACCAGGTGGCCATAGCCCCTGAGGACCAGGAAAAGACCACATTCACATGTCCATTCGGTACTTATGCTTTCAGGCGCATGCCATTCGGGCTCTGCAATGCCCCGGGCACATTTCAGCGGTGCATGATAGCCATATTTGCCGAGATGGTGGGAGATTTCCTGGAAGTGTTCATGGATGACTTCTCGGTCCATGGTGATTCTTTTGATACATGTTTAGCGCACTTGGATCGAGTCCTCACGAGGTGTAGAGAGGTGAATCTGGTACTCTCCTGGGAGAAGAGTCACTTTATGGTGACGGAGGGTATCGTGTTGGGGCATGTCATCTCCAAAAGGGGAATGGAGGTTGACCCTGCCAAGGTGGAGGTGATCAAGAAACTCGATCCACCTACCAACGTGAAGTCAGTGCGGTCATTCTTAGGGCATGTTGGATTCTATAGGAGATTCATTCAAGAGTTTTCAAAGATCGCCCGCCCACTGACTGAGCTCTTAGGGAAAGACACGGAGTTCGTTGTAGATCACAGGTGTCTGGATGCCTTTGAGCTCTTGAAGAGGAAGATTTGTGCCTCGCCTATCCTACAAGCTCCTGACTGGTCTCTCCCCTTTGAGATCATGACTGACGCTTCAGATTTTGCTATAGGAGCTGTGTTAGGACAACGACGAGAGGGGATTCCGTTTGGGATTCACTATGCGAGCAAAGTATTAGATCCTACACAGAAAAATTATACAGTGACTGAAAAGGAAATGCTCGCAGTAGTATGGGCCCTCGAGAAGTTCAGATCATATATTTTGGGCTCTAAGGTGACAATATATACTGATCATACAGCCATTCGATACTTAATGGAAAAGAAGGACGTGAAGGCGCGTCTTCTTAGGTGGATTTTACTCCTCCAGGAATTTGATTTGGAGATAAAAGATAAACCTGGAGTGAAGAATGTTGTGGTTGATCACCTTTCTCGGATTGAACTTAAGGATTCTCCTGATCATGAGCGGATTAGATAGACCTTCCCAGATGAGTCAATTTGTGTTATTGACTCCCTCCCGTGGTATGCCAACATGGTGAACTATCTTGTCTCCAAGCAGGTTCCCCATGGTTGGACTAGGAGCAGTATTGATCGACTGAAGTCGGATTCGAGGAGATACCACTGGGACGATCCTTTCCTTTTCTTCGAAGGACCGGATTGTGTTTGGAGAAGGTGTATTCCTCAAGAGGAATACTAGAGTGTCCTCACATATTGTCATTCACTTGAGGCTGGAGGACACCATTCGGGAAAGAGAACCGCTCACAAAGTACTTCAATGTGGATTGTATTGGCCGACCGTATTTAGAGATGCCACTGATTTTGTACGGTCGTGCCTGATTTGTCAAAGGATGGGAGGGACAGGTGGACAGAGAGATGAGATGCCCATGCAACCGATAATTATTTATGACGTTTTTTATGCATGGGGCATAGATTTTATGGGTCCCTTTCCCAACATCCAAGGACATGAGTACATTTTGTTGGCGGTTGACTATCTATCTAGGTGGGTGGAGGCTATCCCAACCCGAACCGCAGACAGCAAGACTGTCTGTAAGTTTGTGAGAGACCATATTATTGCTAGGTTCGGGATGCCAAAAGTTTTGATATCTGATGGGGGTAGCCATTTTGTGAATCGAGATATGAGATCTTTAGCTAAGGACTATGGATTTGAGTATAGAGTTACTAGTCCTTACCACCCACAGTCCAACCGCATGACAGAGGTTTCGAACAGAGAGGTGAAGAGTATTTTGCAGAAATTAGTTCGTCCTGATAGGAAGAACTGGTCTCAACTCTTGGACCAAGTTCTGTGGGCCTATAGGACAGCCTACAAGACACCATTGGGTACTTCACCATTTAGAATGATCTATGGCAAGCCATGCCATTTGCCCGCAGAATTGATTCATAAATCTGAATGGGCAATTAAGAAGATTAATTGGAGTTGTCACCTAGGGAAGCTTTGCCGAGACTTGAACTTGAACGAGCTCGTGGAAATCCGAAACATGGCATATGACAACAGTTTGATTTATAAGGACAAAGTAAAGAGATGGCATGATCAGCACATTAGGTGCAAAGACTTTGTCCCTGGACAAAAGGTATGGTTGTTCAATGCCAGGTTGAAGATGTTCCATGGGAAGCTCAAATCTAAATGGACGGGTCCCTTTGTGGTTAAGAAAGTGCACGAGAATGGAAGTGTAGAGATAGCTGATCTCACATATGGTGCACAGTCTCATGTGGTGAATGGACAACTGTTGAAGCATTTTGTTGATTCGAAAGAGCAGTTAGTCCAAGTCGAGGTCATCAACTTCATGCAGAGTGAGCAAAGAGCAGATACATTATATTACTCGTCATGAAGATGCAGCATACAGATTCAACATCTTAGAAGATTCAATCACTCTTGTACATTCTCCCTTCCTTGAATATTCTCCAGATCACATCGGTTCTTACACTTACTCTTGCCCTATACTTAGGCTTACCAAAGCCTAAGTATAGGGGGGACCGATGCCCGCTATGTGTATATACTCATCATTTCTCCTCTTGACCTTGTCCGCCCCATTTTTTCTCTTCTTCTACACTTAGGCTGACCAGAGCCTAAGTATAGGGGGGCGGCTCGACTTCTATACTTTGTTATTATTTTAGCTTTCCTACGCTTAGTACGAGCTATGTCTTTTTGTCACCTAGTGCCATGAGGACATAGCACAAGCTAAGTATAGGGGGGCGACTATATATTACATATATACTTTACCCATACCTCGTACTTTCACGTATTTTTGTATATATTATACAATAATTATGGGGTGGGTAAAAAAAACACAAAAAGAAACAAAAAAAACTTTTTCCTAAAAAAAACTCTTTTTCCTTTTTTGAAAAAAAACTTTCAAAAAAATCCTCTTAAAAAAAACTTTCTCAAAAAAAAGTTTTTCTTATTTACCTATCTTTTTCAAAAAAACTCTTGAAAAAAAAAGAAGCAAAACTTTTCTAACAAAAAAAAACTTCTTTGCCTTTGTTTGTCAAAAAAAACTTTTTGAAAAAAAAACTTTTTCTAAAACTTAAAAAAAATCAATCATAAAAAAAACAACTAAAAACTAAAACATTAACTAATAAGTTGGTTTAATCCCTGACACAATTCACTTTCACACAAGACTAGTGATGTTCAATAACACTTGGTTTATGAGGTCTTGAGATTTTGAGTTAACATGCCTTAGTCATTAGGGTCCTTGACTTAATTATTCACATTTCCCTAGTTTGAAAGATTTGTGTGCTATATTGCATGCTTAGTCTCTACCTTAAAGAATATGATCAGCACCTCACATACATGACTGCAGTTATGATGAGATGAGTTGAAATTTCACTTGAGGAACTAGGATGAGGGATTTGAGTTTGGACTTGATTTAATGATGCTCGAGGATGGGATAAAATCAATGAAGGCTTCATGAAACCTGAGTGTCAGCTCATTTAGCCAGTATGAGAACATGGTTCTTGTACTACCTCTTGACATCTACCTATGTACCAGGGTATGATAAAATAAAAAAAAATGTTGATCAGTGTGTGCCAACTCTTGGTAAAAGCAGTGGAGCTAGCCAAAAATACTACAAAGCAATGAAATGTCAAAGAAAGCTCTCATTCCACAAAGTCAATTATCAAAAGAGCTTCCACCAAAGGAGAGCACTCCCAACCATTTCAAAGTGTCCACTTGGACCACCGCTATTAGGACCAGGAGTCGGGCTTGCACCAAAAAAGGGCTTTGCATCGTAAATGCTACAAGTCTGGGTGTAGAAGGTACGATAGGTACTCAAAAAAGGCACACCCCGGTGTACTCCCAGGAAAACAAGTGCATATGGCTCCAAATTCTCTTGACGGACGCACTGATCAACACCAAAAATATGCGTTGCGTAATAAGGCACTTGAGAGGATCCTTGTTCCAATGAGAGTGAGAGAAGAAATGACACAATCCTATGCCCCCATCAACCGTCCTTCCATCTACACTTTCAAGTCTGACAACTAAAGAGACGGTGGATTGGATGCAAGAAATGATTTATTCCCTAGTGTTGAGGATCGGGTCTATAGGAGAGTCTCTTGGACTGGAACCTTGGGTGACGTTGAGACTCTACTCTTGTAACTGCGGTCAACACTTAAAGTCATATCCCTACTTTATATGTATACAAAGAGAGTCTGATGATTAGGGAAATTGGGTACCTTTTGACTAGAGCTTGGTTCAGCTTAGAATTTAGGATCTCTAAAACCGAGAGTTCTTGAACGGATCAAGTCTTGTATTCACATGCACAGTCAGGGGTTAACCCAACTTATTCATTCTTTATTTGCTCGAGGACTAGCAAAGTTTAAGTATAGGGGGGTGATGAATTCGCGATTCATCATCGCAATATCTTGATCTTAGCAAAATCCCCGAGTAAAATCCCAGATAAATGTCTATAAAATCCATAAATTAACAAAATGACTCTTGTAAATAAAATACACTAATTATTGTATATAAGATTGTACAAAATGAATTAACAATAAAAAGCCGCAAAAATAAAGGTGTTTTATACATGTAAATAGCCCAAAACTTCGTATGTTTTTAATAATTTCATTTCAACTCCTTTTTGCCTAATTCTTTCTCTAACTTGTTTATAAAAATGTATATAAAAATATAAAAATACAAAATAAATTTTACCTCAAATAAATGCTCCTAGATCCCAAAGAGGAAAAGCCGTAAAGTCCAACTTCCAAGCTAAATTCCCGCTCCGTATGAACTCCAAATTCACCAAACTCACTTTTAAAATTCAATTTAGAAAATTATCTATCCAACGGAAGTGGTTTCATTAAAAGCGGAGCTCATTTGCAAAAGTTGGGTTTTGGGACCTAGATGTACATTGTACATTATGTATATATTCATACTTTCTTCATTTTTTATTGTGTCTTTATTAATTATTAAAAATACAAAAAAATCATACTTGTGTTGTATTTTAATTGTAGTATTTTATTGTATTTTTCCGTTGTAAATATCTCTTATTAAAAAGATAAAAAAATTACATATTAGAAAAGTAAAAAATGTGTACGTGGTGTTTTGTATTTTCTTGTAAATTCTCCATTATTTCTCTTCTCTTTTTATTTTATTGTATTTAAAGTAGACAACTTTATTTTATTTATTTATTTATTTTACATTCTCTACAATAACCACCATTCAACTCATTATACCACCAACTTCCATTCAACCCCACCATTTTTTTAAACCTCCCATTCAACTCCATTAATAATCCAACTTCCCATTCAACTCCACCACCATAATAACTTCTCATTTCATCATCTATATATACATCCCATCCTCCTCAATTTGCCTTTGATCCATCTTTATGTGAGGAGAGCCTAGTTCCCGGAGTTGAATCGGTGACAGCGACGCAACCGCGGTCGAGCGATGACGGCCCTCTCTCCGGTGAGATCCGTTGGCTTTTTGGCCAACATCGCAGCCGCAACCGCGCGCTGCTCGAGCTCATCGTACGCCGGCGATTTGAGCGAAGACCGTACTCACGAGAGCACATCATAGGCGACCGTTTCCACCGTAGGTATTTTTCTTCTCATTTTATCATCGTGTAATTTTTTGCATTTTTTTATCACACCATATAACCATCTACATGTCCCCATTTATTTAGTTCATGTCATCTTCTCACTATCATTCCCCCCCCTTCCTTTTTGTCTACATATTTCCCGTCTAAAGAAAATTAAAAAAAGATAAAAAAATTAAAAAATTCCTTATTACAGCAGTTAAAAAAATAAAAAAATAAAAAAAACGAAGGGAGCAGCAGCGGCCCAGCCGCCGCCGCCCCCCTCTCCTCCATTCCCTCTGTCGGCCGCCACCAGAGGTGTCCTCCGCAGCCACCAACCAGTGCGGCCGCCTCCACCGCGCCTCCGCCCAGCAACCGTCGCCGCCCGCCGGCCAGCTCCGCCTCGCCCCCCCCCCCCCCCCCGCTTCCTCCTCCTCCGACCACCGCGCGCCGGCGGCCCCCGCGCGGCCTTCTCCGACCAGCGCGCAGCCGCCCGCCGTCTGTCCCCGCCTCCACCGCGCCTCCGCCGGCCGCGCGTGGCGCACCGACGCCGCCGGCCGCCCTCCCCCGTCTTTGGGTTCTTCTCCCAGTACGCAAGGAGGAAGAAGGTCCACTTTTTTCCATTTTTTTATGTAACAATTGCGTTTTTTTTATTTCAAGTTTCTAATATACATAACAGTCCTTGTATATATTTTGCACTGTAAATATTATTTTCTATTTTGCAAAGACACCCCTGTATTTGCACTTTGATTTGGACCTCGTTTATGCATCTTTATCTTCAACGAAAAATGCTTTCATGTTGAACAACTAATTCTCTACATTGTGAACATTTATTTGTATTTTTGTGAGTAATGGGTAATTAATTAAATTTGTTTAACTGAAATTTTGCATAGTTTACCCATTCTGTGCCATTAAATTAATATCTCACACACAGTTAGTATAAAAATTCCACAAAAATTATATGTGATGCCTTGAAATGTATTGAACTTACTATCCAAATTTCATCTAAAATGGAGATGTCTTGTGCCTGAAATAAATTGTAGAGTGTTTTTAGTATTTGATTTTTAATTAAATCCACAAATATCTTTTTTGCGAAATTTCAACTCTACTGGATTGCTTATCTAAATATCTTTCTGAGATAATTCGCACTCTTATTAATTTGACAATTGGATTTACTAGAAATTTATTTACTCACTGTCGGTCTGATTTCACTAAAAAATCCATAAGAAATTCATAACTTGTCAAAAAATCCAAAAATATTACTGTAGCTTTGTTGCATCATGTTTTAGTTCCAGTAATTTTTTCATAATTTTTCCTTTCTGTTTGTGTGATAAATTGCGAAAAAACCCATAAAAAGTGTGTATTTTTCATTGTTGCGTTTTAAATCTAAAAAAATACAAAAAATATGTTTTGTGTTCATCACTGGATTAGGATGCTAGGAAAAATATAATTTTGTTGAATTGGATTAATTTAACATTAAAATTAATTTGGCCTTCTTGTATGCTTTCTTAGTGTCGCAATTCAACCGCATCTTGCATTTGCTTTGATTTTTGCATAAAAAATCTAAAAAAACCGCATTGGAAATCTAGATCCTAAGTTTTTGAATTAAAACCGAAGTTGTTCCTTTGCCTCCCTGAGTTCGACCCCGGACTTGCCCGGGATATAAATTAAAGCCGAGACACTCTTCACGGAGATCTTCTCTCGGTTCTGACCGAATCGCTAAGTACACGTATTACAACGTGACCCAATTAAATATCGTATTTAGCGACTCTCCTAACTAATCTGACACCTCCGAATCTCTATTCCCATGCAGAGGACCTGCATCAAAAGGTCGGTTAGATATCAGCCAAATGAGAAAGATTGCCATCTCCTACTCAGGCTGGAGATCATCTCTTAACAATCATTTGCCGGTGCTTGATGAGTCCTCAATCTAACTCTTTAGATATTCATCCAAGCACCAGCCTTTATGATTCAATAATTGAATCAACAGCTGTATGTTCATTAAGATGGCCATGGTACATAATCATAATTGTACTAAGGGGCCTATTATGCAAATTAGTTATTCTTCATTCAGATCAAGGAATGATATTTACAATAATATTTATTACATAATGGCTCGTCATGGATTCGCATGTCCAACAGCGTGGGGTCTGGTTGTGGCTTTGTTGGAGGTTAACGACCGCAGGCGCAGGTGGTAGTGCGATGGAGGAAAGGAATGCGTGAGGGCACGGCCAAGGGCTGGAGGTGCTGGGTCAATGCTGCGACCGTTGGTTGGAGGATGGAGGTGCGGTTGTGGCTATGTAGGTGCAGGGGTTGTTGTAGGTGCACGATGGCGGACGGATGATCGTGCGGAGGGTCGATCGACGTTGACGGCGGTGGGTAGGACTGTGGCGGAGGCCCAGGGCGGAGAGGACAGAAGGCTGCATGTCTCTCTTTTTTTGATTTTGTAAAAAAAATTGATTTTTTTTAACAGATGATAAAATGTAGGAACAAAATGAAGAGATGGTGTTCGGTGATTGTATGATGATGAGGTGATTTTTTTATGTGTAATAGGTTGATGGATCAAAATAGTGAATGTGTATGATAATAGTGGTGTGGATGATGAAAATATTTTGGTGATGATGAGATAAAAATATGAGATAAATAAAAAATTAACAAGGAAATGGAGAAGAATATTACCTGTTTTATTCGCCTGAAGGTGGAGCTGCGATGTGCGGCTCCCGCCGTGGCCTCAAGAAGGATGGAGGAGTCTTTCGAAGCTGAAGTAGCTTCCTACGAGGTATGGCTGCGACAAAGTGGTTGAGACCACCTCGGATCTCGCCGTAGTTGGAGGTCGTCGCTCGACGGTGATTCTCAGTAGCTGTCACCTACAGATAGCTGGAGCTCTCTCTCTCTCTCTTCTATCTAAATGGCATATGATGATGACTGAAGGGGGAGATGTGAATAAAAAGAGGAGGAGGAAGTTAGAAAAGAGATGGAGAAAGTGGAGGAGTGGGGAGTTGATGACTTGAAGTGGGGAACAAGTAGAGGGAGAAGAAGTAAAAAGGGGAAAAATAAAAATAAAAAATAAATAAAATAAGTAGGCTACTAAAAATAAAGAATAGAAAGTAAATAAAAGAAAATAATTAATTAATTAATTAATTAAAATAAATAATAAATAAAATAAATAATAAAATAAAATACGAAATTAATAAATAATAAAAAAATAGGGTGACACGTGGCGGCTCCAGGAGCTGCCACGTGTCGCACCTGGAAAAAACAAAAATTAATGTAAAGAAAATAAAAAAGAAATAACAAAAGAGTTCAAATCAAAAAGTGGTTAACATGAAAATTGCTCATCTCGACGAGATCTACAACTTTCGTGAAGGATCGAAAATCAAAACAAGTCATCTTTATAAAAAAACATTTTTGGGGGCATCTTATAGGTATAAAATACCACATTTTTGTCTTTTGCATTTTTTGTCATTTAAATAAGAAGAAAATCAAAAGAAAGTTAGAAAAATATGAAAGAAATATTTACAACTTAATCTATTTTTTATTTTTAATAATTAAGAAAATAAAATGATAAAATGGAGGGTATTATGGTCAATATGTACAATATACAATAGGGGTCCAAAATCCAAGTTTCGCATACGATCTCCGATTTTTATGAAATTAATCTTGTTTTGAAGGTCTTTCAATGTATATTACTTTAAAAGTGAGTAGACCTAAATCAGACACTGTATGAGAGAGATATGTGTATTTTAAGGTCATAATTTCACACTTGGATTTGGATTTTATTGATTAATTTTATAAGTTAGTATTTTTTTGATATTTTTCCTTTATTAGTGTTAGTAATATATAACTATGGAGTTGATTTTATTAGATTTTAAGTTAGTATAAAGTAGATATAAATAAGGGAAATATGGTGAATATACATGTGATTTTTACAAGGAATTCCTGGCTTCTTATTTATGCTAGAATGCAGATATTATTTACACATGCATGAATGCTAATTATGCAGTATATGTGATGAAAGGCAACTAATTACTCGGGAACAAAGCTCTATTTTTAACTTTTAGAGTGATGAATCACAGATTCAGCACAAACTTCTGGAGGTCAACCAATTGACTGGATCAAATTATTCAGATTGACTCCGAAATTTGGAACTTGTTCTCTCTGCAAAGCGCATCGGCTATGTGCTCGCCAAGAAAAAGCATGCAAATCCTACGTCATTGGAAAAACTAAAATACAATAAAAAAAATATGACAAACATTATTCATTGGCTCATTGTTACATTTTGAGGCCTTTGTCCAATGTACTTCATAAGCAACATTTGGACGTGGACAATGCCTAGAACATAATGTTGAATCTAAAGAAGATGTTCGGTGATGCGAGCCATACTCGACGCTACAACCTCTTGAAAGAGCTTCTTCGCTGCAAGATACAAGAAGGGACATCAGTTAGAAGGCATGTAATCAAAATGTTTGGTTACCTCTCTGAACTTGATACCCATGGGGTAAAAATGGATGCAGACTTGCAGTTCGACTTCATTCTGATGGCTTTACCCGAGTCTTTCAACAACTTTGTAGTATCATACCATGTGAATAAGTTGAGGTTAACGAATGCTAAGCTAATATTTTCATTGAAGTCCGCTGAGGATGTCATGAAGAAGGAGAATCCCACTTGCAATGCAATGGTCGCAGAGGTCAAGGGTAAGCACAGTTGAAAGCAAGGGTCTCGGAAGGGACCGGTCCATAAGAAGAATCAAGTTGTTGGCTCATCCTCTCAAGCTTCTACATTGGTAGTATCAAAGAAAGTCGATATTTGTCATCACTGCAAAAAGTAAGGGGACTAGAAGAGAAATTGTCTAGATTACCTAAAAAACGTAGAAAAGGATAAGGCTCCATCATGTATAAAATCTACTTTCGTTAATGAAATTAATTTTCTCATAAGACGAGAAGGTAGTTAGATCACTAATTTTAATGCTTCGATTGATTAGTGCAATTTGTTGTATCTATTTCAGGAAACTAGAAAACTAGATTAAGGAATTTATTATCATTAGATAGTGTGAGAATCCTATTACTTAAACAATATCTCTATGTTCCGAATGTTGGAAGGAACTTTTTATCTGTATCTAAAATAGTCAGAATTTGATATCCATTCATGTTCTGTGAGAAACTTATCATAAATCATTATGCTTAACGTATTACAGATGGTTTTCTAACTTACGGTGAACTCCTTGAATTGTGCATTGATGAACCTGTAATGAATGTTACTACCAATAATAAGAAACCCTACAAGATCTAAAGAGGATGGAAATAAAATTGAGATTATTTGCCACATTTCCTAAATTTTGTGCTCATAGGACTAGGACTACTCTTACTATTAATAAATGCACTAGATCGGACTTCATATAGCCAAACTAATTTGTTCTCTCGCTAATAGAAATTCACAATTGATCATATTAACATATTAATGACCAAACCTGTGAAGCAGGCTTAAACCTGTGAAGCATAAGCCTGTACCCTAGTAACTATTTACATCTTAAGCGCTCTGATAATACCAAGACAAAAGAACCCGTCTTATCTATGTAGTGTTTTTGAACTAGTTTCTTTACAAAGATGTCCATTAGCTTAAGATTTGCATAAAAGCCTTCTGACGAGGAAATGAACTCAAGATATCTATTCATTATCACAACTAATCGTAAATACGTTACAATTATCTATTAATTAGAGGATGAAGATCCACAAGAAAAATTCAAACTGAATTCCCTTTCGGGGAGAAGGAGCATAAAAGTGTCATTTGTTTTACCACTTGGCCTCAAGAGAAAAACTACTATCTAGCATAGTTTACATGTGACGGTTATAATTAAAATCTGAGAACTACAGCTACATGCTCCTCAACCTGTGGAATCATGTGAAAATTGAGTAGAGCCCTTCTAAAAAGAACATAATTCGAGGCTTAACTATCTAAAAAAGAAAAAAATCACACCCAATAAATTTTTATAAAATGGTATAGTTAAGGTCTAACTGAATCTCTAGGGATTTACATAGCACCTACTAATAAAGAGGAAAAGGTAATCGATAGATAATGCAGGGTTAGCAGGATAGGTCCCAGCCTGCCATGCTCGCAAAAAAATTGAGCAGTACATGCCATTATCAGACAATTTGTATCCAGGCTGTTGGAATAGCTCAAGGGTTCCAAAAAAACAGCAGTAAAAGCAAACTCAGTAATGCCAATGTCCATGCAAACCATTTTGGGGACGCAGATCCACAGCTGCAGAGTCTGCATCTGAAGCCCCAGAGCAGGTAGTATAACTAGATAACCCCAGTAGGACAAGTTGTTTCCATCCTCTCGGTTTCCATCCTCTATTCATACCCTCATCCACTTGCAGATAAAGATCTGTTGTACATGACCCAAACGCTGGATGCTGATCGGATAAAACTAAGATAATTTGACCAACACATCAACATGCCATGCATTTATTTATCCTTCAGAAAAAAACTGCATATAATAACGCTGTAGTGCTCCTTCGTGCAAGGACAACAATCATCTACCTACCAAAAAATGTGTTCTTTCAGAATCGATCTGTAACCTAAAGCAAAATACCTACTGTGGCGAGCACTCGAGCACGGTTGACTGACGAATAGTCCAATCTCACTCCACTCTCATATGAAACAGGCAGAGTTCACTTAAGGCAGATACGTGAAATTCTTCTCTTGGCTCTTTGAACAAGCTGTCCACAAATAAAGATCTAAAAGCTTGGAAGATCATACTTTTCATTACTACACGCTGAGTTCTTCTGGTGCCAACTGCAATGTAAAAAAAAAGAAACAAAAGAAATTAATGAAATCAATGAACCTGTATAGATAGAAATTAGTGAAATCAATGAGAACAACCTCCTCTCTCTCTATCTCTCTCTCATGGATCGCCATATCGCGATATATCGGTATCGACAGGTCACCGATATATCGCCGATATGACCGATATTTGGCCTCCCAAGGCCATTTTCTTCACGAAATCGGTTCGATATCGACGATATGGCATTGATATATCGTCGATATATCGTATCGACACAGTACCGAAACCGAAACTGATACGGCCTTCCCTGCTCTCTCTCTCTCTCTCTCTCTATATATATATATATGTGTGTGTGTGTGTGTGTGTGTGTGCGTGTGCGTGTGCGTGTGCGTGTGCGTGTGCGTGTGCGTGTGCGTGTGCGTGTGCGTGTGCGTGTTACCGAAACCGAAACTGATACGGCCTTCCCTGCTCTCTCTCTCTCTCTCTCTCTCTCTCTCTCTCTATATATATATATATATATATATCCGAAACTGATACGGCCTTCCCTGCTCTCTCTCTCTCTATATATATATATATATATGTGTGTGTGTGTGTGTGCGCGTGCGCGTGGGCGTGGGCGCGTGCGCGTGCGCGTGCGCGTGCGTGTGTACCAAGGGGAAATTCTTTGCATCGGTAGATGTGATCATGTCATTAATGCATAATAGGCTATCTATGTTCTGAGGGATGGTCGATTGGGATATGGATAGTCTACAGCTGGACTACACGGTGCAGTGACAGCAGGTCGGCAACCTTTTCAGGGATTGATACCCTTATAGGATGTAATTGAGAATTTGAAGAGAAACAACACCAAGAGTCGAGCTCATTCGATAGAAGATGCATGATAGCTCTATTCAAAACAAAAACTCTTCCTACATATATTTACTTAGATATAAAGCATTCTCCAGAATTATTTGTACAAGATTTGTTTGTACTCATTTAAGGGGTAAAATTTTAAGAAAAGGTGACTGTTTTAAAGGTAAATATACAATTTGTTGTGCTAATAGCAACCTTTTCTCTCAGATCTGTGGCAATGCAACTTCTGATCCTTTCATATCAAGTGAATGTGTCTTCTGATCAGTTTCAGCTTTCTGTGATGTTGATCAGCACATTCCTGAGAAACCCTCCCGCGTACAAATTAGGGAAAGATGTCACCAAGGGAAAGATGTCACCTCCCTAATGCAAGAAACAAACAAAAGGTTAATATGGAAAAACATGATGTTCCCTACCAAGATGAAAATCAAGCCATGTCCTACATTAAAAGGGTTGGTTTACATGGGTTCGTCAATAATATGATGTGCTGAGAAAAAATTTTAGCAAACAGATAAAACATAATTATTTGAAAAAAATATGAATGAACTGAATATAAGAAATAAGGAAGTCTTAATAAAAACGAGCACTTAGATGCAAGACAGCATCTCAATAGGCATAGGCCATAACACCGAAGAATAATTTTTTGGTTATACCTATGGTTGTGGTACTTAAGAACTTTTTTGAAGAAAAACTTCAGAGAAAGCCTTTGAAGTGAAGCCTTTGCAATTTTATATATTGTTTGTGATGTGCCCCCTTCTTCAGCAAATCGCAGAGCATCTTGACATAAATCATTGCATCTCCAAGAAAGTACCCTTAGACAGTTATTCTGAAGTGTTAAGCTATACTCATGTGTTTGAGGGATCACTTTTCGCATTCTTTGTCCACCTTTTCAAAATATAATAGTCCGGAAGCATCCGAACACCAATCACTAAGCACACACTCAAAATGTGTCTACAGAAAATGCCTGCAAATTCAAATTTGCAACAGCTGCATTTAATCACAGTTTCAGAGGAATCATATGTGACCCAGTATAATATACAAGCTTCTTCAGGCCTTGCCACTTGAAACTTACTTATCAAGCCATCCTCTATTTTCGCTGTCATAAACCCTGATGATTCAATTATCTCTTCTTGAAACACATCAAAAACTGATTTTGTATACACATCAGATGCGTGTTTCTCCAAAGGTGACGGGGTCTTCAGAACTGGTCTAACATAAGCTGTCTCATCTGCTTGTAATTCTTTTTCATATTGATTTGCCATGGCCTTGTCAAATTGGGCAACTACATCACGCAAAGTTGTAGTTGTGATTGAATGTCTCTGAAAAAACTTATTCATGCTCTCAACTTTCGGTCTTGAAGAAATTTCAGCAAAGAAAGAGCTCCTAAAGTAAGCAGGTACCCATTTTTGTCTGATGTCATGTAACTGCTGTAGCCAAATATTTTTCTCTTCACCATACTTTGCAATTAACAAACCCCAACGCATCTCAAACTGATCTGAAGTTTCGGATTCATTTACCACCTCCTTGAACTCTTGTTTGAAAGCAGGGTGAGATGAATATACGTCTGCCAATTTATCTTTGCATATGCGAAAGACATCTCGCTTGCAAAAACGATGGCAAACACTTGGGTACTTGGTAACACCTTCTCTACTGAGACACGAATAACCTCACTCAAGCAAGTAACCAAAGAAAGTGGACAACGGCCGCTCATGACAGTTAGCCACGTTTGAAATAACCACAAAAAGCTGTCAACTGACTCATCTGTCAAAAAGGCGCATCCAAAGACAACCAGTTGTCTGTGATGGTTCACTCCTGTGAAGGCAGCAATGGCACTGCCCTCCTATTTACCTTACAAGTCACATCGAAAGTAACAGCATCACCAAAGTAACTGTAAGCCATCCGTGCCCTGGCATCAGCCCAGAAAACATTGGAAACACAATTGTTCTTGTCAACTTGAATTGCATAGAAAAAGGCAGGATTTTCTACTTGCATCCTTTTGAAATATTCCAAAAGACTTTGTACTACCCCTCCACCAGCACCAAGGCCATTCTGCTGGACAATTGAAACACTGGGGCCAAGAAGAAGCTCCCATGGCTTCTTCTCTAGTTTCTTCAGCATGGCAACAGAAGGTTTCGGTCCAATCCAAGAGAGTGACAGTGTTCAGTAACACATCTGGACACAATCCATTTTCCATTCTCCCTGCGGTTCACTTGAAACATAGCCTTGCAACCTTCTCTAGATGAAATCCGATTTCGTCTTTTTTTCGTAAGGTCAAAAGGATCCTTCTTGGTAGGGCGCCCTTGTTTTGAGCAGACAAAACGTCGCATAATAACAGTATCATCACTCTTGATGTAAAGGACTTGCTGTTGCGCACACGAAAGCCAAGTCTATCAGCATAAGAAGAATAGAATGCACGTGCAGCATCAGCTGTCTCAAATTCCATTCCAAGAGCAGGTTCCATGGTCGCTTCTATTTTAAAACTTACTTCTTCTGCAACTGGGAGATCAATCATGCCTTCATCTCCAATTCCAATTGGAACGCCAACCATCTCATTGTCGATAGAATGATCTAAAGCTTCTAAAATTGTGCTGCCTTCAGACTGAAATTCCTCTGAATGAACAGGAAATGCAACATTATGCCCTTCCTCGAGTCTCATTAATGCTAACAGAACCAATCATCTGCATGGGAATGGTGGTAGAGGGAACACCCTCCATCATTTGTACGTAATTTCCTGCACCAAAAAACTATTAAAAATTTGCAACTGTTACAGAAATATTTCCTCTGGATTTTCTTTTCAAGGAGAAAAAGATGATCACTTGAGACTGGTGATCATCCATCACTTGTATAAATCAAGAATAAGGTTTTCAAACTAACCTGAACTTATATTACTCAGATAAAGGAATAAGTTGATGATAACTGAATTCCAGCATCCTCCTCTTTGATACACGAGACCCTACAAGTCATGCTTCTTTTGAATCAAAGAATAAACGAATGGGATTTTTTTACATTTGTAACCTTCACGTTTTCCCAATAACTGTCTCTAATTTATTAGCAATTACACGTGCGCCCACAGATTCCTACAAAATTAACAGCATTGTCCTTGTATTAGTGTAAGATATGGGCAGAAGTGTAATAAGAAGGTACTATTGTGAATTTTATAATTCAGCATTAAATAAATTAGAAAACATACTAAGTTAAAAGGAACACATTTATTGCATGCAATAGATAGCAAGTTAAGGAAAGATGTGTTGTAAAAAGACCTCAAAAAGAGAAAACCATCCATTATACATATGTCAAATAGTTAATTATTGTGCAAACCTAGTGTGCACCTACTTCTGATTTTTGATAGAATCAGAACGGCGGCTACAAGTCGACGTCATCTCAGGGTATGTTGGGAGTGATTGTGACGATTTTCAGGGAAATCCACTTTTTAGTCCTTTAAACTCCAAAATTTTGAGGCACTTAAGCAAACCTTAGAATCATTTTTGGATACAAGATTATCCATTGAGTTTGCAGTAAGTAAATTTTGACTTAAAACATATCTTCCAGGACATTTAGTTCTTTACAGCCTTACAGGGAAAACAGTTCCCAGGTACACAGCACTAAATACAACAGACATGAGTGGAAAGCTTGATTTTGTAATTTGAAATTTTGATTAGTTATTTCAACTGTTTCATTGTCATTCGATTTAAAAATATTAATGAATAAACCACAAATTAAAACAAGTGATGTGTGGAGAATCTTAATTGCTGAATCTTAAAAAGAATGTCGAGAGTTCAACTGAAAAAAAATAGGGATTTTTATCGGCAACCCTATAAACTTTGCCAATCACCTCCACGACCTTTAAAACAACCAAATTCCTCCCTCAACCCCGTAAACTTGCCAACTCTTTCCCCATGAACCCTCCAGGTAATATGTTTTAAGCCCATGGGGGTTCTTGGGGTAATTTACATGGTCGATGGGGTAATTACGTTGTGCAAAAGGTCGTAGAGGCATTTTAAAACGTTATAGGGTATGCTGGGTAAAAATCCCAAAAAAAATAATACCTGGAGTCTGAATGAGGTGTGAAGATCGCGATGCATTGGCAAAGAAGGAAGATGGCAGCAGAAGGTTAGTATAAGAGAAGGTTATAACAAAAAGAGCATTTCAAAGACTTCTCTATTAACAACTTAGAGTAACTTCATTGGCTAAAATCGAAATAAAGAAATAGGTGGTTAGAGAAACAGAAACAAAGGTTTGGGAGAATATGCATGTGAAGCATGATTCTAATAAAAAATTAAGTGATATCACTGAGACAAGGAAGCAGAGAATCAAGGATATTACTTGATAGCGTACATCAAGGACGAAGACAAACATGATGTCAACAACTAGTGAAAAAATCAAAACAAGTACCAAGATGGACTATTTATTTTTGCGTACTCTTTTGAGAATAAGGTTGTTGAGATTTTTAAGAGAGCTGGCCAACTCCTATGAGCTTACCTAAAGCATACCTATTATTGGTAGATATATTAAAATGTAGCGACTGAGTCACTTTAGGATACAGAAATTTTGGAAACTAGTGAAGCTTAGATCCAGCAGAATCCTGCTCAACTACTCCCTCTCGAGCTCCTTCCTATCATCCAGCCATTTTTGATGCTGAAATGGGCGAAGACCCACAATGCATCCCTCCAAATAAATATATTAATATTACAAATATCACTTGCATAACACAAGGCTCACAAAGTGTCTTGGAAAGAATTTCAGCATTCTCAACAGAAAACCACTCGTCACAAAAGATCATGCCATTATGCACCAACCAGATTGCTCGCAAAACCACAGGCGATTTCAATTTATCCCTAACCGTCTTAAAGTGAGAAACATCATGTGAGTCCGAAAAGCTCCTACTAAAGTAACGATCCAATCAATACATGCCTCCCTCCAGATCCTCCTAGTGTGGTCGCAAGTAAAGAACAAATGCTCAATATCCTCTGGGTTATCATCACACCAGGGCATACCACACTTGCCTTGTGGGCTAATTTAGCGATATGTGTCCTTGTCATAATTCGACCGCGTCTCAACAATCAAAGGAAAATCTTTACCCTAAAAGGTACTTTGGAGCTCGTAATCAGCTTGCAGTCTCATCACAAGTCACCATCGATGACAATAGGAGTAGACAAAACCTTTTAAATCGAGAAGAAACCATCCACCCAACACCAATCATCCTTGTCGGTCGAAGGCCCCTCCATGGTTCCCAGAACCTCCAACAACTTCAGAAAGTCCTACAGCCTCTAGTTCAAAAATCTGGAATAGAAATTGGGGCTTCCCATCTTTCCAAGCTTCCATCACTGACATGTCATGATCTGATGTTAAGGCAAAGAGCCTTAAAGAATGAGCACCCAGAATGTCATGTTCACTCCAGTTGCTTGTCCAAAATTAGAAAATGCGGCAACATCCACCGTAGGACTCATCACGGTAGCCACCTCAAGCAGTAGTTAATGTAATTTACACATAGTCCTCATGTCCCTCCGGTAAATCCTGTGGATTAGTCCTCATGTCACTCCGGTAAATCCTGTGGACCTGTTCAACAGCAGAAATAAGAAGAATAAGTTTAGTTGCTTGAAACCAGAGTTCTCTGTATTAGGAACTCATCAATCACCTATGGCACATCTGACCCACTGCTTGAAACCAGAGTTTTCTATAAGAATTTCCTTAGAGAAAAAGACTGGGAAACTATCTGGCACCAGCGAGCTGACGTGTTTTGGCGTGGCCTGGGCAACCTTCACATCCTCCTCTGGGGATGGTCAAACCAGCTCCTCCTTGGTCTACTAGGGGACTGTATGCTGGCCTTTTACAAACTGCCACACTTCACACATTTCCTCGATGTACTCCCCCCCCCCCCCCAATTGTTTTTCGAACGCTCCCCAGCCTCCTTTTGACCACCATCACCTTCGACCATCAACCTCTCAGTAGTGCTTTCTAATGTTGCCAAGTGAGAAAAGCAAGTGTTCACGTCCCCCTCCACCTGCTACATTAGTTAAACCTACGCTTCCACTACATCTCTTTCTTATGGTTCCTGAAACAATACCGAACGACCCATCCTTATCTCCACATCTTACAGCATCAACATCATCCCATCCTCCACCTACTCAAGTTGCTCCACCTCCCACAGAGCCAGCCACATCCCTGTCTCCCTTGTGTCCTTCAAGGCCTTCCTGAAATCATTTAGGAAAAATCTCAAAAATCTGAGCTCTTCCTTCAAGGCCGTGGTCATGTGTCCTCTATCTAGACACCTTTCTATCACTCCTCTCCATCCTCTCCCTGCATTTAAAACCCCGACTCAAGTAACATTGCATGTTCAAACTGGAAATATGTCTCACATCTTCAATAGACAACCATACCAACAATGTATTATGATCTGAGAACAATCATGGCATCCCATGAACTTGTCAATCATGGAACTCAAGGAGGAGTTCGGCCAAGTAAATCGATACCGCTTTAGCAGGTGATCCACCAATTAACTCACCCAGCACCTTGCCAACCTTCACGATATCCCAGACCGACCATCCCTCAGGGTTGTCCTCCAGTTCAACACATGATCGGTAGGCACCTACTAAATGGCCATGGCTTAACCACCTCTGCTATGATGATGACATTAAATTTTTGAACTCTGTGGATGCTTAATTTCGGTAGGCACCTACTAAATGGCCATGGCTTAACCACGTCTGCTATGATGATGACATTAAATTTTTGAACTCTGTAGACGCTTAATTGCAGCAGTACGTTGAAATCCCCATCGAATAGACAAACCGTTAAGTCGGTCGTATCTCTTTGAAACTATGCTCACAGTACGAGCCTCCCTATACCATGAATTGACCCCATACCATTGACCCCTCCCACTTTCCTCCAAAACATTGTGTTGTGCATTGCTTGTAATAGGAGCACCTTTGTTCCCCAATCCTAGATGTATTCCCTCCCCCCACAAAAAAAACCATCTTCCCACTCATCTCCCACAGCTATAAATGCCCCTGTCAACTTCTGACCACATACCTCAACCTCGTGTTGCTTGGAATCAGCCACCTTTCCCATCTCCGGCTCCTCCCAGGAAAATCATTGTGACCCTCCAGTTTAACACCTTTCACCACCCCTGACAGTTGTCCATCGACTCGCCCACTCTCTCACACACCTAACAGCAACCTACCAAGGAGGATGACATCTTCTTTTCCCTCACTTTCATCTATACATCAATCCCTCACACATAACCCACCCCCCCCCCGGCAAAACCACTTCTGTCGAGAACCATCCACACCCCAAGCCCACCATTATGTCCCCTTCCACTCCTCGTCTGTTTTCGAATGCCTTCAATGCCAATCCATCTTAGCGAATCAATCTCCCCACCAACACACCCCGGCCATAGGCAAATTCCTAAGTAATGCAACCAAAAAACGTAATTCCCCCAATAGGCCAGCATGTTTTTTCTCCTTTCAATACTGCAACAGTAATGCAGCTACTATACGTGGCATTTGTATCACAAAGATTCGATGCGCATTGACAAAGCGCATGAAGAGAATGTGCATCATGCCTCTCATGCTTACAAAAACGCATATATCATGTGTTATGCTCTGCTACTCAAAAAGAAATAAACAGAATTGTAGCCTTGCTGCTCTGCTGCCTTAAAACTGCAAATAAACAAATAACATATAATCTCATTCACGTCCATTCAATCTATCCAAAATCAATCACGAACATTTAATCAATCCAAACTCTTTAATGCCATACATCGGAACAAAAAATGATATCGTGAATTAGAAAGGACTTCATCATAGAATACACTGACTAAAGTCATCATAGAATACATTGCCAAAAGTTACAAACACAGTTGTTTAGTTTCATTACATAAAACAATCTATCTCTTCCTTCTCCTTTGATAGGTTCTTGGCTATGTTCAAATGGGACCAGACAAGCCTCACGATCAGACCTTTGTAACTGCAAACTTCATGCGCCTTCATCCTCGTCGAAGGTCGGCACAGGTGGTGGAGCAAGCATATGTCGGATGAGTCCCCCTAACGTCTTCCCCTCTCATGTTCCAAGCAGGTGTCCATGGAGTTGTCCTCTACCTGTCACGTGGCTCAACATCAGGTGTAATGAATTGTGTCTCCAACACGTACTCGGGACCTCATCCATATCTGATGATGGTTCATGACCCATCTCCCGCTTTTCTCCTTCCTCCCCAACGTCGTCCGAAACATGTTGTTGCCATCGTATGTGACCTCGTCCACGACCATGTTGTTGTGTACATGCCCTAGTCCGACCTCTTCCTCTCCCACGTCCTCTTCCCCTTCCTTGAACATGTTCATGTTGAGCATACTCTTTATTCACGGTGATGGCATCAACAAATTGGATGACCAACGATCATTCCATTTCAAACCTAGCCTCCCATACTATCTCTATACCGGTGGTGAGTTGGATCATTTTCTCCCAAATGTGAGTTCCCATCTCGGCATCTAAATATTTGAAATAAATTTACAATTAGACATATATAAAATAATTTAATCCAATGGAGTTCCAACATTTATATACTCACATTGTATGCGAGAGTTGCACCCAGTCATCCCACAAATCGTCTAATGATCCGAAGGTAGAATCCATGTAATCTTGAGACACACGGACTCCGACGGATCGGGTCTATCTGGACAACTCTCTCGTGACGAGACATCCAAGCAGTAATGTGTTCGACATGCTTATATCTCCAGTCCACATCCATCTTTCCCCTCGAAATCTATGGCACATAATACATCGTCTGTGTCGCAAGCATGGTTTAAAAAACTAACCTCGAGGAGTGATCCTCAGTCCAGCCCTCTGAGGCGTTTTGTAAGCCATTTTTTCTTTTTTTTGAAGCATTTTTTATGATTTTAACGATCTACTTCGTAGTTTGATAAGCTTATAAATATATGCTTGTTAAGGATAATGATCATACAAAGTGAATGTCTAAATATGATATTTCTTTCATGCCCATAACTTCATATTTAAAATTAAATTTTTCCAACTATTTCGAGAAACTCTTATTATTTCACTCTTAACGAATGAATTCATAAATATCAAGTCAAACAATATTTGTAAACTTAACGAGATTTGCAATATATCAAGCAGAATGAAATGGATAGGGCTCACGATTTCTCATGATGCCATATATTATATGTTAGACACGTAGCATAAATTTCTTAGACATATATTTAATCATACTTTTAATTACAACAACATTTTAAAGATTTGCTCAAAATGGATAGGATTCACGGTTTCTCGTGCATCCATATGTTATATATTAGACACGTAATATTTGACATATATTTTCGTACTTTTCATTACAATAATATTGTAAAGATAGATATGTATTGTTTAATTCTTTCACAATATTTATAGACAATGAATTCATCTTTGATTGGATGAAAATGTGTAGAAAGGGATATGATGGTGTTCTATATTTTATTTTGGGTTCTTATCTCTATTATTTCATCATATCTTATAGTGTTAAGTATTATATGTTGGAGAGAAATATATAATTACATTGACATATATATAACTACAATTTTATTCATATTTTTCCTTATAAACTGCGGGCTTACGCCTCGACCACCTCGACGATACGCCTCACCTCGATTCCGAGGAAAATGCATTGTTCCGTCTTTCATTTTTTCAAACCTTGGTCGCAATGAGTGGGAATACTCGGGCAGCCACTGAATTGGCGTATGACACGATCCGAAAAGTTGTGCTCGACCAGATGGAAGTATATGAGTGGAACACGTGACCTCTAAATCTCTTGCCCATCGACGCAATAATGTGGGAGAGCATCAAAGATCTTCATCCCATATGGCAACCACAACACCTGCAAAGATGATATTTCCATCACTTTACGAATATTTTAGATAATTTAATTTTTAATAATGTTTACCTGATCCAGAAATTGCATGTCAAAAGCATCACGATATAGTCAAGCAATATATGACGGTTGTGCTCAAAGGTTGTAGCCCAATAAACGCCCAATGGCCTCTCATGCCATTAGGGCCTCTCTGATAACTAGGGCGATACAAGGAAAGAGCTCTCATGCCCAGAGCGCGATAGTATAACAGACCCCCCGAACTCCGTCGTCCCTAAATCCGCAACACATGTCTGTATAAATAAGAAAGTGTGGTTGATCCCCAACTCAAGGTCCCAGCGACCTCAAGATCATACAAAAGCAGTAATGCAATCAAAGATATCAATGACCTGCTCTTGTCCGTGAACGAGACACCACCAAGGCGTTGTAGGATATACGCACTCGTGTAACGTCTCAATGTCTTCTAATCTGCATGGGTTGGCAGCTGTGAAGATAACACACAACAAATTCGCCAACACTCTTGACCCATAAAACTTGGCCTCTGAGTGTCACACTTCTAAAAGTTGATCTCGCTAACATCTTTGCCCATTTTCCACCAATAGTTGTAGCACATGTAATTCCCATACCATCAACTCGCATCCCCATCAATACGGCCACATCCAGAAGCGTGATCATTATCTCCTCGCTAATCAAATGGAATGTGTTTGTTTCCGGTCTAAATCGCTTTACCAAAGATGTGATGAGATACGAATATGATAGAGTGCTAAAGGTCGGAAACGCACACATTTCATATGGGCAGCAGGGAGATGGCGATCATGGTTCAGGATGTGGTTGTACTTATGGGGTTGCGAGTTGATGGTATGGCAGTTACAGGTGTTATAACAATTGGTGGAAATGGGCAAATATGTAAACAATCATCCTTTAGGAATGCGACCCTCAAATGCCTAGTTCCAAGGATCAAGGGTGTAGGCGAATTCGTCATACGGGTCATTTTCACAGCTACCAGCCTATACAGAAGAAAAGACATTGAGACATCACACGAGAACAAATATTCTACAACTCCTTAGTGGTGTCTTGTTCACAGACAAGAGTAGGTCATTGATATCTCTGATTCATGATTCCAATTTTGTAAAATTTCAGTGAAATTTCAATTTCGACGAGGTCCCCATATCGAAACCCATATATATATATATGTGTGCGTGTGTGTGTGTGTATTATATCGATTTCCCTGATTTCGCCCGAAATCTCGAGGATATCTCGAGAGATTCATGATTCCAATTTTGTAAAATTTCAGTGAAATTTCAATTTCGACGAGGTCCCCATATCGAAACCCATATATATATATATATATGTGTGTGTGCGTGTGTGTGTGTGTATTATATTGATTTCCCTGATTTCGCCCGAAATCTCGAGGATATCTCGAGAGATTCCAGGCCATCTCGAGATATCGGTCAACAAAGTGAATATGCAATATTAAAATCACAACTTGACCGAAATATCTGTCGAAACTTGTCCATTTCAACAGTACTTGTGATGCCTTGTTACCGTGACTTCCTCCAAGCATCTCCAACTCCATATTTCACCCATTTCTTTGAGGTAAGCCAAAACTGATCAAATCTTCAACAATTTCTTCAATTTTTTAAGGGTTTTGTTCCTAAGATGTTGACCTCGCTTGGGATGATTTTTTTTAGAAATTTTGAATATATAGCTTGATTTTTGGAGATCAAATTTAGGGGTTTTGTGTTTTAATGTGCAATAATGATGAATTATGAATGTATTAACTCAGATCTCAAGTATAATATGTAGTAAAGCATACTTTGGAAATAATTTGTGAGATGTATGGAAGAGAAAATTGAGGAGAGCATTCTTGCCAACATTGCTAGTGGAGATGTATAATTTCGCAAACTCTTACTTTCAAGCTCTTCTTAGGGGAGAGCATTCTTGTCAACGTTGCTAATGGGCCATTTCTGCAGCATGTCATTGATGAAATCACTGCAGCATGACGCCAGTGAAGGCTCCCACAACCTACTAGATAATGAACAAATATCTCGGGACGGAGGAGGAGATAATTAGTACATCGCCGAGTTGAGGAGGAGATGGCCAGAGTACGGGGTGATGTAGATATGCGATGGGTGGACAAGCTACACGAGTAAGCATATCATCAACTTTCTCGTTTACTGCAATGGAAAGACCATTTTTTTGAAATATGTTGATGCATCTAAAAAGGTGAAGGACAACAAGTACCTGCTGAAGTTGATGAAGGACATCATCAAAGATGTTGGGAAAGAGAACATTGTCCATATTGTCAGGGATAATGGCAGCAACTTCAAGAAAGCGGATGAGACAATAATGAAGTCTAGCAGATATGGTATTTTTTGGACACCGTGCGATGCACACATGGTATGAAAAAACTAATCTTGAGGCGGCCGACGCGTACGCCTCGAGGAGAGGCAGACCTTTTTAGCCTCAAGGCGTACGCCTCGGTCCAGTCCAGTGAGGCGCGCACCTCATGAGGCTGAGACGTAGCCTTGAGGCGTTTTGCGAGGTGTTTTTGCTTTTTTGAGTTATTTTTTATGATTGGTGTACTTGAAAGTTTGAGAAGCATATAAATACATGCTTTTTTAGGATAATGATTATACAAGCTAAATACCTAAATCTAATGTTTCTTTCGTGCTTATAACTTTCATATTTAATATTTTGGGTTCGCAAACTCTTACTTTCAAGCTCTTCTTTGAGGAGAGCATTCTTGCCAACGTTGCTAGTGGACCATTTCTGCAACATGTCATTGATGAAATCGCAGCATCAAGAATGGGAGTAAAGGCTCCCACATCCTACGAGATAACGAACAAATATCTCAGGATGGAGAAGGAGATGATTAGTACATCGTCGAGCTGAGGAGGAGATGGCCAGAGTATAAGGTGACGTTGATATGCGATGATTAGACGAGTTACAAGAGGAAGCAGATCGTCAACTTCCTCGTTTATTGCGATGGAAAGTCCATTTTTTTAATATGTTGATGCATCTGAACATGTGAAGGACCACAAGTAGATGTTGAAGTTGGTGAAGGACATCATCAAAGATGTAGCGAAAGAGAACATTGTCTATATTGTCAGGGATAATGACAGCAACTTCAAGAAAGCAGGTGAAACAATAATGAAGTCTAGCAGATCTAGCATTTTTTTGGGCATTGTGTGTTGCACACATGGTTTGAAAAAACTAGTCTTGAAGCGATCGAGGCGTACGCTTCGAGACGAGGCGATCCTTTTTAGCCTCAACGCGTACACCTTGGTCCAATCCAGTGAGGCGCACGCCTAAGGAGGCTAAGACGTAGCCTCAAGGCGTTTTGCGAGGCGTTTTTGCTTTTTTAAGGTATTTTTTATTATGTTAATAGTGTACTTGATACCCACTTAATGGTCTAGTGGTAGTACAATGTGTCTACCATACAAAAGACCAGGGTTCAAATCCCACTCTTGCAAGGGTTGCGTTAGGTAGTCAACGGCCAGCAAAAAAAATAGTCGAATCTTTCAACATGCATTTGTGCAAGAATCCATGTAGCCGACCCTACGTATAGTGGGAAAAGGCTTAGTACATTTTTTTTAATAGTGTACTTGATAGTTTGATAAGCTTATAAATATCCGCTTCTTTAGGATAATGATTATATGAGCTAAATGCCTAAATCTGATGTTTCTTTCATACTCACAACTTTTACATTTACTAGTAATTGCGTCCAACTATTTCGCAAACTCCTACTTTCAAGATCTTCTCTGGGGAGAGCATTCTGGCAAACGTTGTTAGTGGGCGATTTCTGCAGCATGTCATTGATGAAATCATTGCAACAGGAACGGGAGTGAAGGCTCCCACATCCTACGAGATAATGAACAAATATCTCGAGATGGAGAAGGAGATGATTAATACATCACCGAGCTGAGGAGGAGATGGTCAGTGACTCAGTGTAAGGGGTGATGTTAATGTGCGATGAGTGGACAAGCTACATGAGGAAACATATCATCAACTTCCCTGTTTATTGCGATGGAAAGAACATCTTTTTGAAATCTGATGATGCGTCTGAACATGTGAAGGAACACAAATACATGTTGAAGTTGATGAAGGTCATCATCAAAGATGTTGGAAAAGAGAATAATGTGTTGGACATGCAAGCCCACGGCAAGCCAGTATGCAATAAATGTTATTGTGAATATCATTCCTTGATCTGAAATGAAGAATATATAATTTGCATAATAGGTCCCTTAGTACAATTAAGGTTATGTACCATGGCCATCTTGATGATCATACAGCTGTTGATTCAAATATTGAATCATAGAGGCAGGTGCTTTGATGAACATCTAAAGAGTTAGATTGAGGACTCGTCAAGCACCGTCAAATGATTGTTAAGAGATGATCTCCAGCCTGAGTAGGAGATGGCAATCCTTTCTCATTTAGGCCGAGATCTAACCGACCTCTTGATGCAGGTCCTCTGCAAAAGAATAGAGATTCGGAGGTGTTAGATAAGTTAAATCAAAGAGTTGACTTAACGAGATCGAGATAACCAAAGTCCTATGACATATGCTATCACGATATAGGCACGCATCCTCTGACCGGAGACAGATGCGTTACTATATGTTTGAGTATGTACATTTGGCAGACCAATAATTTGATGACCTAATCAAGGTCTATACACCGACGCGCTGGTGTGCATACAAGGACATATGAGTAATACGATCTCTCAAAGGGATCATACAGGTTCATTATTGAACCGGAAGACATGAGCTCACTCATGAGATATTGGGAAGAATCAAATTCCGTGCACGATCGTCTCGCTTTGGAAGCTTGACTGAATTTGTAGGTTTGATATATACTTTTGGAAAGTATATGATCAACACCTGGGTATGATATATGCTTTTGGAAAGTATATAATCGATACCAACTCCCAATAGTCAAATGAGAAACTAAATGATAAAATTCTGAAGTAGACAGTGTAAAATTGATCTTATACTTCAGGTTTATTCTGAGTCTTCCAGTATACAGGATGTACAGGTATTGGGAATACCTGAGGGTGATGTGATCATAAACGGTTTTATCACCATGACGCTTCCACCCCTAGGGAGTGATGAAACGGCTCTGGATTTTAGTGACTCCTCTCAGTAGAGAAGTGATCTGATCTTGGTCCAAATGTTGGACATTGATCTGAATGTGATTTGGATGCAATGAGAAGATTAGATTTACGGTCTTGATTTAATCAAGCATCTATGGGAGGCCCGAGATCTGGGTTTGAGATGTAATCTCAATATCCAAGTCACTATCCATGGAACAATACAATCGCTCTGTCCTTATCTCCAAATATTCGCGGAGAAAGCGCATTATCCTTGAAAGAGTTCAGGATAATTTCATTGTTGATATATGTATCCAAGCATTGAGTAAATTGGTAATTAAATGTGATTTAGTTATCATGATTAATATGAAATCGATTCATATTATAAAGAGAGTTATCTTAGATAATTAAATGTGGTTTGATTATCAAAGATGTGAATAATGTGAATATGATTCATATTATTTGAGCACATGAGAATGGAGATCCAAGATGATTAAATGTGATTTAATTATCATGGATATTGAATAATGTGGATAGCACTATCCATATAAATCATATATATATTATAAATGTGATTTATAATATATAAGAGAGAGCTATTTGTAATTTACATTTGTTAATTAAATGTTAATGTGAATTGGATTCACATTGAACATTAAATTGGAAATATAATTCACATTTTATTTTGGGTTGTGAATGTGATTCACAATTTTCCAATGGCAAGATTGCAATATTCACAAAATAATTATGAATTATTTTTGTTGAATAATTTACAACAAGTGTTGTTGTAAATCTTGGAGATTTCCATGGAATAATGTAATCTCATGAGATATCATGAGATTACATGAGATTGCCACCAAATCCCATATTATGAGAAGAGACAATCTTCATTCCAATAATCTCCATAATTGCTTGATTTAATTTGGGAATGATTCATATTGATTTATTAATATAGATTTAATTTAAATTAAATTAATTGTTGTTGGTTTTTACCAACACAAATCTTAGTCATTAAAAGAAACACAAATCAATGTGAGCCATTGGATTTGTGTTGTCCATGGATTGAGATCCATGGATCTCAAAATATTATAAAAGGAGAGGCAACCCCTTTGCTCTTCTTTACACATAAGAGAACATAAGTCTCTCTCTTTCTCTCTCTACACGCCCTCTCTTCTTCTCTCATGTGGTCGTCCACCATGGATGCCCTAGAGAGGTTCTCCATCGCCGCAGCGTCGTCGTTATGCTGCCCGGTTGTTTGCTTGTGGATCTCCGTCTCCTTCGGTGCGCCTCGCTCGTGAATAAGACGTCGGATCTCGTGTGTCGAGATCAGGAGATTCGTCGCTTGAATCATCAACATGGATTGCGAGAAGCACGTGTTTCATCAACACGCTCGCAAGCGTCTCCTCCGTCGGTTCGAACTTGAGACAGGAGGAGACATGAGGTCTCTTCGTTTAGAGACTCGAACGCAACCACGCTTCAAGAGGTAATCCTATTACTTGTTAGTGGTTTAAACGAAACGATCCGAGAAGTGTTCTTGGATCATGTGGTTTCATCACATGAAAAAAAATTAATTTTCGTTGCATAGAAAAACTAGAGCGACTAGTCGTTCCTCGTCGTATTCGATACGACGCTCACGCTTCCGTGATGCGCTTGAGGATTATCACATATCCTTCAAATGGTATCAGAGCCTTAGGTCGGAGGTTTCGGATACGATCCACAAACCTAGGATGACTTGGGTTCGTTAGGGTTTGCTTAATTTTTTATCGCATTCCATTTTCGCATCTCGGTTTAGTGATTATTTTAGGCCCTATTTAAATTGTTTAAACACGAAAATAATAATTGAATTTTGTTCCCCATTAAATAAGGAAACCATAGGATCTGAGTTTACGTAATTTGGATTCCGTTTGCTCAAGATAAGGTCATTTTAATGAGCATGTATTCAGTTTTGCGGGAACTGTGAATCTTAACATGATTGATGAGTTAATTACTCTTTTCATCCGACTAGAAATGCGTGAAATATCACTTATGTTCTGTCATAAATCAAATTAGCAATCGTCGAAAACTGATTTTGTCTAATTTGGATTTGAATTGATTGAGATGTGTTAATTTTAGTAAGTATGGGTCACTGCTGAAATTACATTCCTAATTAAGAACCATGTGATTGTCAATTAGTGAAATTAATTGTTAATTTCATGAAATAATTATGGAAAATATTTGAGAAATATTTAATGATGACTATTTCCTTAATTGACTTGGCCTAAACCAATAAATTGATTAGATTTGATCTAGATCATGATTGGAAACACAATCAACAAACAACTTGCTTGAATAGGATTGGAAATTTGTCTAGCAAATTTCCTTATAATCAAAATTGTTTTGATTATTACTATATGTTATAATTTCGGTTGAAGAACCGATGATCATCTCAAGTACACATTGATCTATTAGGCATTATCTTTTCCTGAGGTGGATATGGAGTCTAGTCGGGGAGCGTTGGGGTAGTGGGTCGCACTGGTTGCGGTCCGTCCCACTTCCGCCAGTACTGGTCATGACAGCGGGTAGGGACTCGATAATGCTGGAGAAATCAAGGTGTATTTTTCTAATTATTAAAATTCGAATTAATATGTACTTTGGGATAATACCATATATATATTCAAGTAAAACCAATCAAGTTTGTTGATTGAATTGGATTGATAATTGATTTAATTAGATTGAATTAATTATATCCAATTAAAACACTCTATTATGAATAGATGTGTATTTCCCTTGGAAGAATTAATTATATGAATATGATTCATGATAATTAATTAAAATTTAAATATGAGGTGGAGGATCACATAAGTGACATCTATGGTCTCCCGTCAAGGCGAAGGATTTCCGTCGCCAGGGATTGCATATAGGAGACGCCTGTCCGAAGTGACAGCTCCTGAATGCAAGTGCATCTGGATCGGGCTCTTTGCTTCTTCAAAGAGTAAGGCCATATACGTAATGACCCCAATATCGGATTCTTATATTATTGGGGCGATATTGGATTGCGCATAACAAGTTCTATTCCTGTTGACGGTTGGTTCAATTAACGACGGGTCAACATCACCTTAGGGTTGGTGGGCCCGGGTGTTAAAGACCGAATTGGGAATGCAAGTTGGACTTGCAAGGCGGAATGTGTTCCCGCTTCTTTTTATCCGAGTTGCATATTCTCATAATATTGGGATGTAACAAAGATAAGGAAGGAGATCTCAAATCTTGCTGAGATATGATGGTAAGTATATCTCTTACATTGAAAGTGATTAAGGGAATGAACTTTCAGTGTTGACAAAGCAAGACAACTTTGATATAAAATTCCTAAATCAAAGTAAAATGTGTATATATATATTTAATATTTATATATTTATGCGAATTTCTTATTTCAGGTAATCCTTCATTAAACCCACTCAATAATATACTCAATAATAACCAGTAAAATATCATGGATTGGATCCATGGTCAAGACATTGTACTTGCAGTTGAACACATATTGTATGTGGTTGCAAAGTGCAAGTTTCCTCATAATAATGAGGAATGACAATTATAATAGACAATAGGACTTCAACCCTAGGGTTTGTAACTTTGTATGTCTCTATAGTTCAGATCTCTCATCGAATGTACTTTGGAAGTAACATGTCGATGATGATCGCAATTGTCAATTAATCCTTATAAAAATCTAAGAAGATGTTCTGGCATACATATGTGCTCTCGACATTTAATCATGAATGACATGGTGGCTCTATAAGAGATGATGTATTCAAAATGTTTGAATACCTACCTGAACCAATGTTTTAGGAGTTTAGATGGATGTAGATACGATGAGTGTCATCATTCTATTGTCTATACTCTGGTCATTCCTGAAGATTCATAATATTCATATTGTATGAATTGAATGAAGCACATGTATAAATGTTGAAATGCTCTTATATTGAAATCTTTTGAATTTAACATAAGAGATCCCTTATCTTAAGCAATGGTTGTTTATAGATGAAGGGAGCACAGTGGAAGCGTGGGTCTGACCCATGTGAGAATGAAAGTCAAAGAATTGACTGTACTTATGTGACTTCCATATGAAATCCAAAGAGTTGGATAAATGCCAATACTGTAATAAGCTGATGTGTTGATAGTATGACTATCAAATCTATCTAGAATCCTTAGAGAAGGACTCGAATAGTGCATCGGAATAATCTACATATAATCATTGAAATTGACTTTGATAAGATAAAGTCTAATAATTGTATCTCAATCTTCTAATAACACTTGCAATTGGTTGCATATGTGTTAGAAGATTAGAAATTTGATCTTAAGGATTAATGGTCATCCATGTTGTAATTGATATAATTGTTGCAACAATTTTCATTGGATCAATACACTTCATATTTTCAGTGGGAGCCCTTAGTCTTAGAGAATGTCTCTATGACCTAGACATTATATTATACTCATTGTTTATTTCTAAATGTTGGAAATAAATATGAATTCTGGAATAGACCTCTCATAAAGAGTTATGATGGATATACTTCAGATAGTAATCTGACATCTGGAGGACTCTACTAAACTAGAAAATATAATGAATGGTTCATTAACATTTCTAATATTGAATATTGAACCTTTAAAGATCAATAGGAGGATGAAGATCATTTGAAAATGATCTGGCATCAAGCCTTGGACATTTGTCTATTAATGTGATTAATAGACTAATAAGAGATGAAACTTTAGATTGTCTAAATGTTCAAATCTTACATACTTGTGAATATTGTATTCAAAAGTAAAAATGCCCAATACACCCTTTCTTAGAATGGTGTAAGATGTCAAGGTATTCAAGATCTCATGCATATTGATGTATATGAATCATCTATATCAGAATAACCATTATGGATATGTGATATCTATTGATGATTATTTGTGATATGAGATTTCTTCTCTTCACTTAGAAAACTTTGAAATGTTCAAAGATTTCACAATTTTGGTTTAGAACCAAAGTTTAAAGGAAGATTAAATGAATTTTTTATCTAATCTAGGTAGTCAGTACCTATTAAATGAATTCATGGAATGCCTTATAGAGATATGAATGTCATTTCTATCTCAATCCTCCTAATGTACCTAAACTCAAGAGAGTTGTGGGGAGATACAATTGGATCATTTATGACATGATTTAATCAATGATGAATTTTAGCATAATTTTCTATAAGTTTCCAGGTGTATATGTGGTAGAGACTACAATATATCCCTAATAAGATTCCATGCAAGTAAGCTGGAACTTAGCACCTGAGAGTGCTACTTCATTAGGAAAATAAAGGATGGTATTGGATACCTACTTTATGACCTTGAGATTCTTAAAAAATTTCATATCTGAAAATGTGATTATTAGATGATGAGACTCTTGAGAATCAAGATAAAAATGAAGTAAAGGAACTCATTTAATCTTGAGATGATAATGAGACTCCTAAAATTGGAAACTAAAAGGACGATTAAAGATGAAACACTAATACCTCTTCATATAAGTTTGAAGATGGATTCCATGTGTCAGTTGAATCTGACAATGATCTGACTTCATGTGATGAAGCTCCTGAGGATCATGATATGGAAAGATGGATGTTAGAAATAAAAGTCTAATGTAGACTTCATATACAAGTGCTATATGTGGACCCTCGAGGATCCACCTATAAGGGTCAGGCCCATTAAGGTGTAAATGGATCTTCAGGAGAAAGAGGGAATCTGATGAGAAGGTAGAGACCTTCAAAGCACGGTTCATAGCCATGAGCTACACACCGAAGAGAAGACATTGCTTGCGATGAGACTTGCTCTTCAGTGACCATGCTTAAACCCATCAGAATAATGCTAACCATAGCTACACAACTTGACTATAACATCTTTATGATGTAAGTCAAGATTAAATTCCTCTAGAGCCTCAAAAAAAAATTACATTCCTCTATGAATACCTCTCTGAGGACATTCACATGAAGCAGCCCCACGGCTTCATGGTTGAGGAAAGCAAGATGTGCAAGCTAAAGAAACTCCATCTATGGACTTAAATAAGCTTCTTGTAGTTGATTTGATGAAACCATAAATGTTATGATTTGAGAAAGAATCTTGATAAACCATGTGAAGCTTACTGGGAGTGTCATTGTGTTCATCATGCTAAATGTAGATATCCTAATCATTTGGAATGATCTAAGGATAATAAGTGTCTTATAATCTGGTTGTTCCATACCTCGAGATATGATCTCAGGAATACCTCTTAAATCTTAGTTCTGAAGTTGTTCAGAAGCAAAGAGAAGAGGGTATTGGGACCATCACATTAATGGTACACCTTGGACATTTCCATTTTCTGGAAAATTCCAAGAAGGCTTCTTTCACTCATGACATGGTACTGACCTATCTAAAGGGATAACACCTCAAAGAGTTGAGGATGTGAATGCTAAAACTGCTTTCCCTTGTGCATCAGTTCCGAGAAGCCAGTGTATGCTGGATATGTACAAAAGCCAGATATCTGCCACGCAGTGGGAGTAGTAAACTATTACTAATCCTACTATGGTGATAAAACACTTGATTGCAGTAATAACAATATCTTCATAAAGGATAAGACTTTTGATATAGTGATCTCAAAGTCTTATCTTCAAAAAATTAAGACTTTATAGATAGTGATCTAAAAGGTCTTAACTGTGAATACCTTATGAGATAGAGATCTCCAAGAATAAGGGTATTCTGATAAGGATAATTTACATACTTGTTATAATAATTATTGAGGTGTAGTGTCAAGGATACTATGACTGCTATGATTGAGTATTGGTTGCATAAGATGCAACATTCGCATTGTATGTGAACACTGTTACTAGGAAATATGCAAGTGTCGTAAAATGACTTGACGTAGTCTCTTGGGAACAGAGTGACTGATCATCTTACCTAGTTATTTTTCTAAATAGCCTATGATTGTCACATAAGTGTGGGTTTAAATGATTAGCCCATTAATGGCTCTTTGGACTAGTGGGAGATTGTTGGACATGCGAGCTCACGCCGAGCCATTATGCAATAAATGTTATTGCGAATATCATTCCCTGATCTGAAATGAAGAATACATAATTTGCATAATAGGTCCAATTAGTACAATTAGGGTTATGTACCATGGCCATCTTGATGACCATACAGCTGTTGATTCAAATATTGAATCATAGAGACTGCTGCTTGGATGAACATCTAAAGAGTTAGATTGAGGACTCATCAAGCACCGTCAAATGATTGTTAAGAGATGTTCTCCAGCCTGAGTAGGAGATGGCAATCCTTTCTCATTTAGGTTGATATCTAAACAACCTCTTGATGCAGGCCCTCTGCATAGGAATAGAGATTCGGAGGTGTTAGATAAGTTAGGTCAAAGAGTTGACTTAACGAGATCGAGATAACCAAAGTCCTACGACGTATGTTATCACGATATAGGCGTGTATCCTCTAACCGGAGACAGATGTGTTACTATATGTCTGAGTATGTACATTTGGCAGGCCAATAGGTTGATGACCTAGTCATGGTCTATACATCGGCGCGCTAGTGTGCATACAAGGACATATGCGTAATACGATCTCTCAAAGGGATCATACAGGTTCATTATTGAACCGGAAGACATGAGCTCACTCATGAGATATTGGGAAGAATCAAATTCCGTGCACGGTCGTCTCGCTTTGGAAGCTTGACTGAATTTGTAGGTTTGATATATACTTTTGGAAAGTATATGATCAACATCTGGGTATGATATATGCTTTTGGAAAGTATATGATCGATACCAACTCCCAATAGTCAAATGAGAAACTTAATGATAAAATTCTGAAGTAGACAGTGTAAAATTGATCTTATACTTCAGGTTTATTCTGAGTCTTCCAGTATACATGATGTACAGGTATTGGGAATACCTGAGGGTGATGTGATCATAAACGGTGGTATAGCCATAATGCTTCCATTCCTAGGAAGTGATGAAACAGGTCTGGATTTTAGTGACTCCTCTCAATAGAGAAGTGATCAGATCTTGGTCCAAATGTTGGACATTGATCTGAATGCGATTCGGATGCAATGAGAAGATTAGATTTACGGTCTTGATTTAATCAAGCATCTATGGGAGGCCCGAGATCTGGACTTGAGATGTAATCTCAATATCCAAGTCACTATACGTGGAACAATACAATCGCCCTGTCCTTATCTCCAAGTATTCGCGGAGAAAGCGCATTATCCTTGAAAGAGTTCAAGATAATTTCATTGTTGATATATGTATCCAAGCATTGAGTAAATTGGTAATTAAATGTGATTTAATTATCATGATTAATATGAATTCGATTCATATTATAAAGAGAGTTATCTTAGATGATTAAATGTGACTTGATTATCAAAGATGTGAATAATGTGAATACGATTCATATTATTTGGGCACATGAGAATAGCGATCCAAGATGATTAAATGTGATTTAATTATCATGGATATTGAATAATGTGGATAGCACTATCCACATTAATCATATATATTATAAATGTGATTTATAATATATAAGAGAGAGTTTTTTATAATTTACATTTGTTAATTAAATGTTAATGTGAATTGGATTCACATTGAACATTAAATTGAAAATGTAATTCACATTTTATTTTGGGTTGTGAATGTGATTCACAATTTTCCAATGGCAAGATTGCAATATTCACAAAATAATTATGAATTATTTTTGTTGAATAATTTACAACAAGTGTTGCTGTAAATCTTGGAGATTTCCATGGAATAATGTAATCTCATGAGATATCATGAGATTACATGAGATTGCCACCAAATCCTATATTATGGAAGGAGGCAATCTTCATTATAATAATCTCCATGATTGCTTGATTTAATTCGGGATTGATTTATAATGATTTTTTAATATAGATTTAATCTAAAATAAATTAATTATTGTTGGTTTTTACCAACAGAAATCTTAGCCATTAAAAGAAACACAAATCAATGTGAGCCATTGGATTTGTGTTGTCCATGGATTGAGATCCATGGATCCCAAAATATTATAAAAGGAGAGGCAACCCCTTTGCTCTTCTTTACACACAAGAGAACATAAGTCTCTCTCTCTTTCTCTCTCTACACGCCCTCTCTTCTTCTCTCATGTGGCCGTCCACCATGGATGCCTTAGAGAGGTTCTCCATCGCCGCAGCGTCGTCGTTATTCTGCCCGATCGTTTGCTCGTGCATTTCCGTCTCCTTCGGTGCGCCTCCCTCGTGAAGAAGATGTCGGATCTCGTGTGTCGAGATCAGAAGATTCGTCGTTTGGATCATCAACATGGATTGCGAGAAGCACGTGTTTCATCAACATGCTCGCAAGCGTCTTTTCCTTCGGATCGGACTTGAGACAGGATGTCTCTTCGTTTAGAGACTCGATCGCAACCACGCTTCAAGAGGTAATCCTATTATTTGTTTGTGGTTTAGACGAAACGATCCGAGAAGTGTTCTTGGATCATGTGGTTTCGTCACATGAAAAAAATTTAACTTTCGTTGCATAGAACAACTAGTGCGACTAGTCGTTCCTTGTCGTATTCGATACGACGCTCACGCTTCCATAATGCGCTTGAGGATTATCCCATATCCTTCACAATGTCCATATTGTCACGGATAATGGCAGCAACTTCAAGAAAAGAGATCAGACAATAATGAAGTCTAGCAGGTATGGCATTTTTTGGACACTATGTGTTGCACACATGGTATGAAAAAACTAGCCTTGAGGTGGTTGAGGCGTATGCCTCGAGGCGAGGCGGTCCTTTTTAGCCTCGAGGAGTACGCCTCGATCCAGTCCAGTGAGGTGTGCACCTCAGGAGGCTGAGACGTATCCTCAAGGCATTTTTGCTTTTTTGAGGTACTTTTTATGATTTTAATGGTATACTTAGTAGTTTGAGAAGCTTATAAATACCTGCTTCTTTAGGATAATGATTATAAGAGCTAAATGCCTAAATCTGATGTTTTTTTCGTGCTCATAACTTTCATATTTACTATTAATTGTGTCCAATTATTTCGCAAACTCTTACTTTCAAGCTCTTCTTAGGGGAGAACATTCTTGCCAACGTTGTTAGCGAGCCATTTCTGCAGCATGTCATTGATGAAATCACTGCAGCAGGATGGGAGTGAAGACTCCCACAGCCTACGAAATAATGAACAAATATCTCGGGATGGAGACGGAGGAGATGATTAGTACCTCGTCAAGCTGAGGAGATGGCCAAAGTGCGGGGTGACGTTGACTGTGCGATGAGTAGACGAGCTACACGAGGAAGTAGATTATCAACTTTCTCGTTTACTGCGATGGAAAGGCCATTTTTTTGAAATATGTTGATGCATCTGAACATGTGAAGGACATCATCAAAGATGTTGGGAGAGAGAACATTGTGCTTTGTCGCGGATAATGGTAGCAACTTCAAAAAAGAGGGTGAGACAATAATGAAGTCTAGCAGATATGGCATTTTTTGGACATCGTATGTTGCACACATGGTATAAAAAACTAGCCTTAAGGCGGTCGAGGCGTACGCCTCACGGCAAGGCGATCTTTTTTAGCCTCGAAGCGTACGCCTAAGTCCAGTCCAGTGAGGCGCGCGCTTCATGAGGCTGAGACGTAGCCTTGAGGCGTGTTGCAAGACGTTTTTGCTTTTCAAGTTATTTTTATGAATTGAATGGTGTACTTGGTAGTTTGAGAAGCTTATAAATACATGCTTCTTTAGGAAAATGATTATACGAGCTAAATACCTAAATCTGGTGTTTCTTTCGTGCTCATAACTTTCATATTTACTATTAGTTGTGCTTAACTATTTCGCAAACTCTTACTTTTTAATGAATGAATTCATAAATATCAAATCTAACAATACTCGTAAACTTAATGAGATTTGCAATATATCAAGCAAAACGAAATAGATAGGGTTCACGATTTTTCATGTTGCCATATATTATATGTTTGACATATAATATAAATTTCCTCGATGTATATTTAATCGTACTTTGAATACAACAATATTTCAAAGATTTACTCAAAATGGATAGCATTCACGGTTTCTCGTTCAGCCACATATTATATGTTAAACCCACAACATAAATTTCTTCAACCTATATTTAATCGTACTTTTAATTACAATAATATTTTAAAGATAGATATACATTGTTTAATTCTTTCACAACATTTATAGATAATGAGTTCCTCTTTGATTGGATGAAAATGTGTAGAAAGGGATATGATGTTCTATCTTCTATTCTAATGTTCTTATCTATATTATTTCATCATATTTTATAGTGTTAAGTATTATATATTAGGCAAAGAACATATAATTACATTGCTATATATTTATTTATAGCATTCTGCATATTTTTCTTTATAAACTAATGTTTAGGCCTCAACCGCCTTGAGGCTACACTTCACCTTGATTCCGAGGAAAATGTCTCGTTCCGTATTTCGTTTTTTTGAAACCTTGGACGCACATCGTACTGATTCAATTCTAAAGGACTTCAACAAAAGGAAGCTCATCTCAAAGGTAGTGGAGCAAGCACAGACGATCATGACATTCTTTTACAACCATTCTAAAGTGTAGATTTTGATGAGGCGGATGTGAGGTGAGCTGGTGAGGCCTGACATCATACATTTTGCAACCAATGTAATAGCATTGCAAAACCTTAAACAACACAAGGCAAGATTGAAGACCATGTGTTACCAAGGTGAATGCTTCGGGATACTTGAAGCTCAGACTGAAGGAGGGTGGAAAGTGGAAACATTGATCAATGATCTCCACTTTTGGGATTACATAACTCGAGTCACGAAGATAATGGATCTGATTGTTTTTGCATTGCGGATCGTAGACGGCGACAAGAAGCCCACCATGGGAGTGATCTAAGAGGCAATGCGATGCATGAGAGAGAATGTCAGAGAAGTAGTTGGAAAAGGATTCAAAGCATGGTTGGAAATCATGGACGAGCGTTGGACCAAGATGCTCTCACATCCTCTACACAAGGTTGGTATGTATTATGTAATAAATTTATTTTTTCATTTTTGATAGCACTTTAGAATATGAGAAGTGTGCTTGTTTGTGTCCAGTTTATTACTTCAATCTAAGGTACCAGTACAAGAACAGTCTTGGTACAAATGCTGACCTTCTAGCAGACGTACAAATTGTACTGGAAAAGCTCGTCGGGGACGATAAGACACGGATGTTGTGCATGATCGAGGTAATTTTAATTTTGGAGCTAGATTGGGACTCAGAAAACATTCTTTAGGAGTATTATGTAACAATTTATGACTTCAAACTATATGCAGGTGAAGTACTACAGGGATGCCTTGGGTTTCTTCGGTAGAATTGAGCTAAGCGTCAAGGAGAGTTGGACGAGCGAGGTCAGACCCGACGGTGCTTTAGTAGACCAATGCCGAAGCAGGGGAGTCTGCGCTGATTCCGCGAGAAGATGCTTAGGCTGATGCCAGAGAATCAATAGCTTGACTGAAGGCAAAAGAGGTTCGTGCCGCGGTTGTCTTTCTTCTTCGTCAAAGCGCAGTATACCCTCTTCTTCTCCTTATACAGGATAAGCATGAGAACATTTACGAGAAATCATCAAACGTTATCCCATAAGCGAGCAGCGGGAGCCTTCGGAAGTCTTTCTCGCCCCCGTCAGATGCCTTCCGGTGCTACGAAGGTG
Organism: Ottelia alismoides; assembly: GCA_037367405.1. NCBI lineage: Eukaryota > Viridiplantae > Streptophyta > Magnoliopsida > Alismatales > Hydrocharitaceae > Ottelia > Ottelia alismoides. The sequence continues at coordinate 84,426 of JAZKJV010011367.1, forward strand.
TCTCAAACCGCATCTGTCTGCGGCTGTGAGAGTAACTGGAGCACATTCAACTTGATCCATTCGAAGAGACAGAAGAGGTTGAGAGAATAGAAGATTCATGATCTTGTCTGCAAGCACTACAACTTGAGGTCGAAGATGAAACATGCAAGAGAGGGTCAGGTCAAAGAGGACTACGCAGACCCTGTTGATATTGCATACATTTTCAAGATGTACGATGACGATGAAGATGTTCTCCAGAGGTGGATGGATTCCAATGGTGCTCACGTACTCGATCAACCAGGTGGAAGACCAAACGAGAATATAAGACAGCAAATGGGAGCAGATGTAGGTGACAATCTAGCTAAATCCGGGAGGATTACAGATCCTCTTGAAGGGTTGGAGGCCGAGTTTGATGCAATTGTTGATGAAATCCTCTACACTAATTTCAATTCAAGGTGGAGATGATGATGATGATATTGATATTAGCAGTCGTAGTTGTAACACCTTGAGATCCAGGTTACTCGTTTACACGGCATTTGCATAAATTTAATTAGCTATAGATAGCATCGAGTTACGAAAATGCAGGGAAAATTTTTGCGTGATTGAATGACATTTACAATGATGTAACAAGCCACATCAAGACATGTGTCACCAAAGAAACATTGCATTAATTCCTATATAGTATAACATATATCAAAAGAAAATTTATCATTTTACACATGTATTCCAAAAATCTGGCAGAAGAGAAAATAAGCACAAAAGAGATACAATTATATGTACAAGGCTATCATATGTACCGTGAAAAGTAATCGTTATCTGAATACCCAGCTAAGAGTCCTGCTAACCAAACTACTGTGTCGTAGGTGCTTTCCCTACCATCTATCTTAGGAACAAAGAGATGTCAACAAATGTTGAGTATAAACATTAAATATTGAAAATAAACAGGATTTTAGGTTGTCACAAAAGGAAACAAGTAAACAAGCAATGACTTCATATAATAATTTAACTACTTGCATGGAAAGAAGGTTATCTAACTACTCAGTATATTAATTTCTTTTCATGTACCATACCCTAAGATCGATGCTTAGCAATTCATTTACTAATTATGAGATGATTGTTGACAATTTCCATGTCACGGTTTTTTCCTCGTCAAAACTTACTGATGGAACAGTAACCAAACTCAAGTGGTGAAGAAGCCTCCTAAGTGATGCAATCATTCCCAAATTAGCAGGGCGAATCGAATTAAATCAGAGGACTGATTTGGGGATTTTTCAAACTAGGGATTTCCATCCCTAATTAATTATTTTAAATTAGTTGCATATTTTATCTAAATAAATTGATATTGTAATCTCAACATTTTTGGTAGATAAAATTAGTTAAGAGTCAATTTGAATTCGAATTTCTTTCTAATTTTGTAAATCCTCCCCTCCTATATAAAGGGGATGGTCGTCTATTGTAAGGGATTGTTCAGAATATATGAAAATTTGGTTTATCTCTCTTTCTATCTCTCTCAGCGCAATTTCGCAAGTCATCCTAAAATCCCGCACAACTGGCGTGTTTTTCTCCTTCTTCCTCCCTTCTTTAAATTTCTTCCATTTAAATTAATTATTCCACCGTTGGAAACTTTTATCCGTATCATTTGGTATCAGAGCGTGGCAACCGAATCGTTCTCACGACTCGACAATCATGTCCAATATTGGCGTTTAAAGTTTGATCTAAGCCACATATCTCATGGCCCGAATGCGCGTTCACGTCAACAAAAGTTCAAGCATCGCCTCCTATCAAGTTTCAAAGTGCACACATGGTTGGCCACGACAAGCGATGAAGATTCGCTCGTCAACAACAAAATTCAGACCGTTCTAGCTGATGTTCAACCCGATTTTGATCCAAAAAATGAAGGTATTTTCATTCAAGATGAATATTTATTTAAAACAACTGTTGTGCAAGAAGAAAATGAAGACTTGGGGCCCATATTTGACGAACACCCAACAAAAGAAGCACGGGAAATCATCGATATGTTTGTGGTCGAAGTTATTGTCCCTGTTGTCCAGGAGGTCGTAGATCTGCCCATGATCGAAGTCGTGGCTTTAAGGATCCCTCTGGCACCTCAGCCTCCACGACCCGCACCATCACTGCCCTCGTATCATGCCATTGGCCATCCCTATAGCGTCCAACAGGTGGCTCCCGAATCGAAAGCATGACTGCAGGCACCTCGGCGTCGACTCCTTCATCACCTACGCGACAAATATCACCGCACGAGCTGCTAGACCCTAATCCAAGGGCACGATGTCGCGACCGCTGCTTCGAGCTTCTGGGAAGGAGTCGTCGCCGCCTTGCACACGGCCATCGCCACCTTACGAACAACCACAGACGACTCTGCTAGAGGCGGCACCTGACGATCACGAAGCCATCCTTCCGGAGCCTCCTTCGTCGCCACCAGAGGTCTCACCTTCCAGTTCGCCGCCGTCGTTTCCTTGGCTTCGGCACGCGATTCCACGCCGCCTGCGTGGCTGAAGTTCTAAACCTAGGTTTCGGCGCCGTTCTAAACGAAGGGAAGAAGGAGTCCCTCACGGGCCTCCTGATTTATCTCCCAGGAAGGGTCAATCCCATAAAATTAGGGATTTGGAATATTGTTGGGAAAATTACAGAGCTGTCCCTCCTCCTAAAACCTTTTAAATAAAGGTTAAGGTTGGGGGAATTTAAAAGGCATTGTTTAGTTGAAGGGGTAAAAAATTGCACTACAACCCCTTGGAGCAAGAAAACTTAAAGAAAGGTGCAGAGGAAAAAGGATTAAGGCTGCTACCTTCTCCAATTAGGACTAGGAATGGGGATTTGGACCCTATGAGTTATGACACTACCCACATCTCCTCTCATCCTAGACTTGTGTCATTTATTCTCTATGGCTTCCATGGTGCTCGAGATGAAGATGCCCCATCATTTTTTTGATCACCACAATGAGAGAACAAAGCTCATGGAAGCGTCGCATTTGCGCCACATATGTTCTTCCAGCATGGGGCTGACGACTCCAGCCACCGCACCAAAGACACCCAGGTTCTGTCGTTTGCTCCACATCTATTCTTCAAAAAGGCGATCGAGAATATTGAAATCTACTCTCAAGCTCCGAAGATCAAGCAATTCGTTCGGAGACGAATTTTCAAGCGGATGAGAATTGATGCAATCATTCCCAAATTGGCAGGGCGAATAGAATTGAATCATAGGGCTGATTTGCGGATTTTTTGAAATTCGGGATTTCCATCCATAATTATTTTAAATTAGTTGCATATTTTATCTAAACAAATTGAGATTGTAATCTCAACATTTTTGGTAGATAAAATTAGTTAACAGTCAATTAGAATCAGTTAGTGCCAATTAGGATCGATTGGGATTTTATTTGAATTCGAATTTCTTTCTAATTTTGTAATTCCTCCCCTCCTATATAAAAGGGATGGTAGTCTATTGTAAAGGACAGTTCAGAATATATGAAAATTTGGTTTATCTCTCTTTCTCTCTTTTTATCTCTCTCAGCGTGATTTTCGTAAGTCATCTTAAAATCCCACACAACTGGCATGTTTTCCTTCTTCCTCCCTTCTCTAAATTTCTTCCATCTAAATTAATTATTCTGCAGTTGGAAGCTTTTATCTGCATCACTAAGGGACTCAACCGTCTCGCTCCCCCAGTGGAAGAGTGGTCCAGGAGGAAGCTAGGCAAAACTTCAACTACACCCTTGAGACATGTGGGAGAGACTCTCCGGTCTGAGTCACTCCACTCCTGCCCGAACTGATATAGGAACGAGCTCAAGAAGCTTGACGAAAGACATGGGTCCTCCAGCCTAGGAACCATAACAGAACCGGTCAAGCGAAAATACATGGATCCCACGGAAGCGGGAAAAAAAACTTAGAGCTCATGATAAAATCGGGGAAGGGATCGGGATCCTAAAACCGTGCACAAGGTGGTTGTTGTCCAATCTAGGCATCCTAACTCCAGCTCAGTTGAGGGTCGTTGCACCTTCGTACGGTCACGTGTAAGGAGCACCATAACCGGCAATAACAAAATGCACCGATAAAGATGGTTTAACATATACAAAATTGAGATTCTTACGATAGGTCTCAGAAAAACGACAACTTGTGAGGTTGATGATCTAGACGAGAAAGGTATTTTAAATGGAAAGGATCGTTCGTGTACATAAACTCAATGACATTTTATACTTTTGCATTACAACTATGGACTCCAACAAAGCTGTTCAGTGTTGTGGATGGGAAATTCTCAAAATTCTGATCCTGTTAACTAGTGGATGGTAGGCTGATGTGTATGGAATAACAACCAACAATGCAAACAAAGCAACAGCTAGTGAACTTGGGTGTATTTTTCTAGAAAAGAACCCATGTTCAACTAACATGTTCCTTCTAATTATGAACCCAAAATATTGTTTATGTATGATGACATGTGAAAATGAGACAAGCGTCTGACAAACTGGTAAAGGAACTGAGCATGTACTATTTGCCAGAAAAACTGAAAGATCGAATAAGAACTCATTGCAGGACTCATATCCCAATTCCTTTGAATATACCAAAGAATGACCATTAGAAGTTGATGATATGAATTTCATTAAAAACGAATGATCAGGGCCACTTCGATTCAAGTATAGCAACGATAATATAGAGAAAGGCATACTGAAAGCATCACACACTTGTGTCGATGTGTTGAAGTTAATGAGATAAGAAAAACTGCGCAACACTAACCATGACATATAGGGTCGTCTAGATTAGATTTACTCAACCTAACCGAAACAGATAATAAATCCAATATCAATCCAGCTGGCGTTAAGGGGAAGCATAGAGGGTTTGTTTCGATATAGATCTGCCCTTATAGTCCAGAACAATCAGTAAAGTTTATAACAATTATTCTCAGCAAAAATATTAGTCAATCAAAGTATAGATACAAACACTGCAATCTAAAGCATATTAGCAATTAAAATATGGGTTAATCAAGCAGATAAATCATCTACTGTAAATATTTTCTCCTACAAAACTCCAACTGATCCAAGCCATCCTATGCAACTCAGACGGATTCCAGTCACAATACATGTGATATCATGTTATGACACTGGAGGTGGTGATTAACCATAAAGACAAAACCTAAATTAACAAAAAAATTTAACTGGAAACTAACACTGACACTTGCCAGAGAAAGATCAGATAACCCACCTACTGATGAAACAGATTTATCAGAACAATTGGAAACAAGGCCCTAAATGTCGGTTTCGGTTACCATTTCGGTATCGACCAAAACAGAATTTCGATGGAATTTCGGTGAAATTTCGACCGGAATTTCGGTCATTTCGGTCATTTTTTGTACTAAGACCCCTATATTTCGATCATTTCGGTCCAATTTCGATTTCGACTGGATATCGATATTCGACAAAAATTCGACCGAATTTCGCTGAAATTTGAGGCCATGATTGGAAAGAATATCTAACTTAGGCAAGTAATGTAGTTCAAAGAAATTAAACAACCATGGCCAATTTGTTAAATACCCCACTGCACCAATCTGAGAATAAGATCAGTTTAAAAAAATTACTGTAGTGTATGCTTCTACACATCTTTGCATGAAAACTTTTGAGAAACATTTGAGGTTTGATTTTGAAGTGTTAGCAGAGGATATGTACGGGAAATCATTGGCAATATAGTCCAAAATAAGTGGTGTCAGCTGAACTAAAAAAATATGAAAGTATACTTTTGGAGTTGAAATGCATTATCATCCTTTAATTGCTCTTAAAGGAATATCCAACACAACTGGCATAGACAACGACAGAATCTGGTATGCTTAAATGTTTATATGCATCTCCCATCACCAAGTTAGAAACCAAAAACCTCTCGTCGCCCTACTTGGGTAAGTGGACAAATAATAGAGTTATGCCATTAATTCTCCAATTAAAATACAACATAAAGTAACCTACTAATTAACCACATGTGGGTTTTTATAACACCGCTTTAATCGATCTTATCAGCCAAGCAACAACAACAATAACAAAGCCTTTTCCCACAAATCAGTAGGGTCAGCTAAATCTTATCAGCCAAGCAACTGAAAAAAATATAACACAGAACAATTCATAACACGTTTCAAAATACAATGGAAAGATGACATAATACATAATAAAATTATACAATCACAAAGTACCAGGGGTCCCTCTGTGAAAAGAATGCTGAGTGAAGATGCCCTACATAACAAATTAAAACAGATCTACCCAACAAACCAATCAAGCAAAGATAAAATAAGAAAAACCACATAAGCAAGCACAGCTCAGTAACTCCCAAAACAGAAAGAGTGATAGCAAGCTTATCAATCTCTTAATATGGATCAAATTATGTACCAATTACATGTATGGCAGCAAAATGGGGTTTTGAATGTACCTAGGACCTCCTAAATGGAAGAAAATGGGTCAATCAACAGCCACAACAACAGCAAAAGGAAGAAGGAAGATGGATTCTTGAAGAAGAGAGGAAAGAAGAAGAAGATGGGGAAGAAGAAGAGGGTTGTTGGTGATATTAACAAGGAAGAATGGAGGGGTAGGTGTCACCTTTTTGAAGAAAAAAAGGGCATGTAGAAAAAATTGGGGAAAAGAAGACGTTTTGTAAAAAAAGTATTTACTTAATTATTTATTTTTTTAAACTCTCATTCTCATTCTAATAAAATACTCAAGTCATCAGAACTATCATCATTGATCTCTGATTCGGGTGTATAAGGACTCGTTTCGACCGTCTTGGAGTGATGATAAATATGAGTCCAATAACCATGTTTTTCCGACATACGATGAATTCAAAAATTGAAAAAAAAAACGTGTTTTTATTCATGATTAATTTTGCGATTATAACCGACGAAACGACCTCTGACCGACAATCGGTTGATTCCATTGATTCGATTCGTCGAGACGGATTTGGTGATGACCTCTATACATTTCTTCGTTAGGATCACGTCACGGACTTTTCTTGTGACACAAGATTCAATGCGATCAGGTTTTAGTTAATAACCCAGACGGACTCCGATCTGCGATCTACAGATCGATCTGGGTTCATTCTATATTGATTGGTTTTTTTATCGGGTCGGGCGGACCTATGTCGGGTCGGATTCATGTTCGGATTCGGTTGTCTGGATCCGAGCATTATAGTGGAGGATCTGGTGAGGGGGGAACATATTGGGGGGGAACAGGGGATGGTCGTGGACCACAAGATACAAGATCTGAGGAATGGCTCCACGTCGGGCGAGAATATACGGAGCGACAGAGGAACAAACATTGACAGTTTGTCCGAGTCTGGGACCTATAGATTATAACGCAAACAGTCGTGGCCATCGTCCTACCGAGAGCTACATGGACGATTTGATATCATATGTAGGTTCCTTATGATGCATGGACATTGACAACCCATATCGTGGAGGAACACCAAGTTCCCTGGGCGGGTATGGATCATCACACGATGAGAACATTTGGCGTCTTTCCATAATTCTTCCATGCACCTCCTCATGGACATCCTCCTCCTTCTCAGGAATATACACCTCCATCATATGGTTACAGTGGGTATGGAGGATATAGCAGCTACAGCGGTGAGCATGGTTTGAAAAAACACGTCTCGAGGCACAAAGGCGCTCGAGGGAAAATGGGACGGAGCCAAAGAGCCTCGAGGCGACCGCCTCTGACCCCTTGGTTGAGGCGTGCGCCTCGGATGCCTAAGGCGAGGCGGGGCAAGGCGCAAGGTGAGGCGTTGGGATTTTTACAAGAATTTTTTAAAGAAAATATTTAGTCCTATTGGTATTTTAAGATGTTTATAAAGACCTAGTAGAGTATATATTTATGCAAGATGAATGCTTAAATTTGACCTCTTTCATATTTATATTTACCATTAACATGTCCAATTATTTTAACGAGACCCCCGTACTAGTAAGGTGCGGTGGCACAGGGGACATCAAACCATTCTTCATCTCAAGGTTCGAAATTTCGATTTCGATCTCGTTTCGGTAGGTCCAATACCGAAATTTCGCCGAAATTTCGGGAAATTTCGACGATTTCGGTGGAAACGTCGGAAAAGGCTAAAAAACCCGATTTTTTTCCAATTTTATTGAAAATTTCGATATTCCAAGTTATTAGAACAGTAAATAACATACAAATACACATTTATTTCACACATATTGGTCATCTATACCCTATATATAGACATATCGGTCATATCGGCCATATCGGTCATATCGGTGGACATATTGTTGGAACCCAAGCAACATGTCTCGATCGATATGGGGTCGAAATGACCCATATTTTATCCATATCATTGCAATTGAGGATCTCCACCCCTCTATTACAACCTATCTCGACCGAAATCTCACAAGACAGTTAATATATAAAAGTTGAAACCATGGTTGTAAGTTGTAACATTGTTAATACATAATAAACAAGAGTAATAGTCTAGTCTTACAAATACAATACAACTTACAACAAGTTAAAATTATTAAGAACATGCTTATTTCTTCTGATAAATGCATTAAAAGAGAGTAAAGATTAAAATATAGTACCTGCCCTGGTGACATGTTTTGTTCAGAACCAGGAGTTTCGTGGTGGATCTGAATGCCCCCCCCTCCTTGCTGTCTCTCATAGCGCATCGCAGATTCTATAAACTCGCAATAGTTCTCCCATGTCATGTACGAGTACATGGCCTTGTAATCCATGACATACTGCCTGTACTGGTGGTCATCGATGCCTATGAGCATCCCGAGTCGAGGATAAGCAGCACTGGATCCGGTATCACGAGTGGCACGGCGAGGCTGCTGCGAACTACTGCCCTGAGATCCTCGGGACGACGACGACGGAGTAGGAGAAGATCTCTGCGGAGGAGGAGGAGGAACTGCCGTGTAGTAGTCAGGAAAGAAACCGTAGCTGTCACCCCCAAAGAAACTGCCCTGGCTCTGCTCAGGTTGGCTACTTTGGTAGTTGTCTCCGCTACTGTATCCCCCATATCCACTGTAACCATATGAATATGCTGGAGGTGCGTACTGAGGAGGAGGAGGAGGAGGTCCTAGAGGAGGAGCTTGAAAGTATTCCGGGAAGACGCCAAATGATCTCTCATCGTGTGACGATCCATATCCGCCTAAAGGACTTTGTGCTCCTCCGCGATATGGGCTGTCGATATCCATGAAGCTCAAAGAACCTACAGATGATGTCAAATCTTCCATGTAGCTGTCGGATGGACGCTGGCCTCGACCGTACTCGTAATCCGTAGGCCCTGGACTCGGACTTGGAACAAATTGTCCGTGTGTGTTCCGTTGTCTCTCCATATACTCACGTCCTGCTTGTAGGCCTTCCTCAAGTCTGGTAGCTTGTGGCCCACGACCACTCCCTCCTGACCCACCTGAGTTTGACTCCCCACCACCACCAGGTCCAGCACGACCAACATCGTCATCATCATCATCATCATCTCCACTGTCATCCTTTGATTGTGACTTGGATTTGGAGCTACTGGAGAGAATTTCATCAACAGCTGCATCAATCTCGCCCTCCAACCCTCCAACAGGGTCTGTAATCCGCCCGGATCTGGCCAAAAAGTCACCAACGTCTGCTCCCATTTGTTGGTTGATGTTCTCATTCGGTCTTCCACCTAGCTGATCGAGAACTGGGGCACCATTGGAATCCATCCACCTCTGGAGAACGTCCTCATCAGCATCGTCATCGTGCATCTTGAAAATGTATGCAAGGTCAATAGGGTCCGTATAGTCATCTTTGTCATGTCCCTCCGTTGCATGCTTCAATTTCAGCCTCAAGTTGTAATGCACGAAGACAAGGTTATTGAGCTTCTTTTCTCCCAACCTGTTCCTTCTCTTCGAATGTATCAAATTGAACGTGCTCCAGTTCCTCTCACAACCGCCAGCAGATGCGGTTTGAGACAACACTTTCACTGCCACACTTCGAAGGTTGGGAGCTTCCATCCCGTATAACATCCACCATTCGGATGCAAAAAAAGGAAAAGACAGAAATCATAAGTACAAATAAATGTACACAAAATCAACACAAGTAATGGGTTTATTTGCCTCCGTCCCTACCAGGAAGAGTATTTCCACGACCGTTGACCGCAGTAATCCGACCAAAGGAACCCAATGCATCTCGGTAATACTTAACCTTCACAACGCACAAATAGGTTCAACCCAAATATCTTGTGACTCAAAAGTCAAAATATAGGTAGAAATTGAGGATATTAGTACCTCATTCATGCACATGCTCTGTAACTTCTCGTCCTTGACGAGCTTCTCCACCACAATCTGTACGGCTGAGAGAAGGTCACCATTTGTACCAAGTCCATTCTTGTAGTGGTACTTAGGATTGAAGTAATAAGCTGCACAGAAAGTCACGAACAAGCTCATTTATATGTCCAACTATAAAAATTTAAATGATTGAAAAAAAAACCTTTTTTACATAATACATACCGGCATTGTGAAGAGGATGCGAGAGCATCTTAGACCATCGCTCGTCTATGATGTCCAACCATGCTTTTGATCCCTTCCCAACCGCTTCTTGGACCTTCTCTCTCATGCAGCGCATTGCCTCGTAGATGACTCCCATGGTGGGCTTCTTGTCGCCATCCATGATACGCAATGCAGATACCACTGGATCCATGATCCTCGTGACCCGAGTCACGTCATCCCAAAAGGAGATATCATTGATCAATATCTCCACCTTCCGTCCTCCTTCAGTCCGAGCTTCAGGTATCTCGAACCACTCACCCTGGCAACACATGGTTTTCAAACCCGTCTTATGTTGCTTGAGGCTTTGCAACGCTATAAAATTGGTTGCAAAGCGTGTGATGCCAGGCCTCACCAACTCCCCATTGCACATCCGCCTCATTAGTGCCAACACTTCGCTGTGGTTGTAGATGAATGTGGTGATCATTCGTGCTTTCTCCACCACCCTTGAGACGAGCTTCCTCTTGCTGAAATCCTTAAGGGTCAAGTCAACGCAATGCGCAGCACACGGTGTCCAGAAAATTCCGTAGCTGCTGGAATTCATAATTGTTTCACCAGCCTTCTTGAAGTTGATGCCGTTATCTGTCACAATTTGCACAATGTGCTCTTTCCCAACCTCCTTTATAACGTCCTTCATCAACTTCAGAAGGTACCTGTGGTCCTTCACATGCTCAGATGCATCAACATATTTCAAGAAAATTGTCTTCCCATCGCAGTAAACAAGGAAGTTGATGATCTGCTTCCTTGTGTAGCTCGTCCACCCATCACACATCAATGTCACCCCATACTCTGGCCATCTCCTCCTCAACTCGGCGATGTACTCATTCATCTCCTCTTTCTCCATCCCAAGATATTTGTTCATGATCTCGTAGGATGTAGGAGCCTTCACTCTCGTTCCCGCTGCAGCGATCTCACCAACAGCATGCTGCAAGAATGACCCGCTTGCAATGTTGGCAGGAATGCTCTCCCCAAAGAAGAGCTTGTTGATGGCTTTTCCTACCCTTTCTCGTGCATTGGTGAACATTCCCTTCATTGTTTTCTGCCTCGGATCCTTGCTTGCCTTGTATTGCATGGATCCGCTCCTCGTCAAGAAGGGTTCAATTCCCTTCCCCTTGTGTTTCTTAGTGGGTGGTGGTACTGGTGCGCCTCCAGAACCACTCCCACTCCCACCTGCACCATAGAAGCCGCCCCGTGCACTACCGAGTTCTCTCCTCTCGAACTCGCTCCTCAATGATTCTTGTGTAGCCCTTCTGTATGCCCTCCTCTCTGATGCAGTCTGAATGTCGGCGGGGTACACAAAATCATCGTCATCTGAATCAGAAATGACGTTGAATTCTTTCTCGAACATGAACTCCTTCATTTGTTCTTCCCTTCTTACTCTCACCGTCTCTTTTTCCTTCTTTCCGTCCAAGCTCGCCTTGACCTTGTCCCTCACATCTTTGGGACAACGCGTGCATTTGGCAACATTCTTGTTGTTGCCAACAAGATGTTGCTTCATCCTTGTGATCCCGCCTCCTCCCAACTTCTTCCCACAGAAATTGCATTGCGGCTTCGCCTTATTTCCATCAGGAGCGGACGCATACCTCCAGCCAATGTCCCCACTGAATTCTTCCATCTGATCATCAGAACTGTCAGATCCAGAACCGGAAGCAGAATGTGCCATGGTGAATATCCAAATGAAGAACCGGAACCGAAACCAGAATGTCGCAGAATGTGCCATGTATGAACGTCGAAATCTGCGAGGAAAATCAAGAACAAACATTAAGTTGGCATTACAATGCAACTGCTTATGAATATGCAAATTATTTTATTTTTTTAATTTCGGAATTATTATATATTTAATTTTTCCAACACCTACTTTTCTTATTTACAGAAAAAAACCTTGGATCTATACATTAGGATATTAGATCTACAAAGTAGGGGACCAATTTCATGAAAGACTACATTATTGACACAAAATATGAACAAAAACGTAAATATTTAACAAATCATTTTCGGATTTTCTATATTTTTAATTTTTATTAATCCAAAACAATTTCCAGACTATGATTTATACTTCCAAAACACAAGATCCGAATATATAACACCACAACTCATTATCGTTCCACATTAAACTTCAAAACCCCCAATTTCTTCTAACATAGATCCAAGAAAATAATCTCCAACAATGTTTTAGTTCATGTTAACTTCAGATCTGTGATACAATGATCATAGCTAGCACTATTGTGCAAAAAAAACACAAAAGCCCCAAATTTCTACTCCAAATTTATACCTATTTTGGGGGAAATCTCTCAAATTAAACACCATGCCTAGCTATATCAACAACAATTGAGTGAAAACCCTAAAAAAATTACTGAATTTGAAGAAGATTTATCATAATTTGGCTTACCTCAAAGGATGAAGGTCTTGGAGGATGAAGAGAACAGCCACTGCCCGAAGTCGGTCGAAATGGGGACATTTCGACCGATATTTCGCTATATTTTGACAGTGGCCAGATTTTTCTATTCAAAGATTCCTAATATCGGGAGAGATATCGAGATGGACCGAGATATCGGCGATATCTCGCGATATTTCGACCGAAACCGGGGATCTCGATATACAGTATGATTTCGATACCTGATACCCATCGAAACCGAAATTTCGTCGAAATTTCGGCGAAATTTCGCGAGATTTCAGTCCATGCTTCATCTAGGTTCAGTAGAACATAAGATTAGGATTCAAATCATATGGTTCATATAAACAACTTGGATATCTTTAGTGACAACTATTGCCGATCCTTTTTTGATAAATATTTTAGTGATAGTTATAGTTAATGACTTCCTTTTGACTGGGTAGAAATTTAATAGAAAGGTTTATGGCATTGACATATCCTTTTTCATGTTCTTATCTTCATGATATCATCATATATTACATTGTTATATATTATATGTTTGTCAGCTTAAATTATCACCAATAAATATATTTATTATAATTTTGTAATTATTTTCCTATACAAACTGAAGCTTACGGCTCGACCGTCTCAAGGCTACGACCCGCCTCACTTCCAGGGTTACGCCTTTCGTTTTTTTTCAAATCTTGGCGTTGAGAACTACCAAGGTAGCAAACCCAAGCAGAGCCAGGGCAGCTTCTTTGGCAGTGACAGTTATGGTTTCTTCCTCGAGTACATGCCAATGCCTCCTCATCCGCAGAGATCTTCTACTCTGTCATCGTTGTCCCGAGGATCTCAAGCCGGTACTTCGCAGCCACGTTGTGCCACTTGTGATACCAGATCAAATGTTGCTTATCCTCATCTTGGGATACTCATAGGCATCCATGAACACCAATACATGCAATATGTGATGGATTACAAGGCCATGTACTCGTACATGACATAGGAGAACTATTGCGAGTACATTGAGTCTGCAATGCGTTATGAGAGATAACAAGGATGGGTGATTCAGATCCGCCATGGAACTCATGGCTCTGACCTGAATTCATCACCAGGTAATATCTTTAATCTTTTATAGCATTAATCACTAACGCGCATGTTCGTATTTAGTCTACGTGAATATATGCCTTTTCACTTGTTGTAAGATTGTTAGTTTGTTAATAAGTATTGCGTATTAACAATGATATGTTCGATATGTGTGACATACCGTCATGGTTATAGATGATCGATATGTATGACATAAGCCTATAAGTGTATATCTATTGTTTCATTGTTTGAAGAACTCATATTAACTCCATTTGCAATATCTAACAGATTGTACAATATGATCGATATGAGCAATATGTACGATATAAGGGGTATAGATGAGCGATATGTGTGACATAATAGTGTATTTATAAGTTATTTATTGCTATAATAACTTGGATGGTCTAATTTACAAAAAAACTGAAAAAAAAACATGATCTTTTGAGCCATTTCCGACATTTCCATCGAAATTGCCGAAATTTCCCGAAATTTCGACGAAATTTTGGTATATATGGCCACTAAAACGAAATCGAAATCAAAATTTCGAACCTTGCTCTGATTACATTGCCATTTTTGTATGACCCTGAGATCACTGGGACCTTGAGTTGAGGATCAACCACACTTGCTTATTTATACAGACATGGGACATTGCAGATATGGGGACGGAGGAGATAGGGGGTCCATTATACTTTTATAGCTTTGGGCATGGGAGCAACCATGTCGCCCCAGTTATAAGAGAGAAGCCCCAATGGCATGGGCAGCCATTGGATATTCGTTGGGTTGCAGCCTTCGAGTAAAGACGCCAGCTGACACATGTTGTTCGACCAAATCGTGATGCCTCCGACATGCAATCTTCATCTCAAGCAAACATTATTAAAGAGTATATTATCTGAAAGTTTTGTGAAGTGATGGAAATAGAATCCTTGTAGGTGTTGTGGTTGTCGTATGGGGCGTAGAGTATATTATTGCACCGATGGGTAAGAGACTTAGACACCATGTTTTCCGCTCATTTACTTCCACGTGGTCAAGCACTTCTTTTCGGACCGCAACATACATCAATTCAACGGTTGACAGAGTATTTAAGCTCCTTGGAACTGAGACGAGGTGCTACATGCCATAGATTTGCGAAGGAATGTGGATGTGAATTGAAGAGATAAGCATGTCGATCACATCGCTGCTTGGATGTCTCGTCACAACTCACGAGAGAGCTGTCCAGATAGACCAATCTGTCAAAGTCAGTGCATATCCAGATGACATGGATTGGTACCTCTGGATCACTAGACGATTTGTACGGAGATTGTATGCCTCTCACATACTGTTTATCATGGCCTCAAATTTCAGCGAAATTCTGTCGAATTTCTGTCGAATATCGATATTCAGTCGAAATCGAAATTCGACCGAAATGACCGAAATGACAGAAATATGGGGGTCCTAGTACAAAAAATGACCGAAATGACCGAAATTTCGGTTGAAATTCCACCGAAATTCCATCGAAATTCTGTTTTGGTCGATACCGAAATGGTGACCGAAACCGACATTTAGGGCCTTGCTGTTTATAAATATTTGAACTCCAATTGGATTAAATCATGTTATATATCTAACTATAAATTTATTTCAAATATAGAGATATGGAGATGGGAACTCATAATAGATGTGGGAAAAAAAAACCCAACCCACCACCAGTGCAAAGATATGGCACGGAAGACTAATTTTGAAATGGAGTGATCGTTGGCCATCCAATTCGTAGATGCCATGACCATTAATGAAGAGTATACATAACAGGAGCATGCTCAAGGAAAATAAAGAGGATGTGGGAGAGGAAGAGGTCGGGCTAGGGCATGCACACAAAAACAGGGTCGTAGACGAGGTCCCAGACGATGGCAGCAACATGTTACAGACGATGTCGAGGAGGAAGGAGAAAACCCGAAGATGAGTCATGAACTATCATCGAATATTGATCAGGTCCCGACTACGTGTTGGAGACAATATTCATTAATCATGTTGTCGATCCACGTGATGCGGAGGGACAACTCCACAAGCGTCTGCTAGGAGCATGAGGGGGGAAGATGCTAGGCGGGCTCATCCGACGTATGCTTCACTTACCCACCACTTGTAGCATCCGGTTTCCAATCAAGCCCGAACTCGTCCGATTTTGGGTCTAATGAACCCAAAAACGTTGTTGGTCAATGCCAAACAACCTAAAACGATCAATTTATTATGAATCAAAAGTCGTTCGGGCGAAATCGACCGAAAAACGGTCGCATCGTAGAGCGCGCCGTGAAAAGCCGCGACGCAAATTCGGAAGCCGCGAAATAAACCAAGACCGTCATTAGATCCGATTTGACGACACGAGACCAACGGAATCGACCGTTCGTCAATCGGAGGTCGTTTGATAATTTTAATTCACAAAAATTTAACCTTAAACCAAAATCATATCCGAAAATTTCGGGTATTCAAAACCCGATCGGAAGTATACCAATGTTGTACTCAAAACGATCGTTGTTCCAAGACGATCAAATCGAGACATTTCGCGTCAAAATCCGAGGCCCGAGGCGCATATACGGTTAACTTTAAGCAAATAGAGTTTTTATAAAAAGTAATAATAATATAAAATTTAATTAAAATTTGATTCTGACTGTAGCCGATTGCAGTTAAAAATAAAATAAAATGTTTTTTTTTTAATTTTATACGGCAGACTCCAGCAGCCCTTCCACTTGGAAATTTTTTCTCCACTTGGCCACACCTCTCCAATTTATATCTCCTATAAATAAAGAAGCCCCACAGCCAGCCCTCTTCCTCCATCGTTATTTCTTTTCCTCCCTTTCTCTCAAGCTTCTCCACCGAGAACGCTTCCTTCCAATTCCCAACCAATGTGTCTTGCTGTAGCCATTGCCCTCTTGATTGCTACTGGACAGCAATAAGAAGTTGCTGGTCACTTCAGGAATTTCTACCAACAGCCATAGCTGTTGCTTACAGCTTTCAGGTACCGTTTTTGCTCCAAGAAAATCTTCACAACTGCTATCAAGAAGACAAGGGACTTGTTGTTTCCTATAATTTCAGATTTCCTACGTGCAAACTCTTCTTCTTTCCCCAATTCATTCCTTCAAAATTCCAAGAAGCCAAAATACCTCTCTTTCCTTCCAAATTCCAGCCTTGAAGAACAACCTGGAGTAATTGCTGTAGCCCCAAATTCCAATCTGCATGCAAGTGATCTCCTTT
The DNA here is from genome assembly GCA_037367405.1 of Ottelia alismoides. Lineage (NCBI taxonomy): Eukaryota > Viridiplantae > Streptophyta > Magnoliopsida > Alismatales > Hydrocharitaceae > Ottelia > Ottelia alismoides. Next base: position 101,575 of record JAZKJV010011367.1, read on the forward strand.
TTGGAAATCAAAAATCTGAAAAAAAAAATTAACAAGGTACAATCCCATCCTCTATCGATTGCTGCCATGCATGCACTTCTCAACCCTCCTTTTTCTGCCTTTATGTATTTTTTTAAAACCTTTCTGCCTGCTGTTGCTGCAGTGTTCGTTTAATAAACATGATGGTTTGGACTTCATTTGTATTAAAAGATCATGTTAATCCTTGATGAATGGAGTGGATTTAGTGATTTTGTTGGGTAGTATGTGTACAGGTTTAATCCCTTTCCTGTCTTTCCTTGGTTTCCATACACTGGTATATTCTGGTAGAGTTGTTGAATATATAAGCAACTATTGGATCCATAGTTGTAGTGGTCAGTAAACACCCAAACATTTTCATAAGCCACTGTATTAGTTTAGATTTCACTTGTGTTGTAAAGGAATCACATTTGAATGAAATTAAGGATGAGAAACTTGAAATAGACCGATAACCAAATGATATTATTACATTTAATGTCCACATTGACCTGGTTCTGTAAATTTCATTTCCTTCCACACTCTCTCTCAAAAAAAAAAAAAAGGGGGACTTCTGTTTATGGGTTCTCCATGAAAACACCTCTTATGAGTGACCTTCACATTCTTCACATGGATTAATCAACTATTATCTCTTTAATTTAGGTTGTTAGGCACATGTAGCCAAAGTACCTTGAAATGGGATAAACTCAATACCAAGTGGCATAAAATAAGAGGCCGACCTTGTTTGGTCGCTCTGTAATCGTCAGAGTTCATATGTGAAGGTCATTTTCTCGGTTAATGGAACAAAGTTTTTACATACTTTGATTTTTGTTCTCATGCTTAGGATAAGTTATTCTTGCTAAGGTATGCGTCAAGTATGTTATTTGGTGTTTTATAGTTTAGACTCTGAATGGCTAGAAGAAGAGACATAAACATATTGAGCAAATTTCAAGCAAACAATGAGAGAAACACCATCCAGGAAGCACAAAGGCATTTTAGTTTTTGTTGGATGTTTTCATGTATACTCCTTAAAACATAATTGAAACTTTTATCACTAAAGAAGTTAGGTTCAACAAATTTTTTCTCTCAAGGGAGTAACATCTGACCTTCATTTCATTCAAAGAATCTGACCTGGACTAATAAAACACTCAATATACTTATCCGGTTAGATTTCCAAGCTTAAAACTGAACATGAAAGATAGGTACCATATGTGTCGAACAATTAAGTATGGAAAGAGATCTTGGCGAGGCTCAAATCATTACAACGGACAATGATCACTATCAATAAGATCAAAAGACTTAGATCAACGAAATCAAACAAAGAAATGATTGAAGAAAAAATGAGTAGTCAAGTAGGTGGAAAATTTGAAATCACTTATCTCTAATGATGAATAGTGCCGATCATGATGACTTCTACACATAATCGTGCGGGAGCGCGGTGACTCTCACCTGGGCGGAAGATAGGAAGCCCAGTTTGGGCAGCGGCCGCCAAGTACGCGGGTCTAGGATCCCAGTCTCTTTTCGGTTTTTACGCGAGCTCGCAGTGTTTTTACGCCTCGTTGGGATCCAGACTTTAGACCAGTTCCGCTGACCCTGTCTATTAGGATACCCAGGCGGGGGATCCTTGGTTTTCAGTTTTTACGTACGAGCTCGTCCGCCCGTACTAGTCGGGCTGTTTTTCTAGAGTGACTTTTCTAGGGAGTCTCTCTCACCCGTCTCAGTGGCGTAGTTGGGGAATAGACCTATCCCTCTATTGGACCGCGCTTCCAATTAGAGGGCGAGACGGAAGAGCCATTTGCAGGCTTCTTCACCGCTTGAGTTTCTTCGCCAAACAGACTTGGCGATTCCATATCTAGACCATCCATATCTACATCTACAACATCTGGAGCTATATCTGAAACATTGAAGTTAGAATTTGAGAAGTTATGATCAAAAGACCATTCTCTCTACCCAAGAATTTAAATATATTAATCGATCTCTACAATCTCAACTTTTCCATTTTTTTTCACTCGCCAACTTGATCTCTAAGGAAATTGATATATACATTCACACTCATACACTCATGATTACGAAATTGCTATATAAATATGACATATGGGAAATGCCGGGTTCTGGGGGAAAACATTAGAAACGCATTACAAACAAACCCTTTTTACTTACGCAAGTAGATGTAGATTTTACTTATACCACCTTTCTACTTGCCTGCTTTTGTACATATTAAATGTCAAGTTATTTTTATAAATTTTAGGGAGGTACCAGCAATGGCTGACGCCTCTTCTTTCCTATTTGTGTGTGTGGCAGGCAAACAACCTGCAGCTCAGTAGCTATATGCTTCCAGGAGACAGAGTATATACGAGACGGTATGAATTCCTTGTCTCAGTTTTTGTTCAAATAATGATGTAAATGCTATCTCTTTTGTATCACACTTTGGGATATATGTTGTAATGGAAGATCCTTGTACATGTTGTAACTTGAAATGAATATTAATGAAAAGAAAATTTTGGTGCCATTGTCTCTTTTAATTTTTGTGGTTATGTTGTGGATGTGAATGTCATGTGGACAATTAGCCGCGCGAAAAATTTTCCCTGCTTTTTCTACAACTTCTGCGATCAATGTGAATGAATTATTGCGAATTTTGTCGTAAACGGCTACCTGGATCCTGAGGGGTTCACACCACTTGTGCCAACCTTCGACGAGGATGAAGGCGTAGGAAGCTCACTGATACAGATGATTGATCGTTGTAACATCTGGAATCCGCATAAACCCAAACCCGATCCGATTAAGGTCCATCTAACCCAATAAAGTTGTCAGTCAGCATTAACTGACTTAAAACGATCAGTTGATTGTGAATCAAAAGTTGTTCGGGAGAAATTGATCAAAAATCGATCGCATCGTAATGCGTGCTCGAAAAAGCAGCGACGCAAATTTGAAAACCACGAAACAAACCGAGATTGTCATAAGATCCGATTCGACGAAACAAGACCAACGGAATCGATCGTTCGTCAATCGGAGGTTGTTTGGTATTTTTAAATCGCAAAATTTAACCCCAAAACAAAATCGTATCTCGAAATTTTCGGTCATTAAACCCATATCAAAAGTATATCAATATTATACCAATTTTAACCGTCGTTTAGAGACGATTAAATCGAGATATTGTTCGTCGAAATCGGAGGCTCGATGTGCGCATACAGATGATTTTAATATCTTAAAATGAGAAAAAAAATAAAAATAATTGTTTTATTCTGTAAGTAGCAGACATACTTTTATAAAAAAAAAGAGAGAGAGAGAAGAAGGGAAATTTGTACACTATATGGTCATTACATCATGGGTGAAGTCATAGTATTTGATGTCATTAATGACATCATTTATGCTATGTCATGGCTGACATCATATGAGGAAGCTTCCTCCCCACCTTCCTCTCCTATTTCCCTTTTCTCTTCTCTCATATATACTTCTATTTCAGCCGATAGAGCCCTTTATTTCCTTTTCTATCCCCATCTTTTTTCCCCTAAAATTTCAAACGTGTGAGAGCTCCACCCTCTCCAATCCCTGTTGCCATTTCTGCAGTTTTCAGTAGCAATTCCTCCAAGTGACCAAGGCCCTGGAGTCACCTTTTCTCTGCAACAACATGCAGCCAGAGCTGCAGCTGTGCTTCCAGCAGTTGCTGCTGCCCAGTTGGAGTTGCTACCTATAGCAGCAAGTGTAGCCCAAAATACTTCAAATTTGGGCAACTTTTCTTTTAACTTTTAGGTACAATCCTATCTCTATTCTTTTGTTGTCATGCATGTTGCTTTACATATAGATCTAAGCTTCAAATGTACAATCTAAGCATATCTTGTTACTATCATCCGTAAATTCAAATAATATAATTTTTTTTTTGAAGAAATTCCAGGAACTTGGGGATTCTTCGTTGTTGAATTAAATCAGTTGATCACCTGTAACCATTTAGGAATAAATTCCTGAATATACCTAACTTATTAAATTGTGGTTTGACTAATAGTTGGGAATGTTATAATACTTGGTGTCAAAATAATAACATATACATATAATATGATAACAAATCTCCAATGAATTCATAAAACAACATTAATAGCAGAAATTTTGAAATACCTGGAACTTGATTGAGATCAAAATTATTATTTTACCCAACAAAAAAATAAGGTAGTTTAAGTGTAACATTTTTTCTTTATATCTTTCAGAGGATCTAAAGATTTTTCACTAAAGTTGATATGAAAGTCTTTGGTATATTATTAGTTAAAATACTCTAGGAAGTGTCTGTGAAGAACCCAATAGTGTTTCTTTAAGGAGTATGATACCACATCTATTAATAGTTAAAATTATACATTATCTCCGCATCCTAAAGCCGTAGGTTGTAGGGACTGGAACACTAAATAGTCAACTTGTTAAGATTGTAAAAAAAAGAACATGATAGAAAATGAATCAGAACCTGAAGGAGATGAAGATAATATATGTGACTTTCTCTACAAAGGGCTATTGTGCAAGGCCCTCGTATGGGTTAGATGTGAAGTTGTCGCTACTTTTGAGATGAGAAACGGTATGGTTTTGAAGCTTGAGAACGAAAAACTAATAGATCAAATTCAAACTCAGAACATTGCACCAATTTTTTTAGGGTTTTTATCAGTTGTGCCCCTCTGAGATATTGCAATTTCAGTTATGCCCCTTCCTTTTTTGGAATATCAGTTATGCCCCTACCTTCTTGCAAAATTCACAGTTCTACCCTTCTGTTAAGGTAAAGTAGGGGCATAACTGATATTACAAAAGGACAGAACTGTGAATTTTGCAAGAAGATAGAGGCACAACTGATATTTCAAAAAAGAGAGGGGCATAACTGATATTGCAATATCTCAGAGGGACACAACTGATAAAAACCCTTTTTATAGGTCCCATGGGGACTATATCGATGGAAAAATAAAATTAAATAATGGTTTGGCCACATCTAACCATGCTGATAGGTTTCAAAACTAATATCTGTAATTTAAATTGTAGCCTTCCTGTAATGGACTTGGTAATTCAGAGTTAATTGCTATGGCCACATCTAACCATACTCTTTGTTTATTCTAAGAAATTGATCACTGTCAGCCTTCCCTTATAAAAATATTGAAATTCAATATGTTGGTTTTATTGTGAGTTGACAGGCATATCGATACCATGTTCTGAACAATCTAAACTAAGGGTTTTTAATAGTGTAGAATGATCAATCAGAACTGTTAGAACAATCATAGAAGAGATGAAGGTATAAATCTACAGTCAATGAGACAAGGTGATCAGTAAAAATCAATGACAACTAAAATTGTGCCGGTCATGGTGAACCTTACACTAGACCGTGCGAGGGTGCGGTGACCCTCAACTGGGAGGGAGATAGGAAGCCCAGTTAGGGCAGCGGCCGCTTTATGCACGGGTCTAGGATTCCACTTCTTTTACGATTTTTACGCGAGCTCGTAGTGTTTTTACACCTCATTGGGATCCCGACTTTTGACCATCTCCGCTGACCCTTTTATTTTAGGATACCCATGCGGATCCTCGATTTTCAGTTTTTCGTACGAGCTCATTTGCCCGTTACCGGTCGGGCCAGTTTCTAGAGTGACTTTTCCGGAGAGTCTCTCTAACCCGTCTGTGGGGCGTAGTTTTGGAGTAGACCTCATTGGACCGCACTTCCAATTAGAGGGCGAGACGGAAGAGACTTTTTGTAGGCTACCTCACCGCTTGAGTTTTGTTTACTTTCGCCAGCAGACTTGGCGATTCTACATCCAAATCATCCATGTCTACATCTAAGTCATCTAGAGTCACATCCGAGACAGCTACAATTGAGTGTTGGAGGAGTTGAGTTACCAATAAAGTTGAGTTGGTAGAAAGTGACTAAAATTGGATTCGAAATCCCCATAAGCTAGTGGACATGTTGGGAACTTAGTTAGGATGCATTACACAAAACCGCATGCCTATGGAGGCACCCCAACCCTAAGGCATTATTCACATCTTAGAGTCATAGTGTGAGGTTATACAAAGACCAAGACCACCGACTATCCACTAGACTTTAAAAGCTAAATAGAATAGAAAACCCGATTAAAATATTATTCTTCCATCATAAAAATATTAAAAGTAAATTAAATTATCACCTCACTAATGCCTCACCAAGATACATAACTTGATCTTAATGACAAGATAACAAGTTATACTTTCTGACCTAAATATTTTAATGGAAAATTTTATAAATAGAAAATTTTATGTTAATTAATATTAATTGGGAAAGGCATGCGGTATAATTTCAAAAACCTTTTTCTATACAGGTAGTGGTAGATTTTCAATTATATATGTCTATCTACTTGCTTTCTTTTGCACATAATAAATTACCTGCTCTTATTTAAACTGCGGGTTGTATTCACATTTGTGACACCTCTTCTTCCTTACACACATGGCATGGAATGAGCCTACAGCACTGTAGTAGTTGTTGATGACTTCTGATGATCGGGTTTATACCAGACGGTACATTTCTTTTGTTTCAGTTTTTAGTTCAGCTTATGATGTAATATTATTCCTTCCTCTTCAGTCATATTTTGAGATCTACATGTACATTATAATACATTCTTTTGTTACATTTAATGTTATATGGAAATGAATAAAATATTGGTGGCACTTCTTCTTCTTGTATATGTGGTTTATTCACTGAATGTGAATGTCATACCAAGCGCGAAAAAATTTTCCCTATTTTTTATACTTTGTGCGATCGCATGAGAATGTAGTAGTGCGAATGCGGCGTAAACGAGCACCCAGATCCGAGGGGGTTCACAATCGTGGGATTTGCTTGGTCCCAATTGAACAAAGAGATGTATCAACAACCTATCAAAGGAGAAGAAAGAGATAGATAGTTTTATCTAATTAAACAAAACAATTGTGTCTCTAACTTTTGGCAATGTATTGTGATGACTTTTAGCAATGTATTAAGTGATGAAGTCCTTTGTAATCAAATATGGCTTTTGTGGATATCATTTTTTGTTATGATGTATGATATTAATGAGTTTGAATAGATTAAATGGACGCGATTGATTTTGGATAGATTGAATGGACGTAAATGAGATTGTATGTTATATGTTTACTGGCAGTTTTAAGGTAGCAGAGCATAACGCATATGATAAATGTGTTTCTGTAAGCATGAGAGGAATGGTGTGTATTCTCTTCATGTGCTTTATCAAGGCGCATAGAATCTATGTGATATAATAGCAGCATATACTAGCTACTCCGTTGCTGCAATACCGAAAGAAAAAATATGGTGGCATATTGAGGGAATTATGTTTTATGGTTGCATTACTCAGGAATTTGCCTCCTTTATTGAAGCCTACCAAGGGGAAGCCCTCTCAGGTTCCCACACTTACTACTAAACACCAACCCATCGTGCATCAACCCCCCTACATTCCTAACGAAACCAACTCTAGCCAGGGACATCCACCTACACTCCAGACCCATCATTAACCCCCCTCACTTCTTATAAGTCTCTAGAGGTTGCCACTGTCCGACCTACCCAACAACTCAGCCTTCGTACTGCCTTCGCCACCACCCATACTTCAGTCGATGAGGAGCCCCCATTGCCTCCTCAAGAAGAATCAGCTCCTTCCTCCTCTTCCCATGGACCAAACCACCACACCATAGTCCAAACCACCACCAATCTATCACCCCAAGGAGGCACTCCCACAAGGATTTTGAAAGGCTTCACCATCACAAAGACTTCCAACAAACCAACATTAATCCCCCACCCTTGATCCATGACTTTAACGGCATGTTTGGTAACTGGGTTGGGTTGGGTTCAAGTAACCTGTTGTGAATAGTAGTTGTTTGGATGGTTAGGAGGGTTGGAGAGGGCTGGAATGAGGAATGTGATATGATGTCACATTGGTTTGTGATAAAAATCCAAGCCCGGAATGCAAGGGGTAAACCAGGTTACCTCGGGGTAACCTGATAACCAAACGAGCCCTAAAGATCGCATAGTTTCACGAAAATGAAGCCAGTATCCATGGAGATCATAACCAATTTGGACGCCCCCTCCCCAAAAACTTCTCACATCAAGGTCTGAATACAAAAGGACCCTATGTACACAAGAGAAAGTATGTTATTTAATTCTCCCAGCAGCTTTGAGACTCGAACCCCTCGCTCGTGCTCAACCTTCCATGAGATACGCTTGATAATCCCAGTTGGATCCCTCTACCAACATGACTCCTGCATTTTGACTGCTTGAAAAGAAACGCCACCTACCCCAATATCATCCTTTTCCATCCTTTCATTACGAAGATGGTGGTCCACTACCATGTCGAGCATCAAGGCTCTCACCTTCCTCCAAGATAAAATAGACAACAGAAGACGATTAGTCGATCTAGGACCTTGTTGACGTCAGAAAACCGACTGACCATCAAAGAATCCACTCTCAAGAGAATCATTGCATAGATCCCATCCTTCATCGACAAATCGACGTCCATCAACCCCTCACCTCGCAGTCGATTCATGCACCACTACCAGTTGCTAAGTCAAGCCATAAAGCATTGCTAGTATCCGTTTCCAGATTATCTAGTGTTTGCATTGCCATCTAGTATACCCTTCCTCTCTCTGAAGCCTAACTCTACTAGCAATTTGCTTCCCACCACCATCTAGATAATTAGCTTGACCATAGTCACATCACCATGGATGAGTCCAACGTAGACGTTCTGAGGGACTTGAAAGACTGAACAACCATCTTAAGCACGCAGCCAAAAGACACATGCCAAAGTTCCCCCATTAAACTAGACCACTCCTAATCGACAACCCTGACCTCCGTAGATTCGCCTTCAATGAATATGTAGCATATTGCAAAGAATGACGATCTTATTGTAAATAGCCACATGTTCTGGCGATTCTAGACAAATTCACCAGCTTGCTTAACCATGTAAGGGCTTTAGTAGCTGGACGTGTTCATGATATTCAACAAGTGCAAGGAGTGACCTGCAATTTTTTTTGAGTCATGTGCCCTGCACGTGGATGCTGAACAACGATGCATGGCACAAATTTGTTTTCATGTATCTGATCGAAGGCTTCTGCAGTAGTCTGCGAGCTGCACCTACAAGCATTCGATCTCAATCAGATTAGAATCCAAGGGCTTGATGAACGCAAAATCTAGTTCTTTGAATCTCAAATTGATCTGATAGTTCGATTTGAAACTATGGCCAAGTTTTCGTGTGTTTGATCACGATCAGAGCCGATGGATGTAGATGTGGAATCTAGGATCAATCATGCCCATTGCATAGATTCTAGCTTTTAGTGATCAAATGGCAGTTGTTTCTTTTGTAGATAAGCGTGTGTTCTTACCCAAATCATACCTCCAGGGAGTGGTTGGATTGACTGATCTCGATGGTGATCGGCTCCAGTTCAGGATTATGATCTCTAGCTTTATCTTGGGTGGTGATTCAATCCTGATGAGGTGCTCCTTCATCAGATCTACGATGATGGTTCTAGTGGCTCGAATATCTATGGTCGATGATGCTCGTGTCTCGAGGTCAAGGTGAATGAAAAACAATCTCCAGTGGTTCTCGAGGGACAATGATCTACAAGTGACGAAATAAAGAGGTTCAAGGCTTGAATACCTCAATCGAAGGTTAGGGATAAAGCAAAATTGAGACCAGATGAAGGAAAATGTAATCAGAGTGGATAAAATGAGATGATGCTCAGATGAAGCAGATCCGTGGTGAACTAGAATGAATTGGAATGGCTATGGATATAGATGGATTACAATAGAACAGACCAAGGCCTAACGACCTTCAATCGGAGTTGATCAAAGGACAAACTAAATGGAATCCTATAACAAAAACTAAAATTGAAAACAAAACTCAAAATAGAAATTGAAATCTAAGTTATTCTAAGTATGTCTTAAACATGCGATGCTTTGGTTTATTGGGCATGTGACCTTTGGACCGCTTCCTCTACTCTCTAAAAAAAATCTCGAGAAAGCGTCTAGGAAGGGAGCAAATGCATATCATCAACATACCCCACAAAGGGAGGCAAAATGGCTAAAAAATCGAAAGATGTAGGCTAACAAGCAATGGAAGATCATTTAGCCATGACTATTCATATACAAAAAGTACAGCACACCATATTTCAATAGAAGAAATAAAGTGTGGTTGAGTGAGTCATAGTATACCATTCTTTTTCTCGTTATTATTTGGCCTGGACATCATCTTTTTTTTTGGAGTTATCAGTCTCTCACTTTCTTCGTTTTCCCACTTTATATAGTGCCTTATTCTACCACATGACCTAATAAGGACATTCATGCAATACCATCAGATTGCACTTTTAAAGTTCATCATTTAGTAAGTCAACATTATATCTTTCAATGTGAGAGGCGACAGCACCGAGCAAGAATGGGGGTAGAAGGGAAGGAGTGTTACCTTTTGAAGCGAGGAAGAGAAGGAGAGGAGGGTTTGGCAAGAGGATGGGTTTGGGTGTGAGGAATCGAACGGAAAGTTTTTGGGAAGGACCACCACCAATCCGAAAGATATAGAAGACGACTGGCATGTGGTTAGCCATCAGAAGAAGGTATGGTTGGGTCCATAGTGCTTTCATTGTGAATTACATGGGCATTGAGCGAGTTCTTGTACTTCAGAAATCAGATGCTTCTCTTGTGGGTTGAGGTCACCGTTGTGCCTCTTGCTCTCTGACTCATCATGGTGTTGTGGAGTTTCCGGTCTCGAGGAGTCATCCTTTGTCGGCAGGTTCAACCTTTATGCTCTTCATGCCTGCTACGAAGAAACATACAATTGAGGGGGGTCCTTCGTTTGCTGACGTGGGGGAGGTTTCCTTCAGTTCAAGGGGGTTGACGAAAAAGGGGGTTCCTCATAGGCCAGTTGAAGGAGCTTTTGCTGACGTTGAGGCAGAGATCAGAGACCTAATGGGCAAATTTTTTTCATCTGATGTTGTTTGTTTAGAAGGGCGAAGGGTTTCTGTGCGAGGTCTCTTGAAGGAGGAGATGTAAGCAGTGTTGTCGACTTATCACGTATTGCGGAAAGCAGGGTTGAGAGTGCCTCGTGTTGATGACGGTGAACTGGAGATAAGGAAGGAGCTACTATGCCTAAGAGGGTTCCTTTCCTCTCAAGAAACAATTGCTTGCTGAGAGAGGCTTTCTTGGGAGTGGGAGAACTAGAGAAGTGTAGAAGCTCCTTTCTGATGGGATATCACCTGGTTCAGATGTGTCGTTTGTGGCTGTCCGATCCGGAATCGGAGGAAGGTGGTGCCAGTACATCAAAGATTGTGGTCACGGAGCTGGTAATGGCGAGCGCAAATCACGACGGAGTTGTCGTGGTCGTTGCGCAAGTCAAAGACGCAAAGTATATATTGGCTAATGACAACTGTGATCTCGTAATTTCGAGGGATATGGTGGAAGTGGATGCCCAAATCGAGATTAGTGTTTTAGAGGCTCCCGAGGTAATGTGGGTGTCTCGAAGGAGGGGGTTTAGTTGGGAAGGTTTTCTCAAATGATTGTGTGGATCTGAATCGTGTTTGCATGAATCCGATCATATATGGGACGGAGCCGCTACCATTCAACCCAATAAGGTTTGGAATGGTCTGTAAAACCGAATCCAAAGTCCCCTTCCAAAGTTTTGTTGGATCTGCTAACCTTCAACAAGATGAGGCATGGAATTGATCGGGAACCCAATTCGAATGACTTGATTGTAGTGTGGAGCGGTCAGGGGAAGGCCCGTGAACATTTCACACATTGCAGTTCCCGAGTGCAGCAGAGAACCTCTTTTCATCGGAGGATATACGGTAAAAGAGGTTCCTAGAGGCCAGCTTGGGTCCTCTGCCTTTGCCAGTCGAAGAAATCAAAGTCGTGATCATGTTATCCGTGGACACATTGAACACGGACGATGATGATGGGGGAGCTGAAGCGATGCCGATCTCTATGACCTTGGAACTATTTGTTGTTGAAGCTGAATCATGACAAGCATCCTCGAAATACTCAGATGAGAGGGGGGATACTGAAGAAATTCAAGAGGTGCAAGCCAAGGAAAAATAAGACTAAGCTTTTGCCTAGTAGTCAGGGAAACGTTTGTCAGTTGCTGATCCGAAGAGAGATGTGATGAACGCATGTGTGGCTGGAGTGGCAAGGGCCATCACCTTCGCAGGCTCCGCTAAGGTTTAGAAAGTCGGTATGTGGTATTCGTTCGGTCAGGTGGTCTGGAGCGAGTAAGCGTGTAGGCGGAAGTATATGCGGAAGTATATGCAGATTACGCGGTTTCTATTATTTTAATTAAAAAATATTAAAAATATAATAATAATTTCAAACATTAGATATTTATGTTTAAAAGAATATAACATGGAAGAAATATGAAGTGCGGACTTTTAGTACAACGTGATATCAACCAAAGCATTTCCAAAAGTATTCAATTTTCGAAAGATAAAGATGTCAAGTTAACAGTGGAGAGAGTAAAAAATGTTAAAAAATGATTGAAGATAAAAAATAGTAGATATCCTTATCCAAATTGGAAGGTAACCTTCTTTTGGAAGTGTAACATGGTTAGTAATTTACTATGGAAATGCGGTCCATGCGGCCATGATTCAGAATTTCGGTATCGACCAAAACAGAATTTCGATGGAATTTCGGTCGCATGGTTCAGAAATGTGGTCCATGCGGCCGCATATGCGGCCGCATATGCGTATGCGGTCACCCCTCCGAACCGTATATGACATATGCGGTCATATGCGGCCCAAACGCATATGCGGGCCGCATAAACCGCATATGCGGCCGCTTATGCAGTTGCCATGCGGTCCATGATTCGATAACAAAAGATCCGATTAGCCTAAACCCAAGCACTACGGAGAAACTCATGTCTATTTCCAATATGCAGAAACCCTACTCACGAAGAACAAAATCCATCAGAGAACCAAAAACATAAAAATAATATATATGCAGAATAAAAACAAGTGTCCAACTAAAAGTAAAAAATGATTGCATTCAGAGATTAAACTTTCCTGGAAATGAGCAAACACTGGAATTACCTTCGAAATATGCGTGCCAAGACTTCTGTGCACGCCACAGCATTCAGGCAAATGAAAACACCAATATTCGCAGACTTGACAAATCAGAAAGTAATAGACATACATGTGGCTATTACATGTAAATCATTATGTTTTAAGCTTAGCTTCTACACAGAAATTGAGGCATGAACCTATCAAATTCTCAGAGTTCTATTATTTATCGCATGCATCAGCCAACCACCCTTCTCTCTTTCTACAGAAGTCCTTGTTTAGGAAATGGTAATTTGTGAGATTTCAACCATGGTTCCCAGGGTGGAACCACACTGCTCAACCACCATATCAATTAAGAGGGTTAATACATTGAAGGTTCAGAATGCGGTGTGCAGATCAGTAAGGGCGGGATTCTGCATAACTATGAGAAATGCATGGGAATGTGGTCTTACATTTTTTATTTAAAGTAAAAGGTAACTCATTGATAGTTTTCACAAGAAAATCTTGCAGACATAGTTTGTGTAACCATTTGTCTCCTTAATACAAGTCGCGAAAACTACTAATAAAACTGGACGAGTTCTCAAAATTAATAAAATGTAAGTTGTATATCAAGTGAAAATAGAATGAGAATTGAATACGTGGTGTATGCAGTCAAATATGCACGGACATTCCGTGGCTACAACTCATTTTTCTTGTAGTGTATTTAGCTCGTTATTGGTGACCCTTTTGGGATTTTCAAATGTGTGTGGGAATCTAAAGAAAACATGTAGTTTTTTATTCTCTGACATCATAATTAAATATATATTTTTAATATTTTTGATTAGAATAATGCAAACCGCATAATCCGCATATACTTTCGCATATACTTCCGTATATCCGCTTACTCGCTCGGGACCGCCTGACCGAACGAATACCGCATACCGACTTTCTGAACCTACTGTAAACACAACCATGAACTTTCGTACTTTATTAAATGGTGTATTTGTCTACTCAAAGTCAAATATTAGAAAAATCAACCATTTAAATTAAATATACGTTATTTGTTCTGTGCAGTTATAAAATTCCATGCAAATCCGACATCTATATTCATTTTATCACATAAAAGATCTTAGATAAACACGTATAATTTATTTTATATTCATGCAGTTATGAGATAATGAAAAAAAATAGAGTCGTTGCTGGAGAATCTAAAAAAATACAGACTTGTTGCTGTTGAATCTAAAAACAGAGAGATTTAGGGCTAAATAGAGCAATCAGCAAACCTTCGCAGAGGAGAAAAATATTATGGAGGAGCAACCCATGTCGAAGACAAGAAGGTGGCGAAGGAGCAAAGAGTTACCTCTAATAATATATGCGGCCGCATATGCGGATTACTCGACCGAGTATACCCCATAACATGCATATTGAGCGAGTATAGTATACTCAGTGCAGTAAAGGGACTGCCTCCGCATATGCGGCCGCTTGGGCCACCTTTCTGAACACTGACCTCCGTCGGGCAAAAATTAATTACTTAATGAAGATAATCTCTTGAAATATGAGGGGTTAGGAGATCCCGAGAAACATAAATCCATTGGCTCGCTACTAAGAAGATAAGTGGATGGACTAATCTGTTGTGGAAATCATGATGACTTCAATGCATTTCTGTCTTCTCTACTATAGATACATGTAGGATAGTTATTGCCTGGAATGGTGATTTGTTTAATGTGACATCATAGAAGACAATAAGATTTCTGAAAACAATCGCTCTTAAGAATAGGAGATTTGGGAATAAACAGATCGTTTTGAATGTGTGTGTAATAACAGAATCTTCACTGAGATCGAGGATGTGGGATGAATTGCCGGAGATGAGAGAATTATTATTGGATAATGAGTGGACTTGGGAGGAGACTTTAATGTCACACTCCTCTCCATGGACAGATCGAGACATTAGGAGGGGGGTTGTATCCTGGCTCGGAAGATTATGCTATTTTGGTTGGAGAGCTACAGCTGGAAATATGTGATGCGACTGGCATCCGCTACATTTGGAGAAACTCTGGCTCCCGCTCCAGGCTTGACATGGTCATGTTTTCATGCAAACGCTTAGAGGCCTTTCCACTTAACTAAGTCCTACTCAGTACTCACCTCCCAGTCAGATCTGAAAGAGCATATCCCCTGCTACGGGAATCTGGGGAGGAGACGTCTTTACAGTCTCTCTTCATATTTGAAAGATCATGGATGCTTGAAGAGAGGTTCACAGCATGGCGGTTGCTCACTGAAGATCCGTAGAAGTGGATGGTTCATCAGCTTTTCGACTTGCGCAAAAGTTGACCATCCTGCGAATGAGGCTATGTCTGTACAAAAAAGAGGTGAGGTCTTCACGACATGAGATACGGGCAAAAGAAGAGGCGGAGATAGGAAGGTTAGACAATGTGGAGGATACTAGAGACATGACTTGTCCGAGCTGGAAGAAAGAATAGAACAGATAAGATAATCATGACTAAGGTAAGAAAATGAATAGCAGAGTGGAAGCAGAGATCCAATGAAAGGTGGATCAAGAAGGGAGATGCAAATACAAAATTCTTCCATGTTGTGTCCGATGGAAGGAGACTGTAAAATCTTATTAATGTTGTGATTTTGAGGGGTGTGCACAATTAGAGGGAGATTGGGAGAGGACTGGAGAATTATCTTCATGACTACTCCAGAAGAGTGGAACCCAGAAGATGGAGGTGGGTGAGGAGACTAGGACTGGGGTGACTGGTCTACCGACTGAACATTGTGTTCGATTAGTCGGATCATTTGGGAGAGATGAGGTGAAGATGGCGGTGACGGAGTTGAATGCAGAGGGAGCCCCATGCTCGGACGGCTTCCCGAACTTCTTTTACCGTGAATTTTGGGATGTGATTAGGGATGATGTGATGGTTGTAATGGAGGAGTTTATTCAGGGGAATGCGAATGCGGGATTTGACAGACTCAATAGAGCACTCATTTTTTTCCTACCGAAGGAGGGTTCAAAACCAGCAGAAGACTTTTGTCCCATTGCTCTTTCAAATGCTATCTACCATGTGATTGCAAAAGGTGTTAAGAATAAGTTTAGTGAAGTTCTGGAGGGATAAGTCCCTCAACTCCAATCAGCTTTTATACCATGTAGACAAATTAGAGATTACTTAACTACGACCTCTGAGATTGTGGACGATTAAAGGAGGTGGCATGTTGGTGGGGTGTTGTGGAAGTGGACTTTTCAAGAGCTAATGACAGTGTGGATTGGTGCTTTTTGTAGATGATTTTGGTCAAGAGAGGGTTCCATGACTTATGGATTTCTTGGACGAAAAGATGTGTCACCACTACCTCTTATTTGATTTTGGTAAATGGATGCCAGAATGTGGTTTTTTCCTTCCACGGAGGGGGGTTTTACAAGGTTGTCCGTTGGTACCCCTTCTTGTTGTGCTTGCCACGGATGTGCTTCCTTCTATGGTAGAACAAGTGGTGTTCCATATTCTTTCTGCAAGTTGTTCTAAAGGAGACATTTCAATTATGGTTCTTTAATATGCAAATGACACTATTTTTTATTGAAGGGGGGCTGAATGAGGTGAGGGGTATGGCAATGATACTGGAAATATGTGGGGAGTTATCTGGTTTACGTATCAAGAATCAATAGGGATTTAATCAAATGTGGTTTCGTTTGGTTTGTCTGAGATTGGAGGCTTCTCTCGACGAGATCTCATACGGTCTCATTCATTCACGAGTCGGTGGGTTCTCGGATCAGAACTAGTCATGTCATAGACTCTTTCCCTACCTTGCTTTGTCCCTCTGCACGTATGAATAGCGGGGGGAGCAAGATAGAAAACTATTCCAAGCTTCAGACCAATGGGAGAGGGAGGCCTTCTTTCTTTAATGATTCCCGCAGCTTCGGGGTTCGGACCATGGAAGGAACTGCGTGGAATTGTTAATGGACGAGCGAGTCGACCTATCCTGCCGAGTATGTAGAGAGAACTTCCCGCCAACCTATGAAAGCAGTGCCCGGGCAAAGAGCTAAGATAGCTAGTGGAAACGTGTAGCAGGGAGTTAGGGAGTTCATGTGTTGTGTTGACGATCTGCTATTTTGGTTTACCTCTTTGTAGTGGTCGTCTATGCGTATCGAATTGACTTCCAGTTGTTAAATAGTTGGAGCGAAAGCTTACGGGTTGGAAAGGAAGTTTACTATCGTGTGGAGGGCATCTAATATTGGTGAAGGCAGTTCTTGTCACGATACCATAGTTTTTCTTATCCTCGAAATTAATGCATGCGGGAATACGATGCCATTTAGAGATGATTATGAGACATTTCTCTTGGGGAAAATGCAATCAAAAGGTTTGCATCTTGTATATTGGGTTGCGATTGCTCTTACCAATGATGATGGAGGACTTAGTATGCAATGGTTGAAAACGATTAAAAGAGCCTTGCTTCTGAAATGGATAGTGAAAATCTGGGAAACAATAAAGATATTTGTTGCAGATTAATTCAGAAAATCTACGAGACTCACACATAGAGTGTTTTGAACATCCGCTCTCAATATCATATTTCTGCTTCTTGAAAAGGTAATTGTGATGACATGATGTGTTTGCCTAAATATTTAGACCAGTTCTAGGAGATGGATGTGGTTTTGCTTCTTGGGCAGACAATCGGACAAATGGTTGTACTTTTGCCTCTCAATTTCCACTGCTTTACGCGATAGCAACAGAGAAAAAAGTACTTGTGTTTAATATTTCGATGAATGACAGTTGGCCACCTACTTTTGACTTTTCAAAACATTGTTTCCAGGATTTTATTGGACAAATGCAAGCGATTAGCCCCCTTGATGGTCCGACAACTAGTAGAGGTCATTGGGTGTGGAGAGAGCGATTTCCCATTAAAGGCATACAAGGTGACAGTTGCTTGACTGGATCCTTGCTGCAAGGAGAAAATTAGAGATTGCAAAACCGTTTAGTATTTGAAAATCCCATCCCGCGTCCAATTTCTTCTTATAAACTTTGTTGGAGAGCTTTTATGTTATATCAATGTTTTCCGATTATTCATTGTTGTAAAAGTTGTCCAACTAGGATGATTAGTCGACCTAGCTAGTCGAGTCGGGGATAGTCGACTCGACTAGGCCTAGTCAGCCATGAGTCGTCCAACCGACTAATCGGGCCGACTACTCGGCTGACTTTTACATAGAGATATTTTTTTAATTTTTTTTATTTTTTTTTAAGCAAACTTATTCTAATATGCTTAATATTATATTTAAAGTCAATTATTTCATTTATTTCATTACGATAGTATAGAAATTGTACAAAACAATGTAAATATATAAGAATATATGTATAACAAATGATTTATATATTTAAAATAAGGGTTTTTATCCGTTGTGCCCCTCTGAGATATTGCAATATCAATTATGCCCCTTCTTTTTTTTTTAATATCAGTTGTGCCCCTACCTTCTTAGAAAATTCACAGTTCTGCCCTTCTGTTAAGGTAGAGTAAGGGCATAACTGATATTATAAAAGGTCAGAACTATGAATTTTGCAAGAAGGTAGGGGCACAACTGATATTCCAAAAAAGGAAGGGGCATAAATGATATTGCAATATCTCAGAGGGGCACAACTGATAAAAATCCTTAAAATAATTAAAAAATTCAAAATCGACTAATGGCAGACTAAATTCGATTAGTCGCCCAACTGTCGATTAATCCTTAGTCAGTGACCCAGCCGACCGAGTACCGACTACCGCTTTCTACAACCTTGCATTTATTAATCTCTTTTGTTTGATATATGTAATTTACCCATAAGGGTTTCTCTCTTCTATATAAGAGAACCCTTGGGCTCTATGAATAAACACAAGTATTCTTCTTCCACATGGTATCAAAGCGACGGTCCTAGACCGGAGTCCTAAGACAAAACCCCAACCCTACCATCCAGTCCCCCCCTTTTCCGCGCACTAACCCTCTACGCCCAACAACTCCGCACGCCGCCAGCAGCACCGCCGTCCCCAGCAGCACCTAGCACCACCCCCTAAAGGTTCCTAACGCCGCTTGTAACCCTCGTGGTCCCTCGCGCATGATCGTGCTACTGTCCAGGTTATTTTGAAGCCCTGATTTCGTTAATTTTGGTCAGATTTCACAGATTTGGGGTTCGATTTACCCTATTTTTATCAAAATAAGACCACAATTCGTCTGAAGAAGGTTGTGGTATGAGTCTAAAATCATAACCATCTTGTTTCATGTATATTTAGACGTGGCACAATTGGTCTAAGGTCCTAGTGATTGACAGTAGAGTTGATATGCCATCTACAGGTGCCTTCAAGGGACTCGTACCTATTGCCAAGATGGATGGTACCAACTACGAATTGTGGGCAATGCAGTTCATGAATCTGAAACAGTGCCATAGCAAGAAGCATATTCTGGCGCAGGATGAGCCGGTGGATAAGACTAAGACCAATGCTTCGTAAGAGGTTGATGATGCAATATGCTAAGGCGTGGCTATCTGGTACAGTTTCTGTGGAGATAGCCTATGATATCCTTAGTCAACCCACAGCAAATGCAATGTGGGTCATTCTCGCAGGGACATACTCTCAGGCGAAGAATGAGTCAAAGATACTACTGTTCTAGGATGATATCTTCACGACCAAATAGGGCAATCGTCCTCTTCACGTCATATATACATTTCTGAGGGGTATGTTTGAGCAACTTCACAACTACATACCCCCGACGGCCTTTCCAGAGCAGCATAAGGCCTACAGAGATTCTATCATGACTGGTGTTTTTCTGGCTACCCTCAACCCAGCAAATGACTCGGATCGCTCCGAACTTCTTACTGATGCTATCATACCTCCTATGGAGGAAGCATACCACAGGCTAAGCCGATTGAGTATCTCCTCAGCCACACCTCAGACTCCGTCGGCTATGGCTGCATCATGTGGTAGAGGTGGATCTACTCCTTTCAGAGGACGAGGCACACACTGCAGAGGCGGTAAATGCACACATCAGACAAGTTCATACTGCCATCATTCAGGTCATTCAAAGGATACATGCTACTCCAAACATGGATTCCCACCATCAGCCCATGTCGCGGAGCAGTCAGACTGCTCATGATCTTATTGATCATCACTACGATCATTTTGTTGCTCGCCTGAGAGAGTTCATGCCTCCAGCCGCTAGATCTTCCATCACCTGTCCATCAAACACTGCAGCCTCTACCTCCACCAGTAGCTCAGGTATTACTCATGCATTTACCGATCGCTATTGACTAGATCCTTCATAGTGGATTATCGATTTCAAAGCATCGCATCATCTATGCGGAGATAGATTGCATTTTGGACATACAGTCTAACACAACCAGGTAGATCAGTAGTGATTGCATATGGGACTCAGCCCCAATTACTGGACAGAGGAAGGTTCATTTGACACCCTCCATACACCTGCAGAAAGTTCTTCATGCACCTGCATTTTCCATGAACTTACTGTCTATTAGCCAGATTACGAAAGATTTGCATTATCATACAATATTTAACCCTGATTTCTTTGTATTTCATGATATACTCATGGACATGGTGATTGGATGTGGTCGTGAAGAAGGATAGCTATACAGGTTGTCACAGTCTCCGTATGTTGATGCCACTTCCCTTTCTACAGAATCCATTTCCCCCTACACGTGGTGTCTCATATTCGGCCATCTACCCCTGCGGAAAATTTGTCGCCTCATACACGGCATCTCTATTAAGTCTAGTTTCCAGTGTGAGTCATGTGAACTTGGAAAGCATCATCGATCCAGCTTTCCAAATTGCCAAGGTCGGAGTAGTCATGGTCTGCTTGACTTATTTCATATGGATACGTGGGGTTCAAGTCGTATACCTGATCACCAGGGACACGGTATTTATCTTGTTTGTGGTGATTTCTCCAGACTGTCCTGGTCTTTCTATTGAAGAATAAGTTGAGGCGAGTACTATTATTCAAAATTTTATTGTTTAATCAAAAATATTTTCTCAACAACAACAACAGAGCCTTTTCCAACTTAAAGTAGGGTCGGCTATATGGACTTTTTGCCTCCATTCAGATCTATCTTGGATCATTCTCGGGCTTAGATCCAATAAACTAAGATACCTTCGTATAGTCTCATTCCAACACCTCTTGGGCCTTCCACGCCCTCTTTTAGCCGGCTCAACATTCCAAAACTCATATCTCCTCACCGGTGCATCAGTTGACCTCCTTTGCAAATGGCCAAACCACTGTAAGTGATTTTCTCGTATCTTATCTTCGATCAGAGCTATACTCACTTTCATTCTGATGGCATCATTCCGAATCCGATCTTTACGTGTATGTCCACACATCCACCTTAGCATTTTCATTTCTGTTACTGTCATTCTCTGCACATGCCTATGGTTCACAGCCCAATCAAAAATACTCTGTTTCAATAAAATACATTCGTTGGGATAATGCGCTTGAGTTTTGTCCTACACATTTGCCACACTTTTTTGGCTCACGAGACATCATTCATCAAACTATTTGTCTTTGTACGTCTCAACAGAACGGTGTGGCAGAACGCAAACACGGATATTTTCTAGATATCACCAGGACTCTCTTCATACAGAGTTGTGCTCCACATTCCTTTTGGGTGATGCTGTAATGACAGCTTCTTATCTCATAAACCGGATGTCATCCACGATCTTGGGTGAAAAGGCACCATTTGCTCATGCTTTTCCACACAAGGATCTCTTCTCTCTTAACCCACGAGTGTTTGGGTGTGTGGCATTTGTCCATATCCTTCATCCTGGTCATGACAAGCTTGCTCCTCGAGCTGTCAAATGTATGTTTGTTGGTTACTCCCACACTCAGAAGGGTTATCGGTGTTCTGATCATGTACAAGGAAAGTACAATGTCAGTGGCGATGTCACCTTCATTGAGTCCATCATGTACTACTCTCCTACAAGTGATACAATGATTCCCTCTAAGTCTGATGATGATGTTATTCTCCCACCTCCACCTACGCATATACCCCAAAATGCACTCCATGTTCCAACGCATTCCCCAGCATCCATCATTCCCCGGGTAAATTCTGATAACTTGGTTTTGATTGATGGAACTAATGGTGTGCATGATACACAAGTTGAGCATGCAGATATACAAGCTGAGCCAGAACCACCAGAAGAGAATGATTTAGGGTGGTCCATCACCTTGCGGAAAGGCAAACGTTCTTGTATGCGATACCCCATGGCAGGTCATGTATTTCTGGAGCAGCTTTCACTAGATTTCCGAAAATTTATTGTGGGATTATCTGTTATTGAAATCCCACGCACATATCAGGAAGCACTCAAGGTGAGAGGATGTTGCCTGACCATAGAAGCAGAAATGGTTGCTTTACAGTCTCGTGACACGTGGAGTATTGTTACAGCTCCTGCAAATGTGTCAGTTATAGGATGCAATCACTGTGAAGCATAGAGAGGATGGCAGCATTGATCGCTACAAGGCACAAATCGTAGCTCGTGGGTTCACCTAGACCTATGGGGTGGAGTATCAGGACACTTTCTCTCTCGTACCTTGGCACTCCACACTTTGGATTCTTTTCTCTGTTGTTGTCACACGAGACTATCCTTTGTACCATACTGACGTGACAAATGCTTTTCTCTACGGAGATCTTCAAGAGGAAGTCTATATACAACAGCTACATGGGTTCGCTGCTGAGGGGGAGTCTCAAAAGGTATGCATACTTCATAAGGAGATCTATAACCTTAAGCTAAGTCCAAGAGCATGATTTCAGAAGCTCTTAAATGTGATAGAACAGAAGGGGTTCGTGAGATCCACTGCAAATCATTCCATGTTTGTTAAGAGGACCTAGAAGAGAACCATTGCTATATTGGTATACGTCGATGACGTCATCATTATAGGGAATATTGCACGGGGGATTCAAGCAGCTAAGGATTGCTTGAATCAGCAATTTGTGACCAAGGACCTTGGCAATCTACGTTACTTCCTTGGAGTGGAGTTCGTCAGGAATCAACGAGGTCTTTTTTTTTACGCTCAAAAAAGGGGGATACACTCAATGGTGTTCGCCCCAATGTATTTAAAATGAAAAGTAAAAAGTATTTACAAGAGAGAAGAAAAGTACAAGCCCAAAACAATACCTCGGGAGGCAGCCAAGAAGGGATACCCCCCGCCGTAAACAAATCGAACTACCCAGAAGACCAATCAACAACAAAACGCGTCGCCAAAATATAAATATTCTCCCTGTAGAACCGCTGCCGAGCGAATAAGGCTTCGTTCCTCCCCAACCAAATGCTCCACAAGTGTGCAATCGGGTCCAGCAATTCCCTCCTAGGCCTGCCCCTGGAATTCACCAAGCTCTCGCAGAAAGAAGCAAAGGTCGCGATATTGATCCAGCCCAGGACGTCCCAAAGAGCACGAACACGGCCACATTCGAAGAAGAGGTGCTCGATGGTTTCCCTCTCCGTGTCGCAGAGACCACAATTGTGTGTAACATTGGGAAACAAAATTGCACACCGATCGCGAGTTAAGAGTCTACCTCTTCGAAGCAGCCAGAGAAATATGCCAATGCACTCACGAAGCTTGAGCCCCCAAAGAATCTACAATCACGCAAAAAAGTAGCGTCATCCCCCACAGTGGAAGGAACAAGAGCCTGGTAAGCCTTCCTGGTAGAGAACGGGCCATCCTTCCAAGCCAAATGGTCACGACCCTCAGTGGGCTTGGAAGCGTCCGCGAGGGCAGCCAACATGGAGATGAAGTCGTCCAATCGCTAATCCGATAAATTATCAGTAATCGTAGGGCACCAGCAGCCCTCGTCCCAGCAAGAGGCCACGGAAGCATCTTTGTCGTCCACCAAAGCGTACAAACGAGGGTACAAATCCTTGAGAGCACCCCTCCCCGTCCAATCATCGGTCCAAAAACGAAACGAATTCCCCTCGCCGAGCACAGGTTTAAAGAAGGATCTGTTACGGTTTAGAGCATATATCACGCCACGCCAGAATGTAGAAGTTTGAACGGGGAGTCTCCCCCGAGGACCAGAGATCATCTCCACCCCCAACGTCTCCCTCAAAATATTCAACAAGAAATTGTCCTCCCGACCCCAAACCCTTGCATCCCATTTTAGCAAAAGGGCTTCATTCACCACGTCCACTCGCCTCACTCCCAAGCCCCCATCCCGCTTAGGCCACGTAACATCAGCCCACCCCACCAAATGCACCCCCCTTCTCCCCTCCCCCTTTCTTCCCCAAAGGAAGCCCCGCATACATTTTCCAACCGCACCCGAATCCCCTTAGGCATACCACGTACAGATAAGAAATAAATTGGGATTGAGGATAGCACGGATTTGAGAAGAACCAACCGTCCGCCCCTAGACAGGAGAGCCGCGCGCCACCCGGTCAAGCGAGCCTCCATCTTCTCCACCACCACCTTCCAATCGCGAATCCAGGCGCAGCCCACAGCCAAAGGCAGGCCAAGATAATCAAGTGGGAGCCCGCCAGGGGAGGAGCCCAGCAGCCGGCCACACTCCAAGACCTCCTCCTGCGGCATAGCGAAAGGAACCACCTTGGACTTAGCCCCGTTGATCAGAAGGCCCGAAACCTCGCTGAAGAGTTGAAGGGTAGTAGCCATACCGGAGACCTCGGAGGTACCACCCTCGATAAAGCAGATAGTGTCGTCAGCAAACTGAATAAGTGGAACTTAAAAGGGCCCAATAGAGCATCCGCGTGTGAGTCCCGCCGCAGTCACCCCATCAATCATACGAGGCAAGACATCAACGGCCAATACAAATAGAAGGGGAGCGAGGGACACCCCTGCCGCACCCCCCTCCTTAGCTAAAAGAAGCCCCCAACCGAGCACCCATTGAGAAGAACGAAAAGGGAGGTCGTGGTCACACAACGCCTCACCCAAGCGACCCAAACCGCCGGGAATCCCCTCCGCTTAAGAACCGACCACAAAAAGCGCCAATCAAGGCAATCATAAGCCTTAGCAAAGTCAATCTTCCATAGAATCCCCTTCGTAGAAGTCTTTCTCCAAGCCTCGATAATCTCAGAAGCCACCGCAAAGCAATCTGTAATTTGCCTCCCTCGAACAAATGCAGCCTGTGAAGGCGAGATGAGCGCATCGAGAAGGGGTGCCAACCTCTTGGCCAGAACCTTAGCAATTATCAAATAGATGCCATTGGAAATAGATATCGGACGGAAGTCCTCAACGCGATTGGCCGAGGAAGACTTCGGAATCAGAACAATAAGAGCCCTGTTAATTTTGTCAAATCCACGGTTTCCAGCACAAAAATCGCGCGCAACCTCCATAACATCATCAGCGACCACTCCTATGGACCTGAGTATCAGAGACAGGTCTTGTGATGACCCAGAGGAAGTACATTACAAATCTCCTATCAGAGACAGGTATAGCAGATAGCAAGCCAGCTACTACTCCTATGGACCTGAGTATGAAGTTCTATGACGACGACACTAATGAGATCGACAAGAGGAGATACAGAGCTAGTTGAGAAGTTGCTATATGTGACCATCACTAAGCCAAACATATCCTCTACAGTAAACAAAGTGAGTAGACTCATGGAGCAGCCAAGACAAACTCATATGGATGCAGTCCATATGATTTTGAGGTATCTGAAGACCTCATATTGCACTAGTCTTTTATTTAGCAGAGGCACATCCCTTGTTGTTACAGCTTCTGCAGATGCAGACTACGAAGGATGTCCTAAGGACAGGAAGTCAACTTTCGGGTTTGCAGTATTTGCAGGGAATTCATTAGTATCATGGATGAGCAAGAAGCAGACAGTTTTCGCCCGACCGAGTGCTGAATCAAAGTACAGATCTATGGCACAAGGCACGACACAGATGGTGTGGATTAGATTAGTTTTAACCTAGTCATTGAGGTGTCTCTTTCTATGCACCTCCAATGCGACAACCAGGTCGCATTGTTCATTGCCAATTTTCCAGTCTTCCATGAGTGAATGAAGCATATCGAGGTAGACTGTCACTATACTCGAGATATGATCCAGAAGGGCCTTATTTCTAATAATCTCATGTGAGTTCTAGTGAGCAGACAACAAACATGTTCACCAAGGCTCTAGCCAGAGGACCCTTTCAGAGATGACGTTTCAAGTTGAGCCTAATCCACATCTATGCTCCAGCTTGAGGGGGTGTTGGAGAGCTTTTCTGTTATATCATTGTTTTAAAGTTATTTATTTCTTTTGTCCGTAGCATGTAATTTACCGATTAGGGTTTCTCTCATCTATATAAGAGAACCCTTGGGCTCTATGAATAAACACAACAAGTATTCTTCTTCCACAATCTCGAGACAGGGCAAACTCTTAACTAGAGATAAATGGGCAAGGTTCTTTAATGTAGATGAAGCATGCTTTGTAGAGAAGAGGTGGAATTGATTGATTATCTTTTTTTATTGTGTGAAAGCTAAAAAGGTTTGGACGGAGATGGACTCTGGAGTAGGTAGCTTGCAACAATCTGCCATGTTTTTGCGATGGGTTTTTATCAGTTGTGCCCCTCCGAGATATCGCAATATCAGTTATGCCCCTATCTTTTTGGTAATATCAGTTGTGCCCCCGACTTCTTGCCAATATTTCACTTGTGCCCCTCAGAGGGGCATAACTGATAAAAGATTTTTATCAGTTATGCCCCTCTGAGGGGCACAAGTGAAATATTGGCAAGAAGTCGGGGGCACAACTGATATTACCAAAAAGATAGGGGCATAACTGATATTGCGATATCTCGGAGGGGCACAACTGATAAAAACCCTTTTGGGATCCGTTGTGTAATTCCCACTTCAACCAACTGGGGAGAGGGTGTTGCCCATAGCTTTGGTTTAGGCACTTTGGCTAGCTCGGAATGGCGTTGCTTTCCGTAATGACCATTTTTATTGTGAAAATGATGTTTTTATGCAAAGCCTCCTCGAGTCTTGGCTCTTGTAATAAGTATATTTTGATTGACTAATTAATTGATGGAACGAGCACCTAAGTATGTTACCCTCTTTTTGACTTCTAAAAAATCAGCATCACATAAGCTTTATCAACTTTTAACCTATGAGATGAGGTAGGAGATGCTTAATGATTGGGAGGTTGAGGTTACAAAAGGTCATGTATGATAAGTCAAGAAAAATGGATGCCTAATGAAAGATATATAATCTCCATAGTAGAATCGTCGATGCCATTATAGACATGTCAAAGATCATTTGTAACTCATTTAAGAAGTTTTAAGGGCTCGCTTAGACGTCCCCTAGCAACAACTAGTCATTGATCGCTTCCACCACCAGGCAAGTGTCGAGGATCCCTACAGGCCATCCACCTTCTGCCAACATTGACTCATGATAATCGAACACCAAAATCATGGTGTCGGGTAACTCCTCTAATCGCGCTCAAATAGAAGACCCAATGATGCTTGACTACCCTTTAGTTGATCAAGTCTTAACATTCCCTTGCCCAGTATTCGCAACCTCTACAATTAAAGTATATAGATTCTTGCAGGGCCACACTCTCCTCTATACCCTCCCTTGCTCTCACTTCCCTCCTCTCAACTTACACATACATAACCCCATCGCTTATAGAAGTGAGAAAATAATTGAAATAGAACTTTAATCTCACAACAAAGAGAAAATATCGTGGCAATTTACCATTTATTTTGGTGAACCATTATCAAATAGTCTAGTTTTGAATATATTGTGCTGTGATCTGGGTGCACATTATTCTTAATCTATTGTGATATATGTTGATATTTACTCTAATATCAGTTATACCAAAAGGCGTGACAACTTGCAAAAATAACTTAGTTAAGTGGATATAAGCTAAAATAGTCCCTTGAATAGTGCATATTCTCTTTACATATGCTTGTAGATCTTTACATGATAACATGCATGCTTGTTTTTTTTAGAAGTCAAAGGAAGGAATCATCAAATGACAGGTGTTATTCAAATTTTATTAAAGCCATAAAAATGCATCTTCCATTCGCGTCTCCGTTGAAAGTCCACGATATCTGCAACGTGTATAATGTTTCGCATTTCACATATGGGTCTTTTCCACTTTTGTTTTGACTTTTGATACAAAATTCATCATTATCATATAAAATATTATATTATATATGTGTATGTTAGAGAGATACATATGGGTCATAAAATATCCCCACAAATAACTATAAATGAGAAATGTACAGATCCACATAGAATATTGAGGGAAAAGAAGTTGTTATTATATAGTGCCCAAGGGCTCTCTTGTAGACAAGAGAGAAGCCCTAATGGGTATATTACATAGTAAGAAGAGAAAATAGTAAAATAAGAACTCTCAACATTCCCCCTTAAGTTGGAGCATAGATGTCTATCATGCTCAACTTGGAACAGCATCTTTGAAAGGGTCTTCGGGTAAGAGTCTTGGTAAATACATCCACCATCTGGTCTCCTGAACTAACATGAGAAGTGGTTATAAAGCCTTTTTGAATCATATCACGGGTGTAGTGAGAATTCACTTCGATATATTTGGTTCTCTCGTGAAAAGCTTGATTACTTTTTTTTAGGCTCAAAAAAGGGGGAGACACTCTTTGGTGTTCGCCCCAAAAGTGTATAAATGAAAAATAAAAAAGGTAATTACAACAAAAGGGAGGAGGAGGAGAAAAAAGTAAAGAAAACCCAAAAGAAGAAAAGAAGAAGCAACCGAACAACACCAGCCCAAAAAAACAAGGCCCAACGCCTACACAGTACACCAGTCACCAAGAAAGCGCGAGCAAAGGATAAGAGTATTTTCCCGATAGAACCGCTGACCGGAGAAGAGAGCATCGTTCCTTCCCAGCCAAATGCACCACAGTCTTGCAATCGGGGCCAAGAGATCCCGCCTATCCCTGTTCCTGTTGTTCCAAAGAAGCTAGCAAAAAGCAGAAAGGTTGTCCGAGCTCGCCCAAGGCAAATCGTCCCAGATCCCACGAACCAACTGGCACCCGAAAAAAAGGTGATCAATAGTTTCCTCCTCCGAATAACATAGGAAACAGATGGCATTGATGTTATCGAAAATTTTAGCACAACGATCGCGCGTCATCAACCTCCATCTGCGAAGAAGCCAAAGGAAGAAACCAATGCGCTCCGGCAACCGCAAGCCCCAAAAGAACCCACAATCGCGCACAAATAGAGCAGCATCGGTAGGAGGTGGAGTAACCAGCGCCCGATAAGCCTTGCGCGTGGAGAAGGGACCGTCCTTCCAACACCAATGATCCACACACTCATTCGACGTAGCAGCGTCACGAAGGGCATCCAACGGCGAAACAAAATCGTCCACCCGCTGATCCGAGAAGTTCGCGAGAAAGCGCGGACACCAGCAACCATCCAACCAACAATCAGCAACCGTCGCATTTTTATGGGACGCTAAGGCAAACAAGCGCGGGAAACGCACCTGCAGAGGACCACAACCCGACCAATCGTCAAGCCAAAACTTGAAGGAATCCCCCTTCCCCAGCATCGGGATAAACCGTGAAGCATTCCTTACAAAGGCGTCCAGCAGACTACGCCAAAACGGAGAATGACAAACGTTGTGAGCCCCCCGTGCCACCCCCAGCCTATCGACGCCCAAGAACTCCCTGAGAACAGAGATAAAGAAGTTATCACCCTTACCCCAAATTCTACTCACCCACTTGAGTAAAAGAGCATCATTCACCACCTCCAACCTCCGCACACCCAGACCACCATTCCGCTTAGACTTAGTAACCTCATCCCAAGCGACAAGATGAAGACCCCTACCCTCCTCCCCCTTCCTTTCCCCACAAAAAGCGACGCATACAACGTTCGATCCTCAATCGAACCCCCGTCGGCATACGACGAATAGAGAGGAAATATATTGGGATAGAGGAGAGCACAGACTTAAGAAGAACAAGACACCCTCCTCTAGAGAGCAAAGCCGCGCGCCAACCAGCAAGGCGCGTTTCCACGCGCTCAATAATCAAGCGCCAATCCCGGATTCTGGCCCGACCCACCACCAAAGGTAAGCCAAGGTAATTGTTGACGCATATAGAGTAGTGCATGTACCTCTTCGTTATTTTATTTTTCAATTGTATGATTTATGTAATTTACCCATAGGCTACTCTCCTATATAAGAGAGCCTAGGGCTTATGGAATAAACAAGTCGTTCATTTTTCCCAACATGGTATCAGAGCGACGGTCCTAGACCGGAGTTCTCGAAACCCTAACCCTACCATACCCCACCCGCCGGTCTCTCCCTCTCCGATCGGCGCTGCCCTCCCTCTTCGATCGACGTCGCCCTCTCTAGGGCCGCACGCACGGCGATGCCTCCATCGTGCGTTGGCTCCTCTCTTCGCCAGCGTGCGGTAGTGTGCGGCGGCGCATCGCCAGCAGGTTGGCTCCTGCGCATCGCTGTGCGACGGCGCAGTAGCGTGTGGTGCCTTGCTGTGCCTGCGCTCCTGTTCTTCTGTTCTCCTTTGCGCACCGGTAGCGTGCACCAATAGCGTGCACCAGTAGCGCTCCTGTGCGCCTGTTCTTTGTGGCACAGTAGCGTGCACCCCAACGTGCTAACCAGTGCGTGTATCGCGCACCAGTGCGCCTACTCCTCCCAGTCGACTGTACGGGGGCACGTGTTAGGCCCTAAAGCGAGCACCTTCGTCTACATGGGTTTAGTTGCTTGAGGTCTACATGTGCAACTAAACCCGTCTATGTCATTGTAGACAAATCACATATTTTTGTCAATTGTTCCAGTCTTCACTATCCACTATGTCAGAAAACAAGGCAGATATCCCATCTATTGGCGCATTTCGTGGTCCAGCGCCTATTGTAAAGATGGACGGTACCAACTATGAACTGTGGGCAATGCAGTTCATGAGCATGATGAAGTCTACAGGTAAGAAGCACATTCTTACCGAACCAGAGCCTGCTGAGAAGACTGGAACCAATGCCTCTTGGGAAGCTGATGACGCATATGCTAAGGTTTGGCTATCTGGCACGTTGGCAATTGAGATTGCCAATGACATTCTCCATCAACCCACAGCGAAGGATATGTGGGACATTCTGGCGGCTACATATTCACAGGTGAAGAATGAGACAAAGATTCTGCAACTCCAGCATGATATCTTCACTATCAAGCAGAATGGTCGCCCTCTACATTCTCTCTATACATCACTGAGAGGGATGTTCGAGAAGCTCTATAGCTTCATGCCCCTGACAGCCACGCCAGAACAGCAGAAGACATATAGGAACGCGACTATGGTGGGCGTGTTTCTAGATGCACTTGATCCTGAGTATGAGGCGGCACGATCACAGATTTTGGCCGATTCTACTATTCCTCCCATGGAGGAAGCCTTTCATAGACTGAGTCGGATCATAGTTCCTTCCACAGCCCCGAGTCAGAATTCTTCAGCCATGGCAGCCAACAGAGGTCGCGGATTTCATCACCAGGGCCGTGGACGTGGACCTCGTGGAAGAGGTGGCCGCACTAGGACAACATGCACCTACTGTCACCAAGTTGGACACAATGAAGACACATGCTACTCGAAGCATGGATTTCCTGCATCCGCACGAGCTGCTGAACAGATAGAGCCACCATCTGCTGCTACTCTGGATCAACGGTTCGACGACCTGGTTGCACGTCTGAGGGGCATTATTCCACCATCTGGTCCAGCACCAACTACAGAGACTCACTCTGATGCCGCTGCTTCTGCCTCTGCGTCTACCAGTGCTTCAGGTAGTATACTTGCACTCAACAGTAGTAGATCAGATACATTACCATAGATTATGGACTCAGGCGCTACGCATCACCTATGTGGCGACCAGAGTCTACTTACAGGATACACTCAGATCCCTCCAGGACGGACAGTAGTAATTGCCAATGGTACACATTCCCCCATCACTGGTCAGAGGGAGATTAGATTGACATCTTCTATGCAGCTCAAGAATGTGCTACATGCACGAATTTGTTGTCAATTAGTCAGATTACGAAGGATCTACACTGTCGGGCAATTTTCGATCCATCTTCTTTGATTTTTCAGGACATCCATACGGGCAACGTGATTGGTCGTGGCTATGAGCAAGGAGGCCTCTACCGCCTGAATCGGACTCCTTTTGCTGGAACCTCATCATCTCCTTCTGGACAAGTATCTACTTTATTGTGGCATCTGCGCTTTGGTCATTTATCGCTTCAGAAGTAGCGTCAAGTGTTACCTTATGGTCTTCCTCACACACCTATTCATTGTGAGGCATGTCAGTTGGGAAAGCACCACAGGTCGTCCATTCCCAGTCGTCCAGGTCGGAGTAGTACCTCCAAGTTCGAGTTATTTCATATTGATGTCTGGGGTCCGAGTCGTGTATCTGATCATCAGGGACACAGATTTTATATAGTTTTTGTGGATGATTTTTCAAGAGTGTCATGGGTGTTTCTGATGAAAAATAAATCTGAAGCAGGAAATATCATTATCCAATTTCTGAATGAAATTCAAAATGTTTTCTCCACATCTGTGAAGTTTGTGAGAAGTGATAATGCTTTAGAGTTGTGCACCAATATTCTTGCCAATTATTACTCCTCAAAAGGGATTGTTCACCAAACATCTTGTGCTCATACATCTCAACAAAACGGAATTGCTGAAAGGAAACACCGCCACCTTCTTGATGTTACAAGATCACTCCTTATACAGAGTCATGTTCCCTACTCCTACTGGGGTGATGCAGTTCTTACTGCATGCTACCTAATAAATCGTATGCCTTCTTCTGTCTTGAATGAACAGATTCCGTTTTCCCTCATTCATCCTGGCAAGGATCTGTTCACTCTTACTCCTCGTGTGTTTGGGTCGGTTGCATTTGTTCATCAGTTGTCGCCTGGTGCTGACAAGCTCTCTCCTAGGGCTGTCAAGTGTGTCTTTGTTGGGTACTCCAGACCTCAAAAGGGGTACAAGTGCTTTGATCCTCTACGTCGGCGGTATATGATCAGTGCAGATGTTACATTTTTTGAATCTGTTATGTATTTTTCAGCCTCAGCAGACAAGCAGCTACCACCTATACCTATTGATGCCATATACATGACACCACCGCCACCACCTCATATGTCGTCACCACCACCACCACCAACAACTATCTCACCGCTACCATTCCATTATACCCGCAGGCCTCCTCCCGCTCATGGTCATGATTCGTCCACTAGCTCGCCTATGGTATGTAATGAAAACATTACTGTTGATGGATCTGACGATATTTCTGAGCAGGATATGTTGCAGCGGCCAGATGAGACTACAGTTGATTTAGATGTTCCCATTGCTCTACGCAAGTCGAAGAGGAGTTGTGCTACATATCCATTATCAGCATCCGTGTCTTTTGAGAGGCTATCTGGAGATTTCAGGTCATTTGTTGTGGCACTTTCAGCTGTAGATATTCCACGGAATCACCATGATGCTCTACATGATAGTAGATGGCGGCTAGCAATGGAGGAAGAAATGGCGGCCCTTCAGTCCAGAGGAACTTGGAGTTTGGTTCCTATACCTCCAGATGTGAACCCAGTGAGCTGCAAGTGGGTGTTTACAGTGAAGCACGATGCAAATGGCTCTATTGACAGGTACAAGGCGCGTCTGGTTGCACGTGGCTTTATACAGACATACGGGGTGGATTACCTTGACATATTCTCGCCTGTGGCACGTCATTCCACTCTACGGATCTTGTTGTTAGTTGCAGTTGCTCGAGACTGGCCGCTTCATCAGTTGGACGTGAAGAATGCATTCCTATATGGAGATTTGCAGGAAGAGGTTTATATGCAACAGCCACCTGGTTTTTCGGTTGAGGGGGAGTGTTCCAAGGTATGCAGGTTACATAAGGCTATCTATGGCCTTAAGCAGAGCCCCAGAGCATGGTTTCAGAAGCTCTCAGATCTCTTCAAGAAACAAGGATACAAACGCTCCAATGCTGATCATTCCTTGTTTGTGCAGAAGACTGCTAGAGGTATCATTGTAATCATGGTTTATGTTGATGACATCTTGATTACAGGAGATGATGAGCAGGGCATAAAGCAGGCGAAAGAAAAACTGGGAACCGAATTTGTCACCAAGGACTTGGGAGTCCTTAGATATTTTCTGGGGCTGGAGTTTGCTAGAAATCCATATGGATTAGTAATGTCGCAGAGGAAATATGTTACAGATCTATTGAGTGAAACAGGTATGCTAGGGTGTCGGCCTGCTACGACACCAATGGATCCCAGCATGAAGCTCTATGATGATGACACGGAAGAGATGGACAGGAGAAGGTACAGAGAACTGGTAGGCAAACTACTGTATGTCACGATCACTAGACCTGATATATCATTTGCAGTGAGTCGCGTGAGCCAGTTCATGGAGCAACCACGTCAGGTCCATATGGATGCAATACACATGATTCTGAGATATCTAAAATCATCTCCAGGTGCATGCTTGCTATTTAAGAAGGGAAAGGAGATCTCTATTACAGCGTGTGCTGATGCAGACTATGCAGGATGCCCCAAGGACAGGAAGTCCACCTCAGGATTTGCAGTCTATGTTGGAGATGCCCTAGTCTCGTGGAGGAGCAAGAAACAGACAGTGGTAGCTAGATCCAGTGCTGAATCTGAATACAGGGCTATGGCCCAGGCTAGCACAGAAATGATGTGGTGAAAGCTCTACTTACATATCTATGTCTTGATATACCGCTTCCTATGAAGTTGCCAAGTTGGAATGTGATAATCAGGCAGCCTTGTTCATTGCAAACAACCCAGCCTTCCATGAGAGGACCAAGCATATTGAGGTTGACCGTCACTACATACGTGATATGATTCAGAAGGGGTTCATTGCTACATCTCACGTCACCTCAGAGAATCAGACTGCTGATATATTCACTAAGGCATTACTTCGAGGCCTGTTCCAGAAGTGTGCGTCCAAGCTGAGCATGATTGATATCTATGCTCCATCTTGAGGGGGAGTGTTGACGCATATAGAGTAGTGATTGTACCTCTTCGTCATTTTATTTTTCAGTTGTATGCTTTATGTAATTTACCCATAGGCTACTCTCCCATATAAGAGAGCCTAGGGCTTATGGAATAAACAAGTCATTCATTTTTCCCAACAATAATCAATAGGAAGCTCACCAGGAGGAGATCCTAGCAACCGACCGCACTCCGCTGCCTCGTCGTGCGACAAGCCGAAGGGAACCACCTTGGATTTAGAGCCATTAATCATCAAACCCGACAATTCGCTGAATAGGGCGAGAGCGGTCGCCATACCGGAGACCTCAACAGTACCACCCTTAATAAAGCATATTGTATCGTCCGCAAATTGGATCAAGAGCACACAGAGTTCGCCCTTACGAAATCCGTTAGAGAACCCAGCGTCAATAACACGGTCCACCATACGCGCGAGAACATCCGAGGCCAACACAAAGAGGAGGGGAGCGAGGGGACAGCCCTGGCGCACCCCCCTTCTTGGTTGGAAGAAGCCACCGACCGCCCGGCCATTGATCAGCACCGAGAGGGAGGCGGTGGAGACGCACCTACGCATCCACGAAATCCATAATTCAGGGAAGCCTCGCCTTCTCATAACAGACCATAAAAACCGCCACTCCAAGCAGTCGTATGCCTTAGCAAAATCGACCTTCCAAAGTACCCCCATCTTATGACCGTTCTTCCATTCAGCGACCAACTCCGAGGCTACCGCAATGCAATCCGCAATCTGCCTGCCCTTAATGAAAGCAGCCTGGGCCGGAGAGATAAGAGAATCCAAAACCCGAGCCAGTCGTATGGCTAAAACTTTAGCAACAATAAGGTAAATGCCATTAGAGACGGAGATAAGCCGATAATCCTCAGTACACTGCGCCACCGAGGATTTAGGGATCAAAACGATGTTGGCCCTATTAATCCGATCAAAGCCAGAGTTACCCGCACAAAAATCCGACACCACCTCCATAACGTTACCGGCCACCAACTCCCAGAAATCACGATAAAACGCCACCGAGAAGCCATCGGGACCCGGGGAAGAATCGACATTTAAGTCTGCCTCCTTAATCTCCGCCAAAGAGATAGGACGAATTAAGAGCCCAGAGTCGGAGGCCGATAGAGAAGGCGCCCCAAGACCCAGCCAGCGCCACCTACGCAGAAAGCAAGTCGACGAGAAGCGCTTGAAATGATCCACAATGGCAACCCCCATCTCCCTCTCCCCGCTAACCTGCACACCATTAACAGACATACCCCGCATCAAAGTAAGGTGTTTTCTACTACTCGTCATACGGTGAAAGAAGGCCGTATTCGTGTCACCCTCTTTGAGCCATTTTAAACGCGACCGCTGCCGCCATTCTATGTTTCTTTTCTTATCCTCCGCCGCAACCTAAATCTGAGCAGAGAGCCGATCATGAAGCTCCTTAGGCAAAAGGTCCCGCTCGTTCTCCGTCTTATCATGGCGCGTGATGACCTCCTCCGCCGCCGCACGAACAGCAATACGCGCCAACCTGGAATCCTTCTTGAAGCCCGCGAGCACCTTTCGCAACGACGCAAGCTTTTGATCAAGTCTGTGAGCCGCAGAACCCATAACCGAGACATGAGCCCAATGCTCCTGCACCACCTCCTTGAAGTTAGGCTCCAACAGCCAGCATTTCTCGTAGCGGAAAAGACCCCACGGCCGATGGCCCTCGCCAGACTCCCAAACAATGGGAGAGTGATCGGAGAAAGAGCTGGGGCGAGAAGACACCGCACAAAGAGGGAAGGCCTCCAACATCTTCCCAGAGGCCAAGAATCGATCGATTCTAGAACGAGTAGAATTATTCCTCCAAGTGTAAGAGATATCATGAGGGACCAGGCCCTCCAATGCAAGCTCATCCAAAATTTCAATAAAATCAAGCGACCCCGGATCCTGGCCACCCCTGCCCCGTGGGCGATCGGAAGAATGGAGCGTGACATTGAAATCGCCCCCCAGGAGCCAAGGAAGCCCCCCGAACATAGAAGCCGCCGCGCGAAGGTCCTCCCATAAATCCTTCCTCAGGACATGACACGAAGAGGCATAAATACAAGAAAACACCAACGGCTCACGAGACTCAGTCCGAGTCAAGACAACCGAGATCATATGTCTCCCCGCCAGAACCGAGCTGAAAGAGAACACCGCAAAACGCCAAGCAATCAAGAAGCCCCCCGCCGAGCCCAGTGCATCCACCGTACGGAACTCGTCCAAAGAACCCGCACCAAAAGAGCGCCAGAGGGTATCATCCACACCTCGCAATTTCGTTTCTTGGATAAGAGCAATATCACAGCACCACTCGGACAAACGCGAGCCCAAGGAGCGACGCTTGTCAGCCTCCCCAAGGCCCCTTACATTCCAAGATAGAACCTTCATTAAAAACCACCACAACTTCCCCCAAGGCCACAGAGCCCAGCGGCTTCCGCCACTGCCTCCCGCTGAGTCGCACAAGAATGCCTCACCAAAGAGCGCTGCCGGGAGCATTTACGCCTCTTGTACCTCTTCCTCAAGCGCCTATCAGATAGGCCTCCCCTGTCGCAAGCAACAGCCGAGTCCGTAGAGACCTCCAAGGAGGAGGCGATAGCCACGTCCGAAGAGGCCCCCAAAGGGGAAGCAATAGAAGCCGACGCTGACTGCTCCCCCTTTACGTCTGAAAGGTCCCGCACATCCTCGATGTGGACCCGGGGCAAAACCGCATCAGAATCGGGCAAGATAAACGGGGCATTCGGTAAGAAGGCCATCGGCCAAGATCCGAAATTGAGGGACCCGCCATCAAGCAAATGACCATGACCCGGCATAGAACCCAAGTAACAAAAAAGCAGCGCAAAAGCCGACAAAACGGGTCAAGAATGATGAAAGGAATCCACCTCGGACGCCCTCAACTTGGAGAAGCCTGGAGTTGCAGACGAAAGGCACGGAACCCGAAGAGGCACGTCGAAGGGACCAGAAGCGTCATGCATGGGGTGCGACGCTTCGGAATAATCTCCGAACCGCGCCAACTGGCACCCCGAAGGCGAAACGTCGCTCCCTGCCCCCGAACCGAACGAACCGGCCAGCACCAACACCCGATCAGCCACCGACGCCGGCGAAGGGGCGACGATGGACAGCTCCACCTTGAATCG
Source organism: Ottelia alismoides (assembly GCA_037367405.1). Taxonomy (NCBI): domain Eukaryota; kingdom Viridiplantae; phylum Streptophyta; class Magnoliopsida; order Alismatales; family Hydrocharitaceae; genus Ottelia; species Ottelia alismoides. Next base: position 139,599 of record JAZKJV010011367.1, read on the forward strand.
CCACCGGCCAACTTTTAGAGAACCGAAGAAGATCTTGCCAGGCGCACCACTGAGAAAACCCTTGCTGCATTCCATGAGGACCCGAGTAACCTTCCAATCCGCCTCTGGTGCAAGACCATCATCCACGACCGCCAAAATCTCCCCCCATCGTCGGAATGCCTTGCCGAGACAAGGGAGAGTCCTCGAGAGGAAGGGAACACCACGAAGCTCCGCCACACACACCTCAGTGTCTGAAGAAGCACCATCCGCCACTCGGAGCAATCTCCACGCAACATCTTCGGTAGACCCATTTCGCAGCAGCCTATCCCGTTGATCCAGGCACAAGCCTCGCACACAGCACCGAGAAGAATCCAAGACTAGAAAGTCCCCACGGAAGAGGGGACCCAGGAAGCCAACAAGATGAGACCTGACAACATCCCAGGACACGTTGCACCGACGAGCCACCCCCACTGCCTCGACGCGCCTGCCGTCGTCATGCACCCCCTTCCCAAGCATCGCCTTCCCATGCATCACCTTCCCATGCACGTTCTCTCGTTGCATGCCATCCCCCATCGACGAAACATCCCCCACTGTCGCCAACCCAACCGAGGCACCATCAACACCCACCTCTTCACCCGCACCAAGAAGAGTGTGCGGATACGAAGCAACAGCACCACCCACCTCAGCACCCGCACCAAGAAGACCATCGCTCGACGTGCAGGAACGAGGAGCCACCACCTGAGCGAAAGAGCGCACCTCCCTCCAGGAAACAGGTCCGGTGAACGTCGAACGAGAGGCCGACATGCACCGCGGAATCCCCGAAGAAGAGAACAACCCGGACTGAGGAGGGTCACGACCATGAAGGAGCCAACATGAAGCTTGGCGATGACCCGGCTTCCCACATGCATAATAACGAGCAGAAAGAGAACAGAAGGAAGCAAGATGACCACGATCGCCGCATCGGAAGCACCATTTTCCAACCTTCTTATGTGAAACTTGCACCCAGTCCTCCTCCGCGACCCGCCTCTCGTTACCACCTTCCCCACTCCGAGACCCAGCAGCGACCCCGTAGTTCACCCCCTTCCCCTTCGCGTCATCCCCGTCCAAGAGAGCATCACCTCCAAGGCCCAAGTTTCCGGACGACTCCCCGCGATCATGGTCTCAAATTTCAGCGAAATTCGATCGAATTTCTGTCGAATATCAATATCCAGTCGAAATCGAAATTTGACCGAAATGACCGAAATATGAGGGTCCTAGTACAAAAAAAGACCGAAATGATCGAAATTTCGATCGAAATTTAACCGAAATTCCATCGAAATTCTGTTTTGGTTGTCACCGAAATGGTGACCGAAACTGACATTTAAGGCCTTGCCCGCGATTCGCCTTCGCTCTCCACCAACGCTCCACGCCTTCGCTCTCCATCCCCTAATCAAAAGCTTGATTACTTGCAATAAAGAAAGCTACTTGATTGTCACACAGCAACTACATGAGAAAAGGTACATCGATGACCGGACCAGAAAGGACAAACCTGACCCACATCATTTTAGTACTACACTGCGAAATGGTCCTATATTCATATTCAACATTGGATCTCGCTACCGTTGTTTGTTTCTTGCTTTTCCATGATACTAGAGAGTCTCCTACAAACACAGCAAATCCTAAGGTAGATTTCCTATCCTTGTGGCAATCAGCATAATCTGCATGTGCACAAGCTATGACAGACAGTGAAGTTCCTCTGTAAAATAATAGACGTGTACCTGGAGAAGACTTCATGTATCTCAAAATCATGCGCAGTGCATCCAAGTGCACGTCTCTTGGTTGCTCCATGAATGGGTTAACCTTGCTTACAGCAAAAGAAATTTCAGGTCTGGTTATAATAACATAGAGAAGCTTCCTAACCAGCTCTCTATACCTTCTTTTATCTACCTCCTCAATGGTATCATCATGCAATTTTATGTTTGGAACAATGGGTATGGAGGCCGGTCTGCAACATGTCATTAATGCTGCTGAAAGGAGGTCGGTTACATGCTTTCTTTCTTTTCTGAAAGTCTGCTGGTCAGGGGGCAGTGCTCGGTGGCACCCTCCCCATCAAAATTTTATTGCTAACAAAATGCGAAAAAAGGGAAAGTACAGAGTTAAAGAGCAGATTACCCCATCCTTACAAAAAGCCAACTAACCCACCCTTACAAAGCAAAAGCGCTACAACATCCAGTCCTCGACCAGCCTTTTTGCAAGGAATGCCACGTTCTCCTCATAAAATATTTGCCCGAAGAATAGAAGTTCGTTTTTGCCACGCCAAATCGCCCAAAGATAGGCCATCGGAAGAAGGCGATCTATTCTTGGTATGTCTTTGTTCAGCTGAATCAAGTTCCAGAACGATTGGAAGTCATCGAAGCGGCACCAAGGAATCTCCGAGTTCATCCAGATCTGAGATACCACAGGACAAGCAAAGAAAAGGTGATCAATTGTCTCGATCGCATTGTCACAGATCACACATTTGTCCGCAATTATTCCCAAAAGTTTGACGCACCGGTCGCGGGTCAAGAGCCGCTTGCGTCGTAGAAGCCACAAGAAAATCCCCACACATTCAGGGAGGCGATGGGACCAAATTGTTGTGCAATCCCTGTTCAGGGACTCCGAGTTCGCCGGCGGGGGTCTGCAGATAGCCCCATAGGCCGCCTTAACCGAGAAAGGTCCAGCTTTCCAGCCCCAGTGATCTCTACACACATTGGGAGCTCCCACATTCCTCAAGGTCTCAAGGAGATCTAGAAACTCATCGAATCTTTTGTCGGAGAAGTTGGTGGAGAAGTTGGGGCACCAAGTACCATCCACCCAGCAGCTCGCCACCGAACATAGCTTGTCAGTTGCCAAGGCAAAGAGGCGGGGAAAGCGAGAAAAGAGGGTGCTGTCAGTTGCCAAGGCAAAGAGGCGGGGAAAGCGAGAAAAGAGGGTGCCCGCCCCTGACCAATCGTCCATCTAAAAATTAAAATCATTTCCACACCCCAGAACTGGCTTGAACAGCTGAAGATTTTTCAAGAAAGATTTCATGACGCCCCTCCAGAAAGGTGTAATGGTGCTGCTACTAATATGCTGCGAAGGAGGCATGCCCTTCACGTCATAAATCTCGCGTATTGCCAAAACAACGAGGTTGTTACCCGACCCAAACCCTGCTAGCCCATTTGAGCAGGAGTGCCTCGTTGAAATCCTCCAGGGATCTCACATCCAGCCCCCCCCCACCCAATTCTTGGAGCGTTGGATATCCTCCCAACTGACTAAGTGGATGCCCCCCCCTTCCAGTGGCATCGTTGCCCCAAAGAAAGCCGCACATCTCCTTTTCCAACCTTGCGCGAATTCCCTTCAGGATCTTGCGAGAAGCAAGAAAAAAGACGGGAATGGCCGATAGCACGGCTTTGAGAAGAACAAATCTACCACCTCTTGAAAGAATGTTAGCTTTCCAACCTGCCAATCTCGAGTCTAGTTTCTCCACCACTTTCAGACAATCACGGAGACGCGCCCTCCCCAAAGTCAGCGGCATCCCAAGGTAGTCTATAGGGAGCTCAACGCTCGCCGAACCCAAAGCAGTAGTCAATCCATCAACCAAAAGTTTTGCTGCACCAAAAGGAACAAAAGTAAATTTGTTGTCGATTTTGCATGGCCAGAAAGCTCAGAGAAAATTTCAAGCGTTGTGGCCATGCCTTTTGCCTCCTGGACCCCCCCCCTCAATGAGGAAAAGGGTGTCATCCGCGTACTGGATAATAGGAATTCGCAGATCGCCTCTGGTGTAGCAGCCAGAAAGACCATGGTCAATCACGCCCTTGGCCATATCAGCGAGGATATCCGCCGCCAGAATGAACAGTAAAGGAGCGAGGGGGCAACCTTGGCGCACACCTTTCTGCGGTTGGATCCAACCCCCTTCGGGTTTGCCATTGATAAGAACCATAAACGAGGCTGTGGTAATACAACGCCTTATCCAGGAAATCCAAACATCAGGGAAGCATAATCTCTTCAAAACAGACCATAAAAACCTCCAATCAAGGCTATCGAAAGCCTTGGCAAAGTCCACCTTCCATAAAATGGCACTCGATCCCCGCCGGCGCCAATCCGCGATGAGTTCCGCCTGCGCCAATCCGCGATGAGTTACATGCTTTCTTTAGGGCATGACAAGGCCCTGCTGGTTTCTAGCAAATTCTAGACCCAGAAAGTAGCATAGTTCGCCCAAGTTTTTAGTGACAAACCATTGTCCCAGAAAGTTTTTGGTTGCAGTAATACACTAAATATCATCTCTAGTAACAATAATATCATCAACATACACCAAGGTGACAACCGTACCTCACTGAGTCCTCTGAACAAAGAGGGAATGATCTACAGTCGACCGTATAAACTGCTTTTGTTCAATCGAATCTGGCTGTTTTTGAAACCAGACCCTAGGAATCTACTTAAGGCCATAAATAGCCTTATGGAGCTGGCATACATACTCCCCCTCAGCAGCGAACACGGGTGGTTGCCACATATACAGCTCTTCTTGTAGATCACTATATAAAAAAGCATTCTTGACATCAAGCTAGAATAGAGGCCAATCACGTACCACAGCAACTAACAGCAGAATCCACAGTGTGGAATGTCGAGCAACTGGAGAAAAGATGTCGAGCTAATCCACCCCATAAGTCTGCGTAAATCCTCTGGCCATCAAATGTGCCTTGTATCAGTCTACGGAATCATCTGCCATGTGCTTTACAGTGAATACCGAGTTACAGCTCACAACAGATGCCCCTTTTGGAACAGAAACAAGGGTCCATGTCCCACGAGACTAGAGCACAACCATTTGTTCCTCCCTGGCAATTAACCAGTAGATCCCCTTAAGGGCATCCTGGTATGTACGTGAGATTTCACTTGCAGGTAATCCCACAACAAACTTTCTGAAATTCTTCGAAAGTCATGCCAAAGACACGTGTCCGACGAGGGGGTATCTTGCGGAGCTATGTTTGCCTTTTAAGGCAAGAGACTAGCCCAGATCATTCTCATGCATGGTTGTAGAAATCGGTAGTCGGTACTAGATACGCAAGGTCACTGATTAAGGATTAATCGGCAACTGGGTGATTAATCGAATTTAAAAGACATCTATGATTTTAACTTTTTTAAATTATTTTAAATATATAAATCATTTTTATACATATATTCTTATATATTTACATAGATTTATACATTTTATAAACAATCATAACGAGATAAAAAAAATTGAATTTAAATAAAACATTAAGCATATTAAAATAAGTTTGCTTTTAAAAAAGCAAAAAGTAAAAAATAAAAAAACTTTATGTAAAAGTCGGGTGAGACCGATTTGGCCTAGTCAAGTCGTAATATAGTATTTTCCCTGTACATGTTAAAACACACATATAACCCTTTTAGGTACAAGAATACCCTAAAAACATACATTTAACAACTCTAGAAGCGAGCTTGTCACGACCTTGATGGAGAAGGGGGGCAAATGCCACACAGCCAAAGACGCATGGCGTAAGAGAAAATGTCCTCAAAAAATGCAAAAAAGAAGGGAGAGCCTAACTATGTATGAGAGGAGTCCTGGTGATGTCCAGAAAGTGATAGTGCTTACGTTCATCAGAATCATTCTACTGAGAAGTATAAGAGCACGATGCCCGATGGATAATGTTGCTTGAGCTAAAGAATTGGGATAATTAAATAGTACATAACTCTAGAGCATTATCTAAATGAATGTATTTAATAGAAGTATAGAAAAGATTCTTCATGTCAATCACAAAATTCTGGATCATACTACAAGCATCAAAAATATTTTTTAACAAAAAGATCCATGACAGTCTGGAAAATCATCCCCAACAACAAAGAATTTTCCTACATATAAGTAGGGTCGCCTACATGGATTTTTTGTCTCCAATCAGATCTATTTTGGGTCATTCTCGAGCTTAAATCCAAATACTAAGATCCCTTCGGATAGTCTCATTCCAACACGTCTTGGGCCTTCCTCGTCCTCTCTTAACCAGCTCAACATCCCAAATCTCACAACTTCTAACAAGTGCATCAACCGACGTCCTATGCAAATAGCCAAACCATCTTAAGGTTTTTCTCTCATCTTATCCTCTATCGGAACTACACCAACTTTACTTCTGAATCTGATCTTTTCGTGTATGATCACATATCGACCTTAGCATTTTCATTTCTGCTACCGTCATTCTCTACACATGTCTATGGTTTACAGGCCAACATTATGATTCATAGATCATAACAGGTCTCACAGCTGCTTTGTAATTCTTTCCTTTGACTTTTAAAGAGATTTTCTTACCACAAAGAATAGTAGAGGCTCCTCTCCATTTTAGTCAACCTACATTTATTCTATGGGTAACATCTACATCAATTCCCCCATCTTATTGAAAAATAGATCCCAGGTATCTAAAAGAATATGTCTTCTAAATTTTATCGCCTCCTATCTTCACCTCGAGTCTTTCACCATTGTTTCCATCAAATATGCACTCCATACATTCAATCTTAGCCTTACTTATATGAAATCCTTTAGTTTCTAAGGCATGTCTCCAAACCTCCAGCTTCTCATTTACTCCATCTCTTATCTCATCAATCAACACAATATCATCGGCGAACAACAGACACTAAGGTATCTAATCCTGAATGTGACAAGTCAACTCATCCATAATCAAAGTAAAAAGGAATGGACTCGCAGCTGAACCTTGATGCAAACCAATGATGTTAAAACAGTCACTCTTCTCAGATTGGATCCTTACACAAGAGGAAGCGCCATCATATATTTCTTTTATAAGGATAATATATAGGACAAGTACTTGTCACTTCTCCAAAACTCTCCATAATATCTCCATTGGGACCGAATCGTAAGCCTTCTCCAAATCAATAAAAATCATATGGAGGTTCTTTTTAGCTCTATAAATCGCCATTGTTCAACTCAACAAGTGGATAGCTTCAATAGTTGAGCGAATTGATTTTCAATTACTTTGAAAACTTGCCTCAACCTTCTTTCGATCACAAGTTCCCAAATGTTCATTGTACGACTCATCGGTTTGATACCTATATAATTTCAACAATTTTGAATGACTCCTTATAAAGAGGCACCACGATGCTTCTCCTCCATTCCTTAGGCATTTTCTTCCTTCGCCAAATAACATTGAATAAATGTGTGAGCCGAGTCAAATCTCGTTCACCAACTCTTCAAACTTCTATTGGAATGTCATCAGGTCCTATCCCTTTCCCAGGTTTCATAACCTTTAAAGCCTCCTCATTTCCTCCTTTGTATCCATCTATAGCTTGCACGACTCAGGTAACATTTATTATCAGCAAGACCTCCCACAGAAATTTTTTTATTCCCTTAACAATGAAAAGTTTATGGAAAATACATGCGAACCTGATGATCTCGAACATGATTTGGACCCCACTTATTGAAATGAAAAAACTCAAAAGGACTCTGAATACTACGACCTTGATGACTTGGAAAGTTAGAACGGTGATACTTTCCAAGTTGACATTACTAACACCGAAAAGTGGGCTTGAGAGAAATGCCAGGAATGATACGACAGATCTTCTACATCGGAAGATGACCAAATTGAATGTCAAGTGCATGGAGAAATTGATCCAACAGAAAGACAGCTAGCACCATCATAGGGAGATTGGATCAACTTGTAAAACCGTTCAGGCTCACAGCCACATCCAATCAACCTACTCGTGAATGTATCTTGAAAAACAAGGGAAGCAAGGTCAAATACGGCATGGCAATGTAAATATTTTGTAATCTAACTGACGAATAATAATTCATTGTGAATTCAGGTGCATGAAGAACATTATGCAGGGGCAATGGAAGAGTCAAATGGACCCCCCCCCCTTTCCGATAAATTGAGAATATGTCCCATCAACAATCACCAATTATCTACCAAGTTGTACAAAGATATAAGAACTAAACTATGGGTGGTCTTCACAGAGATGATTAGAAGATCCAGAGTCCATGATGTTAGCAATGTGAGCCCGAGGCAAACCATTCCTACAATAAATGTTATTGTAATAAATGATTTATCAATAAAAGTTATTGATTTTTGTTTCACTCCCTTTCTGATATTGAATGAATGAATGCACTATAAGGTCCCTCTGTACAATAAGGGTTATGTACCATGGCCAACTTGATAATCATACAGCTGTTGATAGAGGCTGATGCTTGGATGAATATCTAAGGAGTTAGATAGAGGACTCATCAAGCATCATGAATGATTAACAAGTAGTGATCTCCAGTCTGAGAGGGAGATGGCAATCCCATCTCATTAGACTGATATCTGATCGACCTCTTGATGCAGGTCCTCTGCATAGGAATATTGATTCGGAGGTATCAGATTAGTTGAGTCAATGAGTTGACTTAACGAGATCGAGATAACCAAAGACCTATGATGAATTACTGTCACATCACAGGCAAACATCCTCTGACCAGAGACAGATATATTACTATATGTCTGAGCATGTACATTTGGCAGACCAATAGGTTGATGACCTAATCAAGGTCTATACACCGGCGAGCTGGTGTGCATGTAAGGGCATATGAGTAATATGACCTCTCAAAGGGATCATACAGGTTCACTTGTGAACCGGGAGACATGAGCTCACTCATGAGGTATTGGGATTGACCAAATTCCATGCATGGTCATCATGCTTTAGAAGCATGATATGAATTTGAAGGTAAGATATATGCTTAGTGAAAGCATATGATCTGTACCATATCCCAAGGACCAAGATTGAGAAACTTAATGATCAGACTATGAAGATGACAGTGTAAAAGTGATCTTTATCTTCATGATGATCATGAGTCTTCCAGTATGCAGGATTTACAGGTATTAGGAATACCTGAAGGGTGATTTGATCATAAACGATTGTATAACCATGACGCTTCCATTCCGAGGGAGTGATGAAACAGGTCTGGATTTTAGTGACTCCTCTCATTAGAGAAGTAACCTAATCTTAGTCCATGTACTGGATATTGATCTGAATGAGATTCAGATGCAATGAGAAGATTAGGTTTACGGTCTTGATTTAATCAAGCATCTATGAGAGGTCCATGGGATCTGGATTTGAGATGTGATCTCAATATCCAAGTCACTATACGTGGAACAATACAAATGCCCTGTCCTTATCTCCAAGTATCTGAGGAGAAATAGCATTGTTCTTAAATGGTTTAAGAACAATTCCATGAGATCTAAGCAAAGAGAAATTGATAATTAAATGTGATTTAATTATCATGATGTATGAGAAATTATCCAATATAATTAAATGTGATTTAATTATTATGGATAAGAATAATGTGGATAGCAATATCCAATTATTCATAATATATTATAAATGTGATTTATAATGTATTAGAGAGAGTTAAATATAATTTATATTAGTAGATTAATTATTAATGTGTATTGGATACACATTGTTTGATGAATTGAAAATGTAAATTACATTTGTTTTGGGTTGTGAATTTGATTCACAATAATTCAATGTCAAGATTGCAATATTCCCAAAATTAATTGAGAATTATTTTGGTGAATTAAAATACCAACAAATTGTTATTGGAAATTGGATGGAGAGAAAATCAAGGAGATTGCCCTCCCCTTTTGGAAAGGAGGGGGCGGCACCAATTCCTTGAGGGAATTGGTGGTCGTCCCCCCCTTCCAAAGAGGAAGGTGTATCTCCCTTATTTTCTCTCTCTCTATTTGTGTGGTTTAATTTGGTATTATATTTATTTGATTTATCAAATATATTTAATCAAAATTAAATCACAAGTTGTTGGCTTTTACCAACAACAATCTTGACCATTGGATTGTCATAAATCAATCTCATCCATTGATTTTATATGATACATGGATTGAGATCCATGGATCCCAAAACCCTATAAATAGAGAGGCATTCTTGGCTCTCTCTTTACACATGCTATTGTAGCAAAACTCTCTCTCTCTTTCTCTCATACTCGACAGCCCTCTCTCCCCCTTCTTCTTGGTGGTCGTCCACCTTGGTGGAGAGAATCGTCGTCGCCCGCGCCCTCGTGCTACCGCTTCGACGCTCTGCGGTTCTTCGTCTACTTCGAGTGCTTCACCTACGAAGGAGACGTTCGATCTCGTGTGACGAGATCAGGAGCAACCGTGCTTGGATCAACTTCTTGGATTGCGAGGACACCGCGGTTCATCCCCGCACTCGCAAGCGATCTCTCCGACGATCGGACTTGAGACAGGAGGTCTCTTCTCTTAGAGACTCGATCAACCACGCTTTAAGAGGTATTGCATTATACTTGTTGTGGTTATAGATGAAACGATCCGAGAATGGTTCTTGGATCATGTGGTTTCATCGAATAAAAATTTTTTAAATTCCGCTGCACCGAACAACTAGTACGACTAGTCGCTCTTCGTCGTATCCGATACGACGCTCACGCTTCCGTGATGCGCTTGAGGATCTCTCCATATCCTTCACATGATCCATTCTAAAGGGTCTGGTCGGCAGCAACCAGCAAATGGATGACTAGTACCTATAGTGCAGGTGGAGTGCAGATGAGCAAGTAGAAACACTCGAAGATCCAGCAGCTGGAGGCATGATCTCCGTCAGTCGTGCAACAAAGTCATCTAAATGAATATCAGTAGAATCAAAAGCAGCCTGGACATGCTCAACAGCACGGGCTAAGGGTGAAAATCGTGCTTGAAATAGCACGTGTCCTCAGAATGACATGACCATGGCCTAAAATTTCAACAAAATTAGGTCGAATTTCGGTCGAATATCGATATCCAGTCGAAATCATAATTCGACTGAAATGGTCGAAATGACCGAAATATGGGGGCCTTAGTACAAAAAATGACCGAAATTTCGATCGAATTTTGACCGAAATTCCGTTTCGATCGGTCATCGAAATGGTGACCGAAACTGACATTTAGGACCTTGGACATGATCAATGACAATACAGACATGGCATCCATGGTCGCGAGCCTCCTCTACCATGTAAGCCCTCGTCCTCGAAATTAATGCAAACAACCTCTACCATGGGAAGCAGCCATAGCCGATGATGCCTGAGAAGATGTAGCAAAGGGATGCTCAGCAAGCGGTACGCCTCCTCTATAGGCAGTATAGTAACATATGTGAATAACTAAGAGCAAGCTAAGTCATACACGGGGCTAAGAGAGCTGCCAGTCTGCGAAAAAGACCCCAGCCGTAACTTAATCCCAATAGGCATACAGCTGCTCTGGTAGGGTCGTCAAAGGCGTGTAGCTATGGAGTCTCTCAAACATACCCCAAAGAGATGTGTACAAAGCATGGAGAAGACGATCACCCAGTTTGGTCATAAAGATATCATGTCAAAGTTGCAAGATCTTTGATGCATTCCTCGCTTGAGAGTATGTAGTTGTGAGGACGACTCGCGTTGCCTTCGTTATGGACTGACTCAAGATATCATTGGCTACTTCCACAGGGACGGTACCAGATAGCCATCTTTTACTTAAGCATCATCCACCTCCCATGAGGCATTGACCCTGATCTTGTCTGTTAATTCTTCCTGCGTCAGAATATGCTTCTTTTCATGCTCTGCGAGAGGTTCATAAACTTCATCATCCACAACTCAGAGTTTGTGACATCCATCTTCACAATAAGTGTCGGACCTTTAAATGCACCCGTGGATGGATATCGACTATGTGTTTTTTAAATTGGGACGGATTGGTACGCGACTGGGACTGTAGACAAAGTCACAGACAATAGAATATCTATACGGACATCAAAGGGGGTGGTTGTGGGTGTAGACAAGGCCCTAAATGTCGATTTCAGTCACCATTTCGGTCGAATTTCAGTCAAAATTCGATCATTTTTTGTACTAGGACCCCCATATTTCGGTCTTCGGCCATTTCGGTTGAACTTCGATATTGACTGGATACCGATATTCGACAAAAAATCGACTGAATTTCGCTGAAATTTGAGGCCATGGGTGTAGACTCATACCACAACCAACCCTAAACAAAATCAGACCAACTAATCAGCGTTAGGGCTCAACGGAGACTGCAACTGTTTAATTTCGCCCTTTCTAGACCAAAATCTGACCAAATCAAACCAAATCATCCGTGATGGACAATAGCAGGGTGGTTGCAAGGCCATTGAGAAGCATCCAGGTGGCGATGGGGTTGATGGGCAGCAGTTGGTAAATGTTGGGTGGATGGGTGATGAATGAAGGAGCCCAAGTAGCGGTTAGGCAGTGGCCAAATGGGCCCATGTGGCATGTGGTGGCCTGGATGAGACCTGGGGCCCGCACACATCAACCTGAATGTTGCTGGAGCAGCAAGGAGCCAAGGTGGTGAGCCTGGGAAGCTTGCGACGGAAGCGGGCCTAGGAAGCTTGCGACAGCAGCGTACGAAGGGAGGTGGGGCCAGCGGCGCGCATAGGGCTGGCGAGGGGCAGGATCTAGGGTGCATGCCTTAGTGTAGGATCGTCGCTCTGATATCATGTTAAGGGAAAATAAGTTGTTATTCCATAGTGCCCAAGGGCTCTCATATTGAAGAGAGAAACCCTAATGGATAACATAGTAAAGAGTCTAAAGACAAATAAATAAATAAATAAATAAATAAAAGAGTAATAAAAAAACAATCAACATTGAATAATACACCCCTTTTAGGAGATCAAACTGTTAATGCATACTCCTTAATGAGTATAAAAGGATATTCTAATCTAAAAAGCTATTTACTAAATCCAAATGTGCAACTCAATTACACTTATGATAAACGAAACAAAAAAGGGAATTTAACACCCACAACCATGTATAGTTTCAATATTACTCGCATAATATTCCATAATCGTGAATTACGTGGAGAACCCTGTAGAATGCTTAACACTTACATGACATGGTCATATATTAACTTTCATTCATTTTTCTGTTAACTTTGATGGAATCCCTCAAATATTTATAGTTTCCACCTTTAGGTTCACAACATTTACAAATCATGCCACATCTCCCTCCTCCTCTATCCCTTCCCTCTCTTCGAAATCTTACTCAAGCCCTCTGCCTCCGTACTTCCAATCCGAGAAGCACCATGCACACGAATTTGCACCAATGTACATAAGATCTGCACAACGAGCTTATCAATGTCACCCTCTTATGTTGGTGTTTGCTCCGCCATGGGTATCCATCAACAAATGGTGCTCCTCTGCCCAAGCTTGATGGGTCATGGAAGGTAGCAGTCGAATGATAAGATTCGTTGGACGATAGTGGTGGATAGGGAAGGGAGATCAATGGTTGCTGCTCAAAACACCTACCATATTTTATTCTCCAGATGAACGTCGGGAGGTGAAGACGACAATGCGGTTGTAGGTCTTCATCATTGTTATGTGGTTGCGCTCAGAAGGATGGTGGACAAAGGGCTTCATCCCCTTCCTTATATATGCGGCCAATACCAAACATAGAAGGATTTCATCCCCTTGTGCGTGCAACCAAGACCAAACAGAGGAGGGTGTCATCCCCATCCTTGTGTGTGCGGCCAAGACCAACCATAGGAGGGTTTCATCCCCATTCTTGTGTCTGCGACCAAAACCAAACAGAGGAGTGTTTCGTCACCTTCTTTGTGGATGTGGCAAGACCAAACATAGGAGGGTTTCTTCTTTCCTCCTTATAGAGGGAAAGACTTGACTGCACTGAAGAAAAGCACTAGGGTTCTCTTATATAGGAGCAAATTACAATAAGAGGACAAAAGAAATAGAAACTGAGGAAACAATAATAAAGATAACTAATATCTCAACACTCCCCCTCAAGCTGGAGCGTAGATATCGATCAGACTCAACTTGGAACAAAACCTCTAATACGGTCCTCTAGCTAGAGCCTTTGTAAAAACATCAGATGTCTGATCTCCAGAGCTGACATGTGTAGTAGCGATAAAACCCTTTCTGTATCATGTCACGAGTATAGTGGCAGTCCACCTCTATGTGCTTCGTCCTCTCATGAAAGATTAGGTTGTTGGCAATGAAAAGAGCGGATTGATTGTCACATTGGAGGTGCATGGGAAGGCGCACCTCTATAGCCAGGTTAGTAACAAATCTCACCCACATCATTTCTATGCTAACATGTGCCATGGGCCCGTATTCTAACTCAGCACTCGACCTAGCAACCACAGTCGACTTCTTGCTCTTCCATGAAATCAGGGAATCCCTATGAACACAGCAAAGCCTGATGTAGACTTTATATCCTTTGGGCACCCAGCATAATCTGTATATGCATATGTGGTAACTGAGAGAGATGTGCCACTGCTGAAAAGAAGTCTCGTACCAAGTGAAGTATTTAGGTATCTCATAATCATATGGATTGCATCCATATGTGCATGTCTGGGCTGCTCCATAAACTAACTCACTTTGCTCACGGCAAAGGATATGTCGAGCCTAGTAATAGTCTCATATAGTAGCTTGCCAACCAACTCTTTATACCTCCTCTTGTCAACCTCCTCAGTATCATCATCATAGAGCTTCATGCTCGGGTCAATATGAGTGGTGGCAGGTCTGCAATCTCTGAAAGAAGATCTGTAACATACTTCCTTTGGGTCATCAGAAGACCTCGTTGGTTTCTGGCAAACTCCAGTCCAAGGAAGTAACGTAGATGTCCAAGGTCCTTGGTCACAAACTGGTGTCCTACTAAGTCCTTAGCATCCTGAATGCACTGCTCGTCATCCCTTGCAACAATAATGTCATCAACGTAAACAAGAATGACAATAGTACCTCTCTTGGTCCTCTGCACAAACAAGGAGTGATCAACAGTCGATCTCACAAACCCATGCTTCTCTATCAAGTCCAAGAGCTTTTGAAACCATGCTTTTGGACTCTGCTTAAGGCCATAGCCTTGTGTAGCCTGCAAACCTTCTGACACTCCCCCTTAGTAGCAAACCCAGGTTGTTGCTGCAGGTAGACCTCCTCATGTAGATAACCATAGAGGAAGGCATTCTTCACATCAAGCTGATAAAGTGGCCAATCACGTGTTACAGAAACAAAAAATAGAATACGCAGAGTAGAATGCCTAGCAACTGGAGAGAAAGTATTCTGATAGTCCACCCCATATATCTGGGTGAACCCACGTGCCACAAGTCTCGCCTTATAGCAATCTACGTTGTCATCAGCATGGTGTTTCACAGTGAACACCCATTTGCATCCCACAACAGATGCATCGGATGGAGCAGAAACAAGACTCCACGTACCACGTGACTGTAGCCCAGCCATCTCCTCCTCCATGGCTAACCTCCACTGACTGTCCTTTAGAGCCTCCTCATATGTCTGTGGTATCTCCGCGGCTGACAGTGCCAAGGTAAATCTCCTGAAATCCTTTGACAGCCTGCTCAAGGAAACATGGGTTGCAAGAGGATATGTAACACACTTACGTCTCGGCTTACACAAAGCAATCGGCACATCAAGATCATCTGTCAAGTCCGTAACATGTGGGTTCCCCTCTTGAGAGGGCTAGAGGGCGCATGTTCATCATGTATATTATCATGCTGCACAGACAACTCAGTAGTGCCATCAGTAGAAACAATGTACTCATTACATACCTGAGGCGTGCTGGATAACGGGCAAGACCTGCGAGCAGGGGGAACCGAGTGAGACCTGCAAGTAAAAATACGTGGCAAAAACTGAGTCGAAGTGGAAGGTGGGGCCACAGAAGCAGGTAAAGGTGGTGGTGGTGGTGGTGGTGGTGGTATCTGAGGGGATGGTGGTAGAGCAGGAGTAGAGGGAGGTGAAGAAACGATAGCAGGAGGTGGAGCCATGTAGATCTCATCATCAAAATCGGATGGGGCTAGTCTGTCAACTGTAGGAGAAAAATACATAACAGACTCAAAGAAAGTAACGTCAGCACTGACAAAGTACTTCTGCCTTAGCGGATCAAACCAACGGTACCCCTTCTGGGTACGAGAGTAGCCAACGAACACACACATGACAGCTCTAGGAGAGAGCTTGTCACGACCTGGAGAGACATCAACAAAAGTAATAAAATCCAAACACTCGAGGTGTAAGGGAGAAAAGATCCTTCTCGGGAAACATAATCGAGAAAGGAATCTTCTCTCCCAACACAGATGAGGGCATGTGGTTCATCAAATGGCATGCAGTAGGGATACCATCACCCAGTAAGCATGAGGAGCACGACTGTATCAACAAGGTTCTAGTCACATCAAGTAAGTGACGATGTTTGTGCTCGGCAACACCGTTCTGCTGGGAAGTATAGGCACAAGAGGTCTGGTGAACAATGCCAGGAGATCTAAGAAACTCAGAAAGCTGTAAGGTGTAGAACTCTAAGGCATTAGCAGAGCGAAGATATTTAACATTAGCAGAAAAGATATTCTTAATTTCATTAATAAAATGTTTAATCACATATCCAGCCTCGTACTTATTTTTCAATAAAAAGACCCAGGAAAGTCTTGAAAATCATGAGCATAAATGGAAGCAAAGTGTCCCACATCGCCTTAGCGGTGGGCCGGTCCAGAATACCATTGCCTATCTATGTGGTAAGGGTCCTACATAACCAAACACGCCCATACGCGTCATCTTGCTTCCAAGAAGCATTAGCCCCAGTCTTATCTGTTGGCCTTGGATCTGTAAAGATGTGCTCCTTGTTGTTGCACTGCATGAGGGTGAGAAGCTGTATGGACCACAACTCATAGTTAGTCCTTTCCATCTTAGCGATGGGAGTCGGGCCCTAAAAGACTCCAGACGAAAAAATGTCACCCTTGGTCTCTGACATGATGGTAAAATGGCCGAATAACGGAACTGAACTGGGGAGTAGACCAATATAAATGAGTCTACAAAATCATACGGAGGATTGGTTGTACGTGTAGACTCATACAACCATTCTCACCAATTTTCGATGCTCGCTAAGGACGGAAAACGTGATATATAGGTTTGAAATCACATCTTCTGAGCAAAATCAGATTGATTCAGATCGTAAAAGGATGTGCAGAGTTGCGCGGAGGCACACGGGGGCAAGCAGCGGCCGAGATGAACTGGACAGCTGAGATGGCAGCCAGAGAGGCCGGGGCTGGAGCCCGTGGCAGCTCCCTGAAGTCTTGGTGGCATGGCTCTCGCTGGCTACGGCCTACCGATGGCCAGATGGAGGGAGGCGGCCTGGACTCGGCCTGGCTACAGCATAGCAATGGCCGGAGGAGGGATGCGGCAGCTTGGGCTCGGTCAGGCGAAGGATGCGGCAGCATGGGCTCGGCCTGGCTGCAACCTAGCGGTGGTTGGAGGGTGGGGCGACGCCCCGGGCACCGAGCGACTACGGCCGAGAGAGGTGAAAGGGGGGGCAAGTAGGGTTAGGGTTAGGGTTTGGTGGGATACAAGAACTCTGGTCTAGGATCGTCGCTCCAATACCATGTAGAGGGAAAGACTTGATTTCATTGAAGAAAGGCTACGGTTTTCTTGTATAGGAGAGAAACCTATTTGGCAAATTACAATAAGAGGACAAAAGAAATAGACTGAGAAAACAATAATAAAGATAACTAATATTTCAACAATCCTGAGCAAGATGGTCACTAAAGCTTCGGTGTAAAAAATATTCCTCCAAGGGCTCCCTTGCTCCATCGAAAAGACGGATTCACCTTGTGGGTTAAACGGATGAGAACTCTACAGAAATGGGTGGATCTTCCTCTATATTGCTCCACCACCATGTGCGACAGAGAGGACATGAGTAGATCTCAGCATCCACTACCGTCCTTCAAGAGTCCACGTTCATTAATTCATTGGCATTGCTCTGTCGCGAGGGGGAGGTGCGAAGAGGGTGGACGGGGAGGGGTCACATCACCTGGGAGAAACATCCCTCCCAAGCCAAGCTCCTCGTTGCAAAAGCTCCTCCTCTCAGAGCTCCCTCACGATTATTGACCCCCACGACTGAGCACAATCAGCCACAACCAACCTCCGTGCTTAGTGATGTTGCATCGTCGCAGAAGGTTCACAGCATCGGTCAGGGGTTGGGGAAGGTAATGGGAGAGGGGGAGGAAGGGAGAAGGCGTTAGATGTTATTAATAGTTGTAGGATTCAATATAAGTTGGATTAATTCAATGGTCTAGTTGAATTAATGGACTAAACTAACATAGGGGTATGTGTGTAAAATGGAGCAGCTATTCAAGGTTCTCCATGTAATACGCAATTACGAAGGGTTATGTACGTGATAATGAAAGTATACATGGTTATGGGTGTAAAAATCCCAACAAAAAAAGAATATATATTTTTAAAAGAATTATAACAATGTCGAGCAGATTTGCTTCTTCCTCGCTCTCAGAATCATAGGGTCTTTGGCCTAGCTCTGTTGCCCTTTCCTTTCACTAGTTAGATGGAGCAAAGATACGCATAGAGTTGGTCAAGCGAAAAAAAGTTTAACCGATTCATCCCATATGTAGGGAAGAACAAAGCGTTGAGCATGTGTTAATGCAATGACGCTGTGTACGAGGTCTCAATAGGGCCATCGGCATACTAAAGGATGGTAACAGAAATAGCGTCCTTTGAATAGCCCACGTAAAAACCCCTCGAACAGTATGATCAACCATGATCGTCAAGGCATCAGTCGCAAGAACGAAAAGAAGAGGCGGTAGAGGACATCCCTGACAAACAAGCGTTCTGGATGGAAGAACCCGCCTCCGGCTACCCATTCACAAGAACGGCACAAGATGTGGTCGTGACATACCTCTTCATCCATAAGATCCAACTATCAGGAAAGCTGCGCATGTACATAGAGGCACAAAGGAAGCGTCAATCCACACAATCATAGACCTTCGAGAAGTCCACTTTCCAGAAAACACCCTTAGCTTTCCTTCTACATCAGTCTGCCACAATCTCAAAAGCTATAACCACAATCTTAGAAGTACAATGATGAGAAATGTAGAAAAGCTATGAAACCAACTCAAAACCTAAAGCGATTGTAAAAAAATCAACTTGAAGGCTCAAAGCTCAGAATAATATTCCAGAGAGATTCAAAGAAAAACTTAATTCCAAAAGCTCAATATTTAAAAACTTCAGATGTTGATTGACAAATTACATAATTTTTATTTTATGTTGAAAAACGGTATTATAGCTTTTTCATTTTTTTGATCAACAAACAAAATTAAGCCAGAATCATCAATTTCACAAAATCAATTTTTTGGCATATGATCGATCATCTTTTTTATCCTCCTCGATCAATTCTTGATTATTGATTTGCTGATATGATCAACCATATTTTTCATCATCATCGATCAACCCCGATCGACCATACCTTTGACCATGATATATCATTTTTTGAATTTCAGACCAAGTGACCAACAATCAAATATGATCGATCACATTGTGTGACTAGATCGATCAACCGTGATCAATTACCTTATTACTTATGATCGAACATTTCATAGATTTTAGAAATCAGAACCTTGGATTTTACATGTTTGCACATCAACGGTTCTTTTTAGGTCAACCCAATATAAGGGATTATATGACTCATTGTTTGAGATACACAACCAACGAGAAACATTGCCTACTCTCAAAAGAAAAGAAATAGTGTTGTTCTTGTGCAATATTCGAGTTCTTACAGCGTTTCCGCCCTCTCGAGCTTTCTTCAATCCAAAGTTATCCGGCTACTGAAGTTGTTTGTGCTCTCTGTACTCAATATCGATCTTCATCATTCTCGAGCAAATTCTATGTTGAAATTATGTAAGCTTGTAAATTCCAGTTTCATTGCTAAAATATATTTTTTGTTCGCATTTTAAATATAGATATCCAAGTTGTGGATTCCTTTCTCTGTGAGAAATAAAATCTTCCTTTGGGAGTTGTTCAAGGAAGGGTGCAGGTTGCACGAGAGGTTGTACTACCAACGGTTTAAAGTAACACTGGAGCAGTGAAAACATGCTTTATGGAAAGAGTGAAGGGGAAATCCTGGAATAGGATTCTGGGTCGTAGTTTTCACCTGATTGGGTTTCCACATAATAATAATTGTGCATTGTGGTTTGAATTTCTCTGCTTATATCTCAGTGGTTTCTGATTAACTTTTTAATTGGATACCGTTATTGGGATATTGTATATTGCACAATCCCCCCTCTTGCGTCGGACTCACAAAAATGGCCGAAATTTGGGCAAAATCTTAATCGAATCGGTCAAAACTTTGTTCCGGTGGGGCATCGCTATAATGATTAGAACCGATATTTAAGGCCTTGAATGATGGATAACCATGTGATGGCCAAAAATCCCGTGGATTATTAGAAGCATCGTAATGTAAAGGGTATATTGTGGGAGGTGGACTTTTCCAAAACATATGAGTATATGGACTGGTGATTCCTTTGAGCTTATATGACGAAAAGAGGGTTTCCAGATATCTAAATCTAGTAGATGAAGTGTTGTATTATTGTTTCTTTATACTCAATTTTGGTTACTTGTAGCCCATAGTGTGGTTCAGCCTCACTGTTGGGTCAAGCAAGGTTTTCCCTTACTCTACTCCTTTCTGTTATTTTTGCTAATGCACTTATTGTCAGAGAAGCATTAGTGTTGATTACTTGCTTAGTGATAACTCAATCATGATGCTTCCTTATAAGTAGATGATAGATTTTCTAATTAAAATAGAGATGGTTGAAACCAAACAATCTCCACGAATCTGGACATTTATGGTAAAACTCTCTAGTTTGGAAATAAACCATTCAAAGTCGACTTGTGTTCCATTAGACCTTTCAAAGGTGGAGACTGCGGATTGCGGTTGGGTTATGGCTATGCCGTCTAAGGGATTGCTCGTCTTATTAGGGGCTTCCCATGTCACCCGGATGCATTAGGTAAGGGGTCAGTTGAACTTGGTGGAAAAGATGGAATATAAGCTTTATGGTTGGAAAGCCGCATGCCTCTCCAGAGGTAATAACCGAAGCAAGCTTTTGTAATAAAATATTTGTTCAAATATAGCTTGTTTTCTCTTTGAGGTTTTTATGGGTTCAAAACCCTTTGAGGTTTTTATGACCATATGAAATTTAAACAAGTCACCAAATAGCCTTAACTCGAGTCTCGAGGACGAGACTCCCTTTGAGGTTTTTATATTTGTAGCATCCGGTTTCCAATCAAATCCGAAGTCGTCCGATTTTGGGCCTAATGAACCCAAAAACGTTGTCGGTCAATACTAAACAACCTAAAACGACCAATTAATCATGAATCAAAAGTCGTTCGGACGAAATCGACCAAAAAAAATCGGTTGCTCCGTAATGCGCGCCGTGAAAAGCCGCGACGCAAATTCGAAAACCGCGAAATGAACCGAGACCGTCATTAGATCCGATTCGACGATACAATACCAACGGAATCGACCGTTCGACAATCGGAGGTTGTTTGATATTTTTAAATCGTAAAATTTAACCTTAAACAAAATCCGTATCCAAAAATTTCGGGGGTTCAAAACCCAACCGAAAGTATACCAATATTATACTCATTTTGATCACCGTTCAGAGACGGTCAAATCGAGATATTTTGTATCGAAATCTGACATTCGAGGCGCATTTACGGGCTACTTTGATGTCTTAAATAAGAAAGAGAAAAAAAATAAAACAAAATCAAAATTTAATTAATTTCCATTTGTCTGTTGTACAGACTTTACAGTGAGTTCACCGTTGCCACATTAGCATTTAAACTTCCACTTGGCATCTTTCCTTGAACCCCTTCTTATTATATAAACACCAACCCAAAGCCCTCTCTATCGTTCCTCCTCCCAAAGTTTTCCCAAAATTCTCAAATCCCTCTCCCAATTTCTCCAACGAAAGAGCCAGAGCCTTCTCACTTTCCTGGATTTGGCTGATGCTGTGGAGATCAATCTCCAATAAATTTCTGGAATCCAGGAGCCTCCTTTGCTGCAGTCACTTCTTCAAGCAGATGTGGTACAATCCCTAACCATCTTCCATTTCCTCTCACCAAAGCTTCACAATAGCTCATCTTCATCTGGAGATTGATCCGTCAACACTCTCCTTTGCAACTGTTGCTGTAGGAAGCTCTTGTTGGAGCTCTATTTCATTATCTACTGCAGCCCTGGAGCTTTGGAACTGCTCCAGCAAGCCTCCAGACTCCTACAAAGGGCTGAAACTTGAGCTCCTGCAAATTTGGGAGTTCAACTACAGTTGGGGCTGCTACTCCAAAGTTCCAACACTGCATGCAAATTAAAATACTTCCAATTAGGTACAATCCCTAGCCTATTTCTTGCTGCCATGCATGTGCTCTCACAATAGATTTCCCTTTTGTTGGGTGTTTTGGATTCTATCTCATGAAATAAGCTTCTAATAGTTTCAAATTTTAGATCTGAGTTAGATTGTATGTTGCTTTCCTGTTATAATCTGAAATCTGCTAAAAAAAATGAAAATTTTGGGTCTGAATTTAATTGTCTACATCTCCTACTACTACAAGTTTCAGATCAGATCTCCATTTTGGAGATTTAGAAGGTACCATCCCCTCTCCCTCCTCCTTTGCTGCCATGCATGCATATTAAACTTGATTTTTGCATATGTACATCCCCATCCATACCCTCTTGCTGTCATGCATGTTGAACAATACATCCTTGATCTCTTAATTAGGGTTCTTTTGAGTGAGGCTGTACAATCTGTTTGTAGATAGTCTGTGACAGTCTTCATCCATATTCTGTCTATAAATGATCTCTTGAAGTTAGGTGTTAATTGATGTTTTTTTTAAATATATCAGGAAATTGCACCTGATTAAATGCCCGGAAATTCCATATCTTAAAATTTTCCATTTAATAAAGCTGTAATAAGAATAATAGAGTCTATTTTTAGGAAACTGTGAAGTACAATGGGCATGCTCCTTCTTAGGAGAAAATTTCTCTAAGCCTACATGAAATTCTTGATGGCTGAAAGATAGACTTGATTTATGATGGTTATAGAATAAGAATATGGTTGTCTGATGAGAACGTGTTCTCAATGCTCGGAAAAAAAAAACAAATGAATGAGAATTTAGCACTAATATCTGCTTACTCCCTGTAGCTGAAAAATGAAAATCTTGAAGAATGAATTCCATGTCAAAGATTTCAATAGAGCAATGGTTGGGACTTTTTCTCTGTTCGATGCAACTATAAGATTCATAATGGTTTTACCATAGTAGGTGCTTCAATTCTCAATCCGTCTTGAAAATTTAAGGAGGTTTTGGTATCTATTGTAACTCTGTATTCAAGCTAACACCTAATTAGCTCTTTTCATCAAAACAAAATGATCAAGGTTTACATTCTATACTTGCTTGAGATATGTAATCAAGAGTGCGAGATCAAACAAAGATGACCTGGACTCTACCAAAATGCAACCCACCATCTAATGCAAGTTATAGGTATCTTCACACTCACCTTACTTTTACTAATATCAAGTTGCTTGAAATTGCCATGTACTATCCAAACACAATGACACTATGAATACTATTTAAGTTGATCATTGGATAGTGCTAACCTTTAAGCTTGTTTACGCCATTCGACCTGACCTGAAATTGTGATGAGAACAATTGGAAATTGATTTTCTTAGCACAATTTTGGCATATTATAGGAGAAATAAACCATATAGTTAGCATATGACTATATCAACTACTCCTCCAACCACTAATATGGGGGAATAATAGTTCGTGTGTAAATAGTGATTTGGTAAAATCCCCATGTCATGCGCTAACAAGCATCACCAGCCAACATAGACATTGAATTGATGAATCAAGAAAGGATGATGTTTACAAAGACTATGAAAGGTTTCTCGTAATAGTTGTGAAGTAGAATGAGAATTTAATCTATAGCCAAGTGCATCTTAAGATGGTGATTCAGTGATACCATATACTGAGCCGATCATGGTGATCTTTACCATGATCGTGCGAGGGCGCGGTGCCATGATTCTCATGATGTTTAGGTTTTGTTTAGTAAACCTTAAGCAATCAATTATAAACTCTTATCATTTTAAGCAGTTTCTATCACACTCATGATCTATCAAGCAGAATTTTGAATCATCTATGGCAACAAGAATTGAGGAAAAGCTATAACATTGGAATATGAATTGAATCTAGAAATCAAGTGCATGTATATGACTGTGAATCAGTGATACCATATATTGAGCCGATCATGGTGATCTTTACCATGATCGTGCGAGGGCGCGGTGACCCTCACCTGGGCGGAGGAAAGGAAGCCCAGTTAGGGCAGCGGCCGCCAAGTGCGCGGGTCTAGGATCCCAGTCTTTTATACGGTTTTTACGCGAGCTCGCAGTGTTTTTACGCCTCGTTGAGATCCTGACTTCAGACCAGTTCCGCTGACCCTGTCTATTAGGATACCCAGACGGGGGATCCTTGGTTTTCAGTTTTACGTACGAGCTCGGTTGCCCGTTACCGGTCGGGCTGTTTTCTAGAGTGACTTTCCGGGAAGTCCCTCTCACCCGTCTCAGTGGCGTAGTTGGGGAGTAGACCTATCTCTCTATTGGACCGTCCTTCCAACTAGAGGGCGAGACGGAAGAGCCATTTGCAGGCTTCTTCACCGCTTGAGTTTTCTTTCGCCAACAGACGGCGATTCTACATCCAGATCATTCGTATCTACAGCTATATCTACATCATCTAGAGTACATCTGAGACAGTTGCACTTGAGATTTTAAGGGATTACAATTAAAGTTGAGTAAATGGAAAAGACTATAATCAAATTCGAAATCTCATTAAGCTAGTGGACGTGTTGGGAACTTAGTTAGGATGCATTTTACAACACCGCATGCCTACGGAGGCACCCCAACCCTAAGACATTCCTCTATTCTTAGAGTCATAGTGTGAGGTTTCACAAGAACCAAGACCACAGACTATCCACTAGACTTAAGAATTTAATAAATCATTATATCTTCTCATCATATCTTTTCCATCATCAAAATCCACCAATATGATCCCTGAGTAATATGAGAATAAAATATACTTACTTATGATCAATGAGTTACCATAAATATATGCTTATGCGGGAAATGTTGGATAAGGGCTGATCATGAGATGTTCTTATTAAAAATTTGGAAACCTTTTACATTTGCAAGTACAATTAAATCTTAATTTGAGTTGCTCATGCCTCTCTACTTGCTTTCTTTTGTAAATAATAAATGCCTGTTATTTTTATATAAACTTATGGGAAGTACCAGCACCCGCTGACGCCTTTTCTTCCTTGCACGCATGGCAGGCAAGGAGCCTTTAGCACAGTAGCGGGTTAATGATTTCAGGAGATAAATTTTATACCCAATGGTATGGTTTATTTTCTGCCAATTTTTGTTCAATTTATATTGTATTATGTTTCTTTCTCAGATTTTTGGGATATACTGTATGTACTGTCAGACTTTGTACATGTGAAATATATGGAAGTTAATGAAATAAGATTTTGGTGACAATTGTTCTAATAACTTGTGGTTATGATTGTGAATGTCATTATCCGCGCGAAAAATTTCCCTGTTTTTCTGTCACTTAATACGATCTAATGCGAATGAATTATTGCGAGATGCACGTAAACGGGTACCCGGATCCTCGGGGGTTCACAGTTTGGTATCAGAGCAGTGGTACCCCGATACGCACATTTGCAGGCTTCTTCACCGCTTGAGTTACTTCGCCAAACAGACTTGGCGATTCTATATCTAGATCATCCATATCTACATCTACAACATCTGGAGCTATATCTGAAACAATTGAAATTAAGAATTTGATGCCTACCTATTGAACTTGGGAATTAAGTTATCTATAAATATTTCCTATTCGATCTTTCACATCAACAAATCCACAGATTTGATATCTGGTCAATATAATAAGAGAGATATATACATATATGCATACTCCTATAATTATCAACATTTGCTTACAAAATAAATATGTTAAATATGAAAAGTGTTGGAATAATGAGAGTTTATGAAAAATGCTTACAAGCCTGACTACCTTTTTACTCACGCAAGTAGATGTAAATTTTAGTTATTCCACCTTTCTACTTGCTCTCTTTTGCACATAAAATTACTTGTTATTTATTTTAAACTACGGGTTTGTATTCACGTTTGTGACTCCTTTTCTTCCTTGCACGCATGACAGGAAAGGAGTCTATTGTTCAGTAGTTATACAGGGTTCCAGAAGACAAGGTCTGTACCAGACGGTATGTTATTCTTTTTGTCTCAGTTTTTGTTCGGTTAATGTTATATGCTTATTTTCTCTTCAGTCAGATTTTTGGGATATACTGTATGTACTGTCAGACATTGTACATGATGTAAAAATACATGCAAATTAATGAAATATGATTTTGGTGCCAATTTTCCTTATTAGCTTGTGGTGGTGAATGTGAATGTCGAATGTCACTTGCAAATATATTCATTGCGAAAAATTTCCCCATAAAAACTATGCTTTTAATGCAATGTCATAAATGGAATTTCGCGAATTGTGTCGTAAACGGGTACTCGGATCCTGAGGGGTTCACACCAGAGGTGGTCGTTTGGTGCTAATGAAGGTTGATCTCTTTACGATCTCGATGTTCTTCTCTTTTCGCCACCACCTCAAGGCAACTATGCGCCAAATTCTGAGGCTTTGTCTGATGGGACATGGTTGCCAACTTTTTGCTCCATGCTCTCTCTTGCAATTGATGGAAGAACGTAGTTCGATGGATGGACCCTCGAGGTACATGCATCATTGGGTTCGATCTAGTGGTGAGTTTCAGTGAAGAACGCATACAATGCTCTCTCTGGTTTAATTGTGTTTGATCAAGGTGAGTGGTGACTTGATTGCAAAATGATCTGGAGATTAAAATAACCCTTAATGGTAAAAATTTTCTTGAGGTTGTTAAGGTTAGTGAGGCTACTGACAAAGGTTTATAGAGCTAAGTCCACCCTTGATGTTGCGGTGGAGTTCCCTCTTTGTGGTGTTCAAGGTAAGAAATATCGCGATATATCGGCGACATAGCCGATAAATCGGTATCGGTGAGAATGGGGTAGCCGATAAATCCGTATCGATGAGAATGGGGTATTGATATTACCTCCCCTTTAATTTCCCATATTTCGACGATACGGTATCGATATATCGGTGATATATCAGGGTGTCCACGATATATCGCCGACATATGGAATCTAGCAATAGCCTACAATGCTTTCCACCCATATTGCCAAATATGATCGAAATTGGGGAGATTTCGCCCCCATTTCGCCCAAACTCTAATGCTCACTCCTCTCTAAGGTTCTCCAACGCCCGCCCCTTCCATGCTTCTTTGAGGTAAGCACTATATCTTCTCCAATTTTTATTTTGAATGAGTGAAATTTCTTAGGCATTTTGTTCCTATTGATTAGGTATTGCATATTCTTGAGCTTTTTGTAAGATTTAAAGTATTTGGTGAGATATGGGAAGAATTAGTTTGGGGTATTTGAGTTTTGTTGTGAAATTAAGTTAAGTTATGAAATGAGAAACTCGGATCTCATGTTCTAAACATAGAAAATGAGATTTTATGGTATTTTATGTTAACTAAAAATTAGTAATTTTTTAGAGGTAAAAGCATGGCGCCCCAAGATGGGGCCCACCGCAAAAGGTATGCATTAAATTAATAGATAATTAGTTACAGCATATTACACTCTCCATGATGTACAGAATGCCCTATTATGCTCAATTACATTCTCATTATAACAAGTTTGCCCCCCAAAAATAGCATTGTTTCTAACGCACCAAATCGCACGGACGAGCGCAAAAGGACAAACAATATCCTCGTGCCCAAAACCACATATTGATATGATATCCCTCCAAAATTTGGTACAATCATGGTCCCCAATCCATAAAATGATGGCCTTGTTCCACACCTGAGCAGAAAAGATGCAAGAAGAGAACAAATAGTTCGCATCCTCCGTCGTCGACCCGCATCTGACACAAACATCGACCTCCACCCCTAACATCAGCCCCCAGCACACCTACGTGAGAATCCTACCAAGCCTTAGAAGCCACAGAAAGATCTTGATACGGTTTGGTACCTTGCTTCTCCAAATCAGCCTGGTATCAACAGCAAACTCATTGTCCACCACCTCATCATGCTCTACCAAAAATCGATATGCCTTCTTCAACGAGAATTTCCCGTCTCCCCATACAAAGTGATCCCTGCCAGTCGCCAACCCCTTAATCAACGTCAAATCAGACTGCAATGCCATGAATTCGATAACCCTCTGGTCTGATAGGCCTAAAGAGAAAATTGGAGACCACGACCCCTGCTTCCAGACTTGCCGCACCACCACCTCCTTGTTAGAAGCCATCTGCATCAATCGTGGATATCTCTCTCCCAATGCACCCTCGTTCGTCCAATCATCCTATCAAAACCGAAAAGTAGCCCCATTTGCCAGAATCGGTCTTAACTTCAAGGGCCAACTCCAAGATGATCTCGGTGATTACCTTCCACATTGATGAAGGTAAACGGTCCGGAATGATTACCAGCGACATGGATACCCCATACACCTTTCTCAGCAACCTGCAGACCAGATCCCCATATTTCCCCCCATAGACGGACCACCCATTTCGCCATGAAAGCCTTGTTCATCTATCCCACCCAAAGAACCCCTAAGCCGCCTTTCTTCTTTGATGTCATCACCTTGCCCCAGTCTACCAAGTGGATGCCCCTCCTACTATGCCTTCCATCCGCCCAAAAGAACCTCCGCATCAATGCCTTGATCCTTGTGCGCACACATGCAGGAAGCAACCTCGTGGAACAGAAGAAGATAGGTATGGCCGAAAGGGCATGCTTCAAGAGCACCATCTTCCCGCCTTTTGAAAGTATCGTCACCTTCCATCCAGCAATGCACGCTGGTCCATAGCCTTCGGTCTCTCCGCCACCAACGACAACCCCAAGTACATGATAGGCAGTCTAGACGGTGGGCATCCCAACATCGTCGCTGCACTCTGCACCTCCAAGTACATGAGAACAAAAGGAACCACCACAGATTTCTCCCTATTGATCTAAAGGCTGAATATGTCCCCAAAATGTCCAAAATGATCGACGCTCGACGTATCTTCTCCTCCTCAACCCCCATGAAAAAATAGTTGCATCCGCATACTGCAAGAGCGAGATGGATATTTCCACTTTCACATAGCCAGAGCACTAGTCTCCACTCGCTGACAACCTCATCAAAACTGCCAGAGCATCCGCCACAACAACAAAAAGAAACGGTTTCAAGGGGCAACCTTGCTTGATGCCCCTCTGAGGTTGAAAGAAGCCCCCCTCTGGTCTGTCATTCACCAGCACAATGTGGGATACCGTCATTACGCAATGCTTGACCCAAGCAATCCATAACTACGAGAAGCCCCTCTTCTCCAAAGAAGACCACAAGAATCTCCAGTCCACGGTGTCATACTCCTTGGAAAGTCCACCTTCCACAACACCCATCTCGCCTTGTTTCTTTTCCAATATGTCGATGTCTCCACCGCCAATACCAAACGATCAGCCATAGCTCTCCCGGGCACAAATGTCGTCTGCTTAGGCAAGATGATTCCATCCAGCACCCCTTTTAGCCGATTCACGAGACTTTTTAAACAATCAATTAGATAGCATTAGACAATGCAATCGGTCTGTAGTCCTCCACCCTATTCAGTGCGTCCTTTAGAAGTAACAAAATAAGAAACTTATTCAATTTCTCGAAACCGTGATTACAGTCCCTAAACTCTGCAAGCACGTCCAAAACATCATGCTTGATCACCTCCCAGAACTTCCTGTAGAAAAAGACCGGGAAGCCATCTGGCCCCGACGCCCCATCCTCAACTGAAACAACGCCTGCTTGGTCTCCGCCTCCGTGAATTCCCTCACCAACACACTTGCGCCATATTCGGATAACTACGAGACTCCTCTCCCCTGCCAACCCCAACCCGTTCGCGCGCGCGATCTGCCAAAGTCCTGAAAGTGCAACCACAGCGACATCCCCACCACCTAATCCCCTTCGACCACATCCCCGCCAACAGAGACTGAATGCACAAAATTACGATGCCTTTTCCCATTGTCCACGGCATGAAAAATCTCGTGTTGGTGTCTCCCTCTCTCAACCATCGTTGTCTGGATCTCTGCCTCCAAGCTACCTCCTCCATTTTGTCCTCCTGAGGAACCTCATCCAAGTGACCACTCCTCCAAAGTATCTCCTCTGCTGCCAATGCCCTCTCGTCTTCCAGTATGTCCAGTCTGATCACCTCCGCTTGTGCCTTCTGCCTCCTAGCCCGACGTTGCACTCGGTTCAACCTGTTGAAACTCATCAAAAACCTTCTAAGTGCCACCAGCTTGCTAGCAAGCCAACAAGTCATTATTCCATTAGATTGACAATCAGCCCAGAATCTCACAACCTCCTCCCGGAATCCTTCTTCCAGCAGCCATGCCTTTTCAAATCTGAAGAACGAACAAGAACAGACCTCCTCCCCCAAGTACCAAAGCAACGACGTGTGATTTGACTGCGCCCTAGGTAGAGCATAGGCACCAGCCAGGGGAAAAGCCTCCAAAGCCTCACATGACACCAAGAATCTGTCAAGGCGTGATCTAGAACGTGAACCTCCCCCCGCGAGTAACGACACCCCGCGACGTCAACCTCCTGAAGCCCCAGACAATCGACCACATCAGCCTGCTCCACCGAGCCACTGTCGCCCCCACCGCGGTCCGCAGGGCGGTCTTCTGACCGCATAGTCACATTAAAATCACTGGCGATGAGCCAAGCCACATCCGGAAACCTAGCTCTAGCCAACCACAGCTCCTCCACCAAAACTCCAATCCCGATACCATTGCAAGGACCATATACATTCGTAGCCAGAAATGTTATACCTCCCGCCCCACGATGTAGTAAGATCAAGAGAGAGAGAAACCCTCGCACATCCTCCTCCACCAACTCCAGCTTATCCACATCCCAGCCAGTAACCAACCTCCCAGCCCCAGCCGATGTGATTGCCTTGAACCCCCCCAATCTGCTACCCCCCACCTTCTTCCACCTCCTCTCCATTTCCCCCTCGATTTTTGTTTCTTGCAACATCGCCACATCTGCCTTTTGCTCCAAAAACGGGTTCCGTACAGCCAATCTCTTTTCAGCCTAGCCCAAATCTCGGGGGAGGATCTGGAGGGCCTAGCCCAACGCAGAAATACCCCAGGGCCGCACCAAAGCCGGACAAGTCAAGACTCAAGACCTGCCCCTCCAGATCCTCCCCTGACCACCATCCAACCTCGCCTTCCTCCCATTCCTCACCTTTGACCATCACTGCCAACCTCGCCCCTACAGCCTCCACCTCCCGTTGTCGCATCAACAGGACATCCTCATCCATCGACACCTCAAAAATTGGCAAACCACCTCCAACCCCCCCCCAGGGCCCTCGCGCAACTCGCAGTCCCACCACCACCACCAACCGACAGTAAATCTCCAGACATCGCGTCCTCCTTCTCTCCCTCATACTTCCACAGAAATAACTCAGGCCAAACCTTTTCTCTGTCTGTAGCTTGCTAGTCCGAGCACCAGACTTTGACGAAAATAATTCGACCTCCTTCACTCCCTCAGACAGAGGCGTATCCTCGACAAATGCATGCGAACGCCCCGACGTAGCCTCCTTGTCTCCCTCAAACAGAGGTGTATCCCTGACGAAGGCATGTGAACGCCACAAAGCATCAGTGCCCATCCAATCCAGCTCCCCAAGACTACCATCACGATATGTCGAGGGAGTTGAGGCTTCTTCAAGACACTAAGAGGCCCCCGATTAGATCTCTGTGTCACCCTGCTTCATCGAATCGGACTGATAGTCCACGGTGTTAGCAGGCCATGCAGACTCCTCGATCACCAACACCGGGTCCCTAGTCTCCACCCGATCCAAATCGCAGTCAACATTCGAATCTGCCAGCGGGTTCGAGGCTCCTCAAAAACCTCCACCCCTCGCCATATGATCCCACCTGCAAATCGGATCCTCGCGTTGAGCTGCTCAAGAGGAGACATTCCCCACTGGAGTGGATCTGATGGGATGGTGATGCGAAAAGGTCCATCACGCGATCTGATACCCTGGTCGAATCCTCCGCGTAAAAGGCCCTTCGCCCGAGATTACTAGCGCCAACCTTGGTTTATCGCCAAGACTTGCGTCCAAAGTCACCTCTGCCATTTCCATAGAAGGTACCCTTGATTCAAACTCCTGGAAATGGTTGCCAACCCCTTCCGCGAAAGTACTTGCCGACCGTGCACCAACCATCTCCGACGTTGCTCCTGCAACCTCAGCATTACAGCCTTCGTCTTGGACCTCCAAAAGGAAGTCACAAACCCGAAATCGAGCTCGAAAGTACATCGATAGCATGCACTTGAAGTCAGAGCCCGCCACGATCGTCCACAATGGATGGCCACTCCTCAACCCATCCGAGATGATCGCACCAACCCGCATCATCGGCGCCAACATTTCTCGAACGGCTTCGAGGCTCTGCCCCAAGAGAAGAAGACCTTGGATCAAGATTATCCTTCCCCTCCGCCTCGAGTCACACCAGTCGTCCAAAACCAAAGGGCTACACCAGTGAACCCTTCCTCCAACACTGCGTGAGATTTCCAGAAGCTAGCGAGCTTCCACCGGCGAGAGGTCCCTCATGCAAACCATGGAGCCATCCATCAATACAACGTCGCCCTCGAAGCCGTTCCCAACCGCCAGGCCGATATCCTCCATCGCATCCGCAAGGCACCGCCCTTCCAGGCAGCGCACTCCCACCAGCAGCTTCCCGGCTCCCACTCTAGTTGTGCCCACCTCAGCCTTCCCCGGAGCCCTCTCCCACTTCATCGAGCATCTGAAGCTATCGTGGTCATTCGTCCGACATAGGAAACACCTAACCGGGTCCCGACAACCAATCGCGCGGAGACTCAACCACCACACCGCAAGCACCGACCCCTGAAGGCAGACTCTCCACTGCCAACCTTCCTATCATCATCCACGTGCGAGGGGCGAACCTGGCGACGCCTTCGCTCCACCTTCACCTAGCCGCTAGAGGAGTCCTGCGCCATCATATTCTCCATGCTCTCTCCACTTTAGTTATCAAAGCTGAAAATCTGCGACAGCATTTAGATGCAACATTATTAGTTTCTCAAGCTAATCCAAATGCTTAACCAATTTGTGGATACTAGGATTGAGTTAGGTTTCCTAAGGGGTTAATTTATTAATTCCGTGAATTAAACATTAGATCTATAATTTATTTTTATTTTTTGTGTCTCATACATGGTTTGTCATGAAATTGGTCATCTCTAATCTAGATCTAGATTTTTTCTTAGAAATCGAAACATAAATATAGATAATATGTTAAACATTAAATATTCAAGTCTATGCATATTAAGCATGTTAAAAATAATAAATATAATAAATCCGAAATATAAGTAAAAAATAATTAGCAAATAATTGATTATTCTAATCATATGTCTCACAAATGTTCGTTGTGTAATTTCTTCGCAAGTTTCAGCCATCAACATCGTGGTTCACACTCTGGTTCGAGATTTGATGGTTCTGATGATCAGAGGGACAGTGGAGAGATTAGTTGGAGGTTTGCCACCACTCCATATGGCAACAAATCGAAACCACAGTGCAACTTATGTGGAAAGAGGTTGGGAGGGGGGTTACAAGGCTGAAGCACCATCTTGTTGGCAACAACAAGAATGTTGTTAAGTGCACGCTTTGTCCTAAAGATGTGAGGGACTTGGTGAAGGCTGACTTTGATGGGAAGAAGGATAAAGATGTACAGAGATCGAGAAGGGATGAACAATTCAAGGAATTCATGTTGAAGAAAGAGTTCAATGTCCTCTTCGATTCAGGTGACGATGATTTTGTTTATCTGGTTGATATTCAGACCGCAGCTGAGAGGAGGGCATACAGAAGAGCAACAAAGGAATCTATGAGGAGCGAGTTCGAAAGAAGAGAACTCGGTGGTGCACAAGGTGGTTTCTATAGTGCCAATCACAGTAAGAATGGTTTTGGAGGTGCACCAGTACCACCACCCACCAAAAACACAAGGGGATGGGAGTTGAGCCCTTCTTGACAAGGCGTGGATACAAATAATACAAGCCAAGCAAGGATCCAAGGCAGAAGACCGTGAAGAGCATGTTCACAAAAGGCATGGAGAGAGTGGGCAAGGCCATCAGCAAGCTCTTTTTTGGGAGAGCATTCCAGCAAATGTTGCTAGTGGACCATTTTTTGCAGCATGCCATCGACGAGATCGTCGTAGCATGAACGGAGTGAAGGCTCCCATATCCAAAGAGATAATGAATAAGTATCTCGAGATGGAGAATCATGAGATGAACGATTGCATCACTGAGCTGAGGAGGAGATGGTCGGAGTACAGGGATGTTTGATGGGTGGATGAGCTACACGAGAAAGCATATCATCAATTTCCTCATTTACAGCGATGAAAAAACCTTTTTTGAAAGTCCGTTGATGCATTTGATCATGTGAAGGATCACAAGTACCTGTTGAAGATGATGAAGGACATCATCAAGGAAGTTGGGAAGGAGAACATTTTTTAGATGGTCACGAACAACATCGGCAACTTCAAGAAAGCATGTGAAATAATGATGAATTCTAGCAGCTACGGTATTTTTAGACACCGTGTGTTGCACATTTTATCAATTTGATAGTGAAGGACTTTTTTTGAAGCATGAAAGGTAGGGGGAACCACTCAGTGGTGTCCACCCCAAAATATATTAAAATCGAAAGAAAAAGATAACAGGAACAACCGAGTCAACAAGGACCGTACCCCACCCATTACAGATTCCAGTCGTCAAGCAACCGATTAACTAACACACACGCATTTTCCTTGTAAAAACGTTGGCCCGAAAAAAGAAGGTCGTTTCTTCCCCTCCAAACCGCCCAGAGGATGGCCATCGGGATAACCCGCTCCCTCCGAGGTCTATGCAGGTTGGCATGGGCCGAATCCCAAAAAGAGAGGAAGTCACCGCTGTTGCACCATGCCGGTCCCAATTCCAGCCAGACTTGAGCTACCACAAGACACGAGAAAAATAAGTGATCAATCGATTCCATTGCCGCGTTACATAGAAGGCACCTATCAGAAATAACCCCGAGCAGACTCATGCATCTATCCCTCGTCATCAGCCGCTTACGCCTAAGGAGCCACAGAAAGAATCCAATCCGCTTCGGGAGCTTCAGACCCAAGATCAGCGAACAATCTCTGGAAAGCAACTACGAGCCAGCCGGGGGTGGTCTAGAGATTGCACCATAGGCCCCTCTCACCGAGAAGGAGCCATCCTTCCACGCCCAGTGGTCCCTGCCCACACCAGGCGGACGCACCTCCCGTAGGGATTCCAGTAACGTCAGGAATTCGTCGAACCTCTGATCAGAAAGGGATGCCGCGAAAAAGGCACCATAGGCCATCGCTCCAGCAAGAGGAAGCTTGTCTCAAAGGTGGTGGAGCAAGCATGGATGATCACCACCTTCGTTTACAATCATTTCACTGGTTGAAAATCCAAATCAAAGGATGACAGTGAATGTGATGATGATGATGATTGTGATGGTGTAGGCGGTTGTGGCGGATCTGGAGATGGGGAAACATATTCATGGGGGTCAAGGTCAGCAGAGGGAGGTCGTGGACCACATGATACAAGATTTGAGGAAGGGCTCCATGCAGGGCGTGAATATATAGAGCGACATGAATACGCACATGGACAATTTGTCCCAAGTCTGAATCCAGAACATATGGATTACGAAGCATGTGGATGTGGCCATCATCTTACAGACAGCTACATAGATGATTTGATATCATCTGTAGGTTTCTTGAGCTGCATGGGCATTGACAACCCTTATCACGGAGCAACACCAAGCCCCTTGGGTGGATATGGATCACCGCACGATGAAAGGTCATTTGGCATCTTCCCATAATACTTTCATGCTCCTCATCCAGAACCTCCTCCTCAAGCGCATACACCTCCATCATATGGGTACAGCGGGTATGGATACAGCAGCTATAGTGGTGAAAACTATCAAGGTAGCCAGTCTGAGCAGACCCAGTGCAGCTATTAGTGGTGACAGTTATGGTATCTTACCTGACTTTTAAGTGCTCCTCCGCAGAGATCATCTCCTACTCCGTCATTATCATACAAGCTAGTACTTCGCAGTCTCGATGTGCCCCTCGTGATACCGAATCTAGTGCTGCTTATCCTCATCGTGGGATACTCATAGGCATCGTTGTCTATCAGTACATGTAGTATACATGATATGGGAGAACTGTTGTGAGTTCATTGAGTCCGCGATGCGCTATGAGAGATAACAGGGAGGGAGACATACGGATCCACGACATAACTCTTGTTTCTAAACCCGTCATGACCATGTAATATCTTTATAATATTGTATTAATTTATATTTTTCAATTATTTTTGTGAATAGATAAATCTTTAGTTGTTGTAAGCATGTAATTAACTCTTTACTTCACTAGACCGATAGAACCTTGTCCATCACCGAAAGTTATTTATATGAAAGAAATACTGTCTTATTAATCATTATCTACATTTTTTGAATCAAATGGCTCATATCAATGCCACCTGTTGTCTTCCATGAACAAACCACGTGTTATAATTGTGATGAACTTGCCACATTTGATTCCAATTTCAATGTTTATTAATCATCAATCAACACTAACAACGATATGTTCGATATGACCAATTTCTACGATATAAGGGTCATTGATTATCGATATATGTAATCGAAGTATATATTTGTACGTTATTTAGTGTTAAAGAACCCTGATGAACTCCATTTCCAATATCTATAAGTCAGCAATCAATAATAACATCAATATATTCGATATGACAGATATGTGTGATATATGTGATATAAATGACCGATATGTATGATATAATAAGTGTGTATTTGTAGGTCATTTGATATTTTAATAGCTTGGATGATCTTAATTTGGGGAAAAAACAGCAAAAATGAAGTTTTTGAGACATTTCTAGCATTTCCATCGATATCGTCGATATATCCCGATACATCCTTTTCCAAGTGGATCGATACGATGTTGATATCGATATTTCGCACCTTGGTGGTGTTAATCCGGAGGAGTTGACTCCTTTGTTTCTCACTTACAGTCAAATGATTGTAGTGCATCAAGTGGCGTATATATTTTTTGGCCAATCTTGCTTCTTTTAAGATCTTTTCAGCATACCTTGTGGCAACTCAGTTAAGATCAACGACAACATAGTTGAAGCGAATAGCTTGTTTGCCAGATATTTGGTTGACCCATGATGGGGTTGTTTTCTAAGGGGAGCATTTTTGTGTTCAAAATGTAAGTCGTCGTAAAAGCTCTTCTTAAGTCTTGACCTTTGTAGTTCATTGTAAGTATTTTTGTTAATAAATAAAGGGCGGGCATCCTTCTAGTTACACACTCTTATTTCCATAAGAAAAGTTATTCAACAAGGATCTGGCAAAGATGGCAGTGAATTGGATGGCACTCAACAGGTCACCCAAAACTCCCTGGAGACGCAAGGGAAAGATAATTGTGATTATGAATATGTGATAATCGTGTTCACATAGTTAGAAGTAAGATTGGCATGGAGCTCAAAATCTACTTCGGCATGTCTCACTTTAACAACATGAAAAGGAACAACATGTTCAGTCTCTCTAACCCGTAACTAGACCTGGCCAAAGTACCGGCAGGGTCAGGCCATGGATCAGGCCAAACAGGCCAAGGTTCTAAAAACCCATGTCCAAGGCCCTGGTCAAGCCAACCCATGGGTCATACTTCAAGGCCCAATCCTGTCCCAAGTCTAGGTTGACCCATGGGCTGGATGTAAAGTGTTTTTCTTATTTTTTATCTGATTCATAGAGATAAATAAGATTTTTGTGCTTCCTCTAAACTTTTCAAATCTAAGTAACCATGATATGTGTTACTTGGCATGTAACCTACAAAATACGATGCAACATTGATAATGTAAAATGGAAACTTGAAGTATATTATATTAAATGTATGTAAAATGTAATTTTTAAATATGAATTTTTATATGCAGAGTCAAGCCGAGCCAGGCCGGGTTTTGTAGCACATGATCAGGGCCCTCCCAGTTGACAGGAGGGCCAAAGAGAAGGCCGATTCAGGTCGGACCATTCATGAAATTTCTTAGCCCAAGCCTGGCCCATAAGGGCTGGGCGGGTGAGCCCCTGACCCACTGGCATATCTATGCATAACTATCCTACACATAAATCAAAAACTAACTACATCATATCAAAAGCACCCTCCCACATAATTCCTTATAAAATATCGGGAATCATTCTTTGCCAAGGAAAAGGCAGTTTTCCCAAATACTGTTGTATAAGCATGTTTAACAAAAATAAAAATTTTCGCATTCTTTGATCGAATTAGGAGCCGTTATCCTCCTTTGTGGTGTCAAAGATTTGTGTCATTACAAAAGTTCCATTTACGAGTAGAAATCAAATTTACCCATTGTTTTACTTGCTTGACCAATGAGATTTCAAGTGAGTTTAAGATAAATTACTTTTTTGTTTGTAAAATCACAAAGAAATTCTATTTAAGTCTAAAAGGGTTGTCTTCCTTCCCAACATTCGCGAATAAGTTCTTTTAAATTTTTAAAAAGTTTGTGAGAATAAAGTTTTGGGGTATCACTGCTATTGAGATGGTGACACTTTGTTTGACGATGCAGCTCAGAGATTCCCATGGAGTCTAAAAGGGGTTGTTCGCCCGACATTTCACAAAAGAAGAAAAATTCTGATAACAAATTAAGGGTGCGAGGATGTTTGAGATAGCCGCACTATATTTTGTTTGTAGAAATGAATAGATTATGATGAAGTCTGAACTCTAAAGGGGTTTTCTTCTCAATATTTGTTTAGGGTAGTGGAAGTTTTATCGAGGAGATAGCATGGAGGTTTTAATAGGTTCGTTTCTATTGTATATATGGAGGGTAAAATAAATGGTAAGGAGCTTTCATTCACTGTCTTGATGAAAGAGGGGAACTCCACAATATTTTTCGCACTGAGAACACCTTTCAAACAAGAGATGTCTATATCATAGATGGGCGCCTAATTATTCTAGTTAGACAATAACGAAACACTTCTTTCTTGGCTGGGTTATTATTTTCGCAGTCCATGGGATGATATTATAAGAGGAGACAGTACCACCCCAGGAAAATTTATTTCATATATGGTCAACTCTGTGAGGAGGGGGTAGCTTCAGACAGGAGGTGTAATATATCGATATAGAAGTAAAACAATTATCAAGTTTGCTTTTTCCATTACAATAACAAACCACCAATCCTTTTTCCACTTTAAGATGGGTCAGTTGCGTGGATTCTACGGCGAGGTAATTTAAAAATATTGCAGACGAATTAATTCAACGACAAAACTAAATGCAGAAAAAAGATAAACTGACATGAACTAACTATCCCAAATACGAAATGGGTCGCTCGTGAGCAAAGAGTGAAAGAGACTATTTATTAAAGTCTGAAAAATGGGCTTGCAGGAGTAGTAACACAAGAATAACATTTAAATCCAAAATTAGGGCAGCGAAGAATTG
This sequence comes from Ottelia alismoides, assembly GCA_037367405.1. Taxonomy (NCBI): domain Eukaryota; kingdom Viridiplantae; phylum Streptophyta; class Magnoliopsida; order Alismatales; family Hydrocharitaceae; genus Ottelia; species Ottelia alismoides. The sequence goes on from JAZKJV010011367.1 coordinate 179,041, forward strand.
TAAAGGAAAAAAACTGATAGAGGTGATTAAACTCTACGTGGAGCCGTCTTCAGGCTGAATGATACATGCAACTTGCGTGAAGCTAGCAATAGTTATGGATTTGGCGAGTTCGAAGGCGGCGGTTATATGGCGGAAAAGGTGGCAGAGGTGGGATGGCGAAGACGAGGATGGAGGGAGGGTGGGGATGCAGGGGAGATGGGTTGGCCAGTGTGATGAGCGGTGGCGGAAGGGACAGGAGCCAGCGGATATGGAAACAGGGGAAGCCAATGAGAGGGGCGGAGGGAGCCGAAGGGCGGCGATGGGTTTAGGGTTGAAGAAGGGGCGGAGGAGGGAGGGTGACCGGGAGAAAGGGAAGTGAGCAGACGAGTGGTGGGGACCACAAAGACCTCTCTTTCTCTTTCCTACCCTTCTTTACGCCCTTTTTTCGCTTAAACTGTTGAAACAAATTGAACGTGTGTCAAATTTTTTATGGTGAATTCTTTTGAATAAAATTACCTAAATAGGTTCTCAGTTTAGGGACCGGACTATAGATTATAAAATTGGGGACTCGACTTTAGTTTAATCGTGAAGGCTCCAACAATGTCAAAAGACTACTCCATTTGTGATATATATTGACAACTGTACCCTTGCTTAATAAGATTTATTTTCACTTTTCTCATTCGTTCGTAACACATACAAAAGAAGAACCCACATGTTTCTCCCAACGCTGTGGTTCCTCGCGCGGGATGTATCGGGCACAGGAATCCTCCCAGCAACTCCCTTCCAGACGACGACATGGCTAGAGTTCAATGGTCGTCCCCCTCGAAGCTTATCATCCCCCATCGGTGATTTGGTAAAACACTAATTTTCGAACTTCAAATAGGGATGGGACATGTTGTTGAGTTTGGGTTTTAGGGTTCGGATGGAGGCACTCATGCATGGCACTCTAGCATCCATTGATGCAATGCATTGTTCACGGGAAAATGTAGTGTGGCAATTTGGGTAATGAATCACGGAGAAGGGTTTCATGTAGTCTTCAGGATTAGTTGCTTTGTTGGGATCATTAACACAATCTTATTTTGAGGTCGGGATCGGCAGAGCTGAGATATTAAATCTTTACAATTAAGAATAGAAATCCATACAGTTATAGCTGACGGAAATGTTGTGGCTTTGTTCTTTTCTCCGGTGATAGATATAGTTCATATTTGAGAAGCCGTTATTCCTTGCAACTTGCTTGCATGAAAAATAATAACATCAACTCCTATTATTTTGCAATCCATGTAGGGTCACCGGGATGACCTCAAATGTGATTTTATGTGAAGGGAGCATCTGGTTTGTCGGATGTAATATGGTATTTAGATTTTTTTTTCTCTTTCTTTTGGATGTGTTCCTGAGAGGTCAGGATCATGCTAAGAAGAAAAATTATGTATATGATTTTTATCAGGTGATTTTAGTCTGTGATTTTGGTTACAAGTAAATTAAAAGCTTCGAAGTAGCTTATTGAATTTGCAAGTGGTGAAGATTATTGAGGAGAGACTTCATATATCATCCGATACATATATGGAAATCTTGATTCTGTTGAGGATCTCCTTGTTGTAGCATCATGAAAATTCATACGTCTGTGAATGAATCGAGAGACTACGAGAGTCTTAGATATTGTAAATTTAGAGTCCAAGATGCACTACGAACTTTTTGGATTGATGGAAATCCAAGCTGCAGATTTTATGGATGTTATCAATATGTCGATGGTGGTTGTGATCACTTATATTAGTTGACCCGCTAATTTGTAAGTGTGGGAAGTGTTGGGAAAGAAAAGAGCCCACCCATGTCATGTAGAAAAATATAAAGCGGAAGCGGAACGATAAAACAGAGCAATAGACAAGAAAGATAAACATGGGAAAACCATGATTTTACGTGGAACCCTACTCCGAGAGAGGAGCGGGATGAAACCACGGGAGAAGCCCCTGAATTGGGCATTTCTTCTATTGAAGTTCTTAATGAGTACAGGGGGGTATGGGGCTCCTTATATAGCCCCACGGACAGACCCAATAGTGATCGCTCTCCCATGTGGTACTAAACACATGGGTGGGCTCTTTTCTTTCCCAAAACTCCCCCTCAAGTTGGTAGCTGGGACAGCTGCAACTTGCAATAATAAAGAAAAATATACATCATTACATCTTCACTTGAAATCACCACGATAAACGTATGTATCCGCAACTGGTAGACAAACCTGCTTGCTGACGGGTATATCAGGTCACCGGAACGTATCTCTGTCGTGCCTGGAAGGTCACCGGACTGTCTCTGTCGTGCCTGCATGGTCACCGGATCTCTGTCTCAGTCGTGCCTGCGGGTTACCGGACTTTGTCTCCGTCGTGCCTTGAAGAAAAGAAATCCAGTGCGGAGTCGATGTCGAGGATAGGGACACCACGACGAAGATCGATGCACAGTGAAGATGGCTTGATATTCTGTGAAATCCGGAGTGTTTGGTCTGTCAATCAACGATGAAAGATGCATATGGCATTTACTCCCCCTTTCTCCCAAACTTGTGAGAAAAATGCAAAATAAAGACAAGTTGGGAGAAGCAAACATGAATCACATTTTTTTATGCGTACGGCTTTTTCCTTTTGTACGCGTCTTTTTCAGATTTTTCTTTTTACACAATTTTTCTTTTTTTTTCTTTTCTTTTTTTTTCTTAGCCCCCCCCCCTTTTTACGACTGACTTGCAATTTTTTTCTTTTTTTTTCCTGGCTTTCTCTCTCATTTTCTTAATAGCCGTCATCATAATTTTTTTTTGAAATCACTCTCATTTCTTTTGCCAACTCACGGCCCACTTTAGACCCTCAAAAATAGCATTCCCTTCTTTTTTTTGTACGGTTGGCTTCCTCCTTTCTTTCCTTTTTTTTTAAACACACGGCTCTTATTTTTTTTCCCGTACACGTTTTAGGGTTCCCAACATGGGAACCCCCGCTCTTATTCATGCGCCGCATGGATATATGGCTGGCGGAGGCGCAGCAGTGCCTGGACCTGCGATGGAGCCGAAAGGGGAGCGCGCCTGAGGGTTGCGCCATGGTTGTTCCTCCCCTGGTGTTGCGGTCTGGTTGCCAGGGAGGTCGTGCGGGCACGGGGGCGGGGGGGTCATCGCCTCTCGCGCCTCGTGGAAGATTACGCCTGCGCGCAGCAAAGGGCTCCGCCCGGGTGGGCCTTCTCGCACGAGGACCTGGGGGAGCACCGTTAGACCGCCTTGGGCGGACGATGAGCCTCCGCCTGGACGATGGCGCCGCCTAGGAGGTTGTAGCCTGAAGATGGGGCTTCGCCAGGTGGACGCCCGACTGGGCATCGCCGCTGCCACTGGGGATCGAAGGGGGTCCCCTCGCGCCGCCTGCGCGAGGGATCAAGGGCGGAGAAGGCGCAGGGGTTTGAATACTGGAGCAGACACGCCTGGGCTGCGCAACTCTGATGGATCGCGTGCGCAAAGAGATACGCACGCCGCCGCGAGCACCCTCGATGTGCCGCCTCCCTGTATGTGTCGCCTTCCTGAGAGGAGTGGCGCAATCGGGCTCATCGTGATGGAGAGATGCCGCCAGAAATCAGAGGTTCCAGACGGGAACCGAAATACCTTGGACGAACGAACAGATCTAGGGCTCGTTTGGTGCAGGGTTGGGCAGGGTTGGCTTGGCCCAACCCGGGTTGGCCCTGCAACCAAACAGGGTTCTCCTCCTCACAGTTTACTATTCACAGGGGTACCCCTGCCCAACCCAACCCTGTCCAACCCTGCAACCAAACGGACCCTAAAAAATAAAATCTCTCAAACAGAATATGACTTCATAAATATCTCTTCAACATCAACATCGAATCAACATTGAATCTCGAAAAATAAAGAGCATGAAAACCTCGAGAATCGAACCCGCTCTGATACCATGTAGAAAAATATAAAGCGGAAGCGGAACGATAAAACAGAGCAATAGACAAGAAAGATAAACATGGGAAAACCATGATTTTACGTGGAACCCTACTCCGAGAGCAGCGGGATGAAACCACGGGAGAAGCCCCTGAATTGGGCATTTCTTCTATTGAAGTTCTCAATGAGTACAGGGGGTGTGGGGCTCCTTATATAGCCCCACGGACAGACCCAATAGTGACCGCTCTCCCATGTGGTACTAAACACACGGGTGGGCTCTTTTCTTTCCCAACAGGAAGGATGTCATATTCAAGCATTTATTTGAAAATAGAATGCTTCATGTGAGTTCATAAAGTCAAAAAGTGTTCAAGGCAATGCTAGAAGTAATTATTGTAACAAGAATAAGCTATACATATTACTATATCGTTTCATTAATATGACAATATGGATATTTTTACAAGAGTTGAATGTCGTGGACCTAAATAACATGTTATGAATGAAAGTTTATGAAGTTTTGTTATGTGATTTCAGATCAGTAGTCATTGGGTTCACATAAAATAGCGAGAATGGATACACCAATTTTCATATCATGCTTGGATGTATGTGTCTTAGATGCATGTCTTAATGGTTGATTACTTGATTATTCTTCTTGGCCTCCCTTGACAAATCTTGGTATAAGCCATTATCGATGTATCAAAATCAAGAGACTTTTTGGGTAATCTATGGTGCATTTACTAATTTGTAATCATCACAAAGGAAAGCTACATTCAATTTTCGGCACATGGATAATCACACAATGAGTAATGGCAATGTAACAACAATCCCATTGTCAATGTTCTACTAAAAACAGGAATGCATTGTCAATTTCTATAGAGTCGCCAATCTCCAATAAATTATTGTCATCTAAACATGTGAAAATGGCCAACAATTGGTCTACACAAAACATAACAAAGTATCTAATAATATAATATGTTTGTCAATGGCTCTTTAAAAAAACTAACATGTACCCTATCATCAAGTGAGAATGCCTACACAAAAAACTCCACCAATAACCCCACTAACCAAACTAGCATATACTGCATCACCAACAGAGGATTCCTCCCAAAAAAATCCTCCAATAGTCGGCATCAAAAAATCCACAAGTATCCACCTCATCGTAATGTATGCAACACATATATGAAAATGATCAATCTTTGTACAAGAAAACATTTGATGCATTTAACGTGATAATACTTGCATGTGTTTCCATGAGGAAGGAAAGGCCATCAAAAACACTTATTGATTCATACCCATCAAAATGCAACCATGATGAACCACATGCACTACATAGACATATATTATCAATCTTATTGGTTGGCTAAAATTATAAAAGTAAATTCACATTACCAACATATTAGTGCTCGCTAGAAGAGTTTAAGTCGATCCACTCCGGATTCTTCTTCCTCGTCTTGGTCCAAACGACGGAGCATGCACTTCATTATTGGAAGATCATGTTGCAGCAGCACATCCTCTTCTAATGATAAGCTTATGTTTAGCATAGATGCCCTTGTAAATTCCTACATTAGTGACAATGTTTTCCACAAAATGCCACATTTCAATTAACATTGATTCTTCCTTGATTTATATGGATTGGGTACCTCATCCTTAGCCTTTTTTCACTTTTTGGCCTCCCGAAAGGATTGGGAACATCTGAAGGTAAAATAACATTTGCAACCACCCTTGTCCATTGAGAACTGTTAATCAATGGTTGCATGATAGGAGCATATCTCATACTGTAAGTCGAAATATTGTAGCATGCTTCAACACAATATTCGACATTTACTTTAATTGCAAATATTGCTGCCATCGCATGCTTGCAAGGGATTCCAATCAAATCCCATTATCTGCATCCATAAATTTTTAATGCCAAATCCACTTCATACACTCTCCCCTTTGCAATCAATCTCAAACTTGTGACCCCCTGCATAGAGGACTTCTACATCCCTCACTTCTCTCTTCCTAAATTCTAACTTTGATTGGAAGGTAGGGCATATGGAACCATTATATCCTCTCAAGGACTCCCTCTTAGTATGGAATCCAGTCATCAATTTTTCCTTGTGGATTCCAGCATAGTCACGATTGGTTTGTCATAGTACTCCAAAATCATAATTCAATGACTCACAAGGGTATTAATTACAACATTGAGTTTCGACCACGATCGAAAGCCAACTTTTGACCATAGTTCGCTTTCATCCTTCGTCAACCAATTATAAGCATCCTCCCCGCATGGCTCATTCTTTAAACATGGCATTGCTCATCAAATACCTATGGAGTAAATGCCCTAGCTTCTCTCCAAAAAAGCTTCTTCATCCTGATATTTTTTAAAGTTCTCATACAATTACCGTGCACAAAATCTATGTTCAATAACTGGTATAAGAATGTTGAAGGCTTCCACGATACCCTGCCATCGAGATAAGAAGAAAATTAATATGGTTAGAGATAAGAAGCAAATTAATATGGTGTAAACTAAAAGTTAGTGTGCTAATTAGCACTTGAAATAAGTTGTTTTTAACCTTGTCTTGTCAGAGATGAAAGATCATCCAAAATCATCAACAGAACAACACTTCCCAACAAATACTCCAAGAACCATTTTCCAAGAGTCCTTGGCCTCTTATGCTACTATGGCAAATGCAAGCAGGAATAATTGTTTGTTCCCATCCCTTGATATGACACTAAAAATATGTCCTCCACACAATCCCTTTAGATGACAACTATCTAAACTGATGAAGGGTCTACATTCTTTTTAGAAAGCCCCTCTTTATTGGTTCAAAAATAATGAAAAGTCTATGAAAAGTGTTGTTCTCAACCTCCAACTTAACTACACTTCCAAGCATCTTCAATCTTATAATGGCAGCATAATTCCAAAGACGTGTATATTGCTCCTTGTGTGAACCTTCAATAAAAAGCATAGCCTCTCTTTTAGCTCGACATGCCTTCATTTTTCCAATATTAGCTGTGAAGTCCATCCTTGCAGAAGATTGTGTGGCATTGACCTTCTAGACCAAATCATCTTTAATCATGTCCAGTTGTTTTTTTTATAACCACTTGGACGAAATCAAATGGTTTTACGATTGTCTTGGATATGCACGGTGTTGGTGGAAGGACTTGATTTGAAATGATTGCTCCATTTTCATCCATGGTGCATATAACTTGTTAGCGCATGTAGAGTCTTTACACCACTTGTTTTTTTGGATTATTTTCTAGGAATCCGATGTCATTGCCACTTAAATTATTTTGCTTGTCGAATGACTTCCCTTAGGTCACTCGGTCCAGAAAAATTTCATACCAAGTTCAAGAATTAGATGAGACAACTGTGAATCTTTCATTATTTCATAATCTGGTACACCATCCATCTTGACATCACTGCCATCGAGACTAATCAACTCATGAGATGGCAAGTCATAGGCGGACATATATGAATCATCTGCAACATTCTTTCCCTTGGTACTTGGTAGACTATATCATCTTCAATGCCACGTCTGCTAGTGTTTATTTCCTTAAGTGATTCATGAAGAATGACAAGAAGTTCTAATTATCTACGGAGAGTAAATTTCTCCAATGCAATTTTATCACAATTCACTAAGATCAAATTAGAACCTCTAGTTGTTGGCTTGCTCCACATTCGACATTTATCCTTGCCAAGACCAATATCACCAAGGAAACCCTGCCTCTCGAATAAAGAAATCAGATCCGCATACACTTTCTCCACATAATCCACTTTACCCCCAACATAGTCTCGATTGCCAATAAAATTTGCCAGAATGCTGGATCTCTAAATGTGAAATTGTGTAGACATTTCTGCAAAAGAATTTTATATCATTAATACAAAAAATAATACACATGTACACATAACCGGAAGTTCGCAGCTATAAAACATAAATATGTATGAACAAACCAGAATTTAACAAATGTGATACATGCCATTACTTATTGAACCCATAATAGAAGGCAAAGCCTAAATAAGTTCACCCGATAATAGTGATATTTGATCTCTCTGAAGCTTACCGGAGGAAAGTTTTGTGAAATCCATGGGCGAAGAAAAATGTATATGTTTGCATTTGGACTACCTAAAACCTTTAGTTTAAAAAATTATTTAGGATTTGACAAACTTGCATGGTGTAAACTTGAAAAATTGTGCATTACTCAATTGCCACTATTGAAACCATAAATATTTCCTCATGTAATTGGGTATATAAAGTTCTCAATCAGCGGGCCATTTTAAAAAAGTCCAATTTAGTCATTCATTCATATTCTTTATGCGTAGAAAACACTAAGTACCACATCATCACATAATAAATAAAGCATGTTGTATTATAAAAAAATGTCCTCCCTTGAAAACTTCTAAATAATGAAAATACACTGCACAAGAATAACATAACTAGATCAAGCTCCGTCAAGGATCAACACATCTCAAGAACCAACAAGGTCATTACACATGTTGTTAAAAAATGTATTTTAACACCTCTAAAAAACAAATAGCGACATATCTAGCCAACAAGATTTTAGGTGCTCCCACAAATCTGGGGTGGTAGTCGAACCTCGTCATGTCTGTGGCATCAAGAAACACCATCAAAGAGAATGTTCAAGCCCCGTAATGCAAGCTTAGCCCCAGCCCCACTTCCTCCTCCACCTCCACCATCTCCTCACCTGCCATGGTCGCCCAACCTTGAAATAAGATCGTGCTAATGATACCACCCAAGCAACCAATCCTGAAGATTACATGAAATCCTTCTCCATGATGCATTACCCAAATGCCATACCCATTTCATGTGAATGATGCATTACATCAACGAGTGCTGGAGTGCCATGCATGAGTTCCCCCATCTCGAACCCTATACTACAAACCCAACAACAAGTTGCATCCCTTTTTGAAATTTGGAAATCATGGTTTTACCCAAACTGCCGGTGGGGGAGGAGGAGCTTCGAGGTGGCGGTCGTTGGACTCCAAGCTGCATCATTGTCTAAAGGGGAGTTGCTGGGAGGCTCGCTGCAACCAACGCAATCCGTCATGGAATTGCAGTGGTGGGTAATTTACCCTATTTTTTATAGATGTTTCAAGGGTAAACATAAAGAAATGGGTAAAATGTATATAATCCCTATGTCTCCATTAAAAATTGAAAATAAAAAGACAATCCTAGCATGTCCATCTAAAAGTAGAGTTGAGCATCGGATATGACTAAGGCTTTCAGGAAAGCTCGAACTCGATGAGCTCAACTCAGGCTCGGCTCGTTAAGGGCTCATGAGCCGGACTCGTAACCTTAACGAGCCCGAGCCCGAGTGGGGTTTTATGGCTCGTTAGCTTATCGGGTCGAGTTCGAGTTGGGCATTGTTCAACTCGGAAACTCGACTCGATAACTCATTTTCTCTCTTAATAAAAAATTAAAAACATATATACCAAAACTTCCACATTGAGTTTGATTAAACTAGAGGTTAACATTTTTCTTGCCCAAAAAGCTACACAAAAGAGTATAAAAAATCAAAATTACAAATGTCATTTGCATAATTTAATGTATAAAATGAAACAATGACTCATTAAAAGGTTCATGAGCCTGCTCATTTTGAGGCTCATAAGCCAGCTCAGAAACTCACGACTCGATAAGAGGCTCGTGAGACAACTCAGAAACTCGTGGCTTGATAAGAGGCTCGTGAGTCAGCTCGAACTCGACGAGTTCGAGTTCGAGTTGGTGATCCAGGACTCGATCCTTATCGAACCCGAGTTCGAGCTTAGGTTTCTTATCGAGTTCGAGTCCGAGTTGAGGCCAACTCGGCTCGTTGAACTCGATAGACACCCCTAGATATGACCACCCCGACCCAACCCAAAACTCGGCCCACCAAACCCGACCCATGTCCGAGGGAGATATGGGCAGGCCTAGGCTCTAATTTAAGCCTAAATACTCATTCGAGTTGGGGTCGGGCCTCGCACGACCTGAACCTGATGCTCGGTAAGCCAACTCGGTAGTAGGCCCACCCTTAAGCCCGATAAAAAGCCCAAGGTTGTGCATGAATACTTGGTCCGATTCTACCCAACGCACCCCGCCCAATTTTATAGATTCCCAATATTCTGCACCCAATAACGCCCCCACCCAATTCCATAAATACCCAATACGCACCCACTCAATTCCTGTCTCTATTTGTTGATAATGATGCCCTCCCCCACCTAATTTTCCCAAACCCACACTCCCACGGTCCCACCTACTACAAATAATCCAAAACCTAAACACTTAACACCACAAATCGACGAGGACATGAGTCCAGGACCCCCACCACCCCACGACCATGACACTACAACCGGTACTGCTCAACCCTCTCTCTCCCCACCCTCATATCTTCCACCTAGTGGTGGCAGAATGTATAACTTATAGAAATCTTTCCATTTTCCAATTCGATTCTATCCATTCATTCATATGGCTATTTACTCTGTCGTAGATATTTCTGGAACACCTCTAACATATGAACAAATAGTCAATTTGGAAAGAACTTATTGTCTGCCTCTTTCCGATATGAATCTATTTGATTCGGAAGGGAAGAACTAGCATCGGTATCTCAGTCTCAAGTCAAACATGAGTTTGATTCATATTCCATGTTTTGAGAAATATTTACCATCCGGAAAAGAGGAAAAAATAAAATATTTATCTAAAGAAATGCGTTGAGAAATGGCAGGGCCCTCCGCTCCGACCGACCACCGATAGCGTCGACATCTCCAGCCCTTTTGTCACGACTTCTGTTAAAGTCTCAATATCTTTCTATGTGCACCTCCATACTAGTATCTAAATGTCAATTTATTTTGAATTCAAAACTTGAGAATATTCCATATACACTCAGGAATCTATTCAAATAATTGTGAGCTGATGTGATATCATGAAATAATTTTGCAAGTGTATATGATAATATGAAGGCATGCTAGTTTGGAGACATGCTCATATTTTGAACGATTAAGCCTTTAAGGAAGTGTATATGCAATGTTACTTGTTATTTCAGATTCTCAACTTATCTCTGCGTATTATTATCAGATCATGAAAGTTGCAATATCCATTGGCCCCTCCCCTTTGATAATTGAGGAAAGTCGAGGGTCTAGAAATATCACAAGGCGAGAGATCCAGTCGCTAAATTGACCACTCAAAAATCCTCGGTTAATCAACAGATAACCCACAGTAAATGTATGCAATTAAAATCAAAAATGTGGAGTTAAAATTTATTATAACTCTACATGTAAATGTGTATAGGTGTAAGCACAGGTAGAGGTCGAACATTGGGAGGCGAATGGTTGTGTGGTGGAGTTGAATGCACAATTATTCAATTCAATGTTCATGTCCAATTCTTTTTGTTTTTGTGGGTTTTTGATTATATATATATATATATATTAATTTTATATTTTTTTAATTTTTATTTTATTTTTTTATTTTATATATGTTTATATTTTCTTTTTATATTTTTAATTATATAATATATATATAAATACATATATATAGATATAAGAGAAGAGAGAGATGTAATATAAGGTTATATATATTTACATGAATAATATACATATTAGATATATTTTTTTTGGGTTTTTTATATTTTTCTATTTTTGTTATTTTTCGGAAATTTTACTAATTTTTATGTATTTTTAATTCCAAAAATGTCCCTGATATGGGACTAATTAAATAGGCCGAAAATAATTTGGGTTTTAAAAATAGCAAATATGTCTCAAAATCACCCAAATAAATTTTAATATGTAAATAATAGTATATAGATAATTATAAAAGAGAAAATTATATTTTTGGTATTTTTCTAGGATTTTTATATTTTTTGTTGGATTTTGGGGCTTTCTGATTTTTTTATTTTTCTTTTTCTTATTTTTAGGGTTTTTCATTTTCTGGACTCAATATATATATAAATACACCATATATAATTTTTTTGTAATTTTTCAAAATGTTTTTATATTTTTTTGGTATTTTATAAATTAGACAGTACAAAAATGGCTCCTTTTTCATTTTTAATATATAGGTTAAATGCAAAAAATGCAAAATAAAATGTGGGCGTGTGATGAATCTCGTATTCATCATGCTAAAAACTCCTTATTAAAATCCCTGCTTAAACAAGCCAATAAAAATATCCTCTAATTCTCTATTTTTATCATGTACTATATTGTGTATAATTAACCCTTAATTATTTGTATTTAATTGCCTTATTTTTCTGTAATTATTTTATCACTCAAAAAACCCTAAAAATTAGGTAGATAAGTTGTCTATAATTCACCAACCCTTAAAAAGATAAAAAAATACAAAAAAATCTCAAAGCCACAAACTTGGTGTTTTTATTCCCTTAAAAATACCACCAAAAATAGCTTTTGTACAGATGACCTCTTTTGGCTTTTTGCCCAACATGAAAGTTGTAGATCTCGCCGAGACGAGCAACTTTCATGTTTTGACCTTTTCCAAATTCGGCCTCTAACTATTTCTTTTCTAATTTTCTTTGTTTTTATTTTTGAATTAATCTGATTGGGCCACGTGGCGCCCTCTGGGCCGCCCACGTGGCCCGCTTCATCTCCTGCCACCCGGCCCTCTCCCGGGTCGTTAGATCATTCCATCATCGCCCTCATCCTCACCGTCCGCCACCGCTCCATTGTGAACCATCAGATCTAACTCCAGATCTAATCCCAGCCACCCACTAGCGCCTATTCCTTAGCCGTCTGATCTCTCTATCATCCAACGCTCCACAACCCTCCACGTCGCTCCTCTATCTCAGCCGCTCGATCCGCGTACATCCAACGGTTCTCCACACTCTGCAGCCCTCACCGTTGGATCGACCCTCGCCCTTCATCCAGACCATTCTTTAGCGCCTTACCTCAGCCATCTGATTTTTTATCATCCAACGCCTAAACTCACGCCACGTCACCCCTTCATCTCAGCCTTTGATCCCATTCTAATCCAATGGCTGATATTGATCCACGTTCCCCCTTTCTCCAGACCGTTGGATCCCCGCCTGATCTGATCACATCTGTCCACTAGCGCTTTGATCCTATCCATTGGATTAGATCTTAGATCTGATCCCATCCATCCACCAACACCCTCTTTTTAGCCGTTGGATCTCACGATCCAATGGCCAAGAAGTCGTCTCCTACCTCCGAAGCCCCCGCTCCCAGGCGTTACAACCCTCGCGCCTCCTCCTCCCCCTTCCAATTCTAGTCGTCGCTCTGACCATTCCCTTAAGCTCGTAACGCCTCCCCCGCATAGCCCGCTCCTCCATCATCCTCGCGCCATCTCCAGAGCTCCCAGACATTACCCCATCGCCATTACACCGCCTCTCCAAAAATGCCCTCTATCACTATAACCGCCTGATGTCTCCGCCTATAAATCGCCATCTCCGCCACCCCTGCAAGGTGTCCACATTTTTGGGTGTCACCCTAGCCTCCTCCACCCCTCCGGTGACAGCGGAGGGGTAGAATGTTGAGGCGACGATGGGTGTCGCCTGGTGTCGACCCACGGCGGCGCTTCGCCGTGTCCTGGTGTCTACGCGCACCGCCGAGCACCAGGGAAGGGTCGCCCCCGTCGTGCGAAGACCCCTGAGCTCATATGAGCTCAATCCCAGGCCGTTACCCCCGCCAACTCCTCGCTCCGGCGAGGAGATTTTTCATCTTTATTTTTCTCTATTTTTTCCGATTAATTACGCCACCTACAACCACCATCGCTCCCATCTGATCCTCCCACGAGCTCCACCCGACCACCAGCAACCTCTCCAACCACCTCTCTCTTCTCCAGACCCCCAGCCGCTCCGACCCACCTCCTCCACCTCGTCGGAGGAAGAGCTTTGGCCTCCACCTCCGATCACCCTCAGGCCATCACTCACCTCACGAACGCTCACGCGCCCTCAAGAGCACGCTTCGGCTATATCTAACGCCTGCATGTATTTCAAATGCCGGAGTTTGCATCGGAGCTGATTCAAGCTTTTTCCCGCCGGCGAGGCTCCATCGTTCTCCCCTTCCGACCAGCCCCGGAGCCTCGCGGCGCTTCCTAGTCCTTCGCCAGACCACCGGCAATCTTCCCCGAGCTCTAGAAGTTGATAAACATGGCGGTGGTGCGAATGGCAGGTCGCCGGAGCCCCGCCTTCTCCGGGACCTGCGGAGGAGGGCGAGATACAGTTGCCGTCCGATCAGATGGATCGGACGGTCACGATGATGACACGTACGTGTCCCGAGCCTCTTCCCCGACCTACAGGCTCGGGTCATCCGAGCGTCGCTCCAAACCTCTAGAGGAAGCCACGTGGCACGAAGCTGAGGTCCCCTCCCGAGCCTGGCCCCTCACGTGCAGCGCACGTGAGGTACTGGGTATTTTGCATAAAAGACCCTGGAATATCTGATAATTACGAGATGGTCCTCCAGGCGCGTGCCTCACGTGCGCGCCTGGGGTATTTTACAGGATGGCCCTCCAAGTTTTGAAGATTTACAAAATGGTCCCCGCGCATATGGGAAAATTGCATAGGACCCCGACCGGTTTTTGGTATTTGCATTTAGGTCCCTCCAGGGACCTAAATGCAATATTTATCCCTTTATTTTATTGCATTTTTATTACAATTATGCCCTTGCACTGTTTTTAGCATAACTTGAGCATCGTAGGTCCAAATTGCATGATTTTAGTGTCGTTTTGATCCTTGTTTTGTCCTCTACAATCTAGCATACTTATTTGTCTCATTTGACAATGTTTTAAATTAAGTGATTTTTTATGTTAAAAATGGGACCATGCTCTATTTGTCTTGCTTGATTTGATGACCGATTTTTAATGATGTGTTCAAAATGACTCTAACTTCATTCTATATTACGTTGCTCACATTTTAGGGTATAATTCTGGCATTTTATTCTTCATGCATATTCTTTTGCATTATTTGCCCATGCATCATTTTAACTTGCATAAAAACAAAATAAAAATGCATGCATCATGGCATCGCCTTGTAAATATCATAGTGCATCATAAATTGCATATGGACCTGAAATTGAGATTAATTGACATTATGCCTTCATGAATCAAAAATTCAATACTCAGATTAGGCTGTCGTATCCCTGTGTTCGACCTTGGTACACTTACCAAGTATAAATATTCCACAACATTCAAAGTCTGTGGTTTTTGCTGAACCAAATTCGTCTCCTGTACTACAGCATAATTCCATAATATTATAGAGGCGAATTTGACGTTCATCAGCATGAAAGTACACTACACGAAGCATCTAACCTAATTTTTGTGGATTTTTAGGATCTTCATAGGTATTTTTAATAAATATATAAAAGATACAAAAAATAAACAGCCTGGCAGGGGCATTTTTGCAAATAAAATGACTACAGGGGGCTCTGTGCAAAATTACCAGAAGAAATAAACATTTATTTAATTTTTCAGAATTATTTTACAATTAACAAAAAGCGTCAGGGCTACATTGCAAAATCCATGCGCCTCATGTGGGACTGCACGTGAGGCGGGGAAGGACCAAAATGTAATAAAAATAAATGCAGGGGTCTTGTGACAAAATTCCCTATTTTTTTACAGCGTAATATTTTATTTACAAGATTAAATATTAAATACAAAAAGGCGGGGTATAGGTCTGCAATTTACCCCTGAAGTGCGCGTGATCCAACGACTGGCTTCTTCCACTTGACACGTGTCACTCATCCAGCGGTCGATACCGCTTCACCGATGAAGGGCTGAGATTAGATCAACCTGGCTGATCTGACGGTCGGTGACGAGCTCCATCCAACGGCTTGCTTCTGATCTGGGGCTGAGAGGTGATCCAACGGCCTTGAAGGTGCTCGGAAGAACAGGGACGAACCCCATTCCTCCCGAGCTTCGATCTGGCATGGCGTGCACATCTGATCATCCCCCGAGAACCCTCAAAACACAACGCTTAAGGGTCCTTTGGCCCTCCAAACCTGCAAAAGACAATCACGCAAGCAGGACCAAGGTATGGCGGCCTTATTTGGGTCAAATGAACGGAAATGGGTGCGGCGGAGACCTCCGGCGAATGGGCGGAGAATGAGGTCGGATTTCTAGATCCAACGAGGACCTGGGTGAATGAGGGTGCCTGGGGCGTGGGAAAATGCAAAGGGAAGAAGATGGTGGTGGAAGCGGGGTGGAGCAGGTTGGGAACACCGTGAATGGGTTCGCCGGAGCGGAGCTCCGGCGAACTACGCGTGACTAAATCTACGCTACATCTAAGGCCTATTAATTAATCTAAAAACACAGTTAAAACGTAAACATTAAAAGCTACTAGAAATAAATAAAAAAAGCAGCTCATACCTGGTTAGACGCCAGGGAGCAGAGGCCTTGCCGGAGCGGCGGCCTTGGGTGCAACCACCGCCTTCTCTGACCGATTCAAAGCTCTGGCGAGCTCCTCCTGTCACAAGGAACCCACCTAGACCGAATGCGAGGAAGGGAGATGTGTAATGGCTGACCAAAATTGCGAAGAAGGCAGAGGTTCTTTATTTATGAACGTCGAAAGCACCCTTATTGACCGGGACGTAGCGGCGAATCAAGGCTATGTACAAAAGAATAAAGGAATGGGCGTGCATGTACAATGATCGGGGGACATTTTGTCAGAAGGCGACGATGGCAGACGATGGACGAATCGAGCGCGAATAAAGGGAGAAGACGGGCAGAAAAGACCAGCTGTGTCAAATCAGCCGCCTGGGGGTCGAAGTTGACCAGTCGGTCAACAATCGCAGGGACCCAATTGGGCCACGTCAGCGCGATGTTGACTGATTATTTTAACCTAATAAATGATTTAATTTAATTTTACTTATAAAATAAAAATGTTAATTAAATAATGTAGTATTTATTTGTGAATTTTATTTATTTTTTTGATAAATTTTATTATGGGTTTCTTTTAATTATGTATTTATAAGTGGATTTACATTTATTTATTTTTATTTTGTATAATTTTATTTTATTATTTTATTTTCTTATTTTATAAATTTATAACTTATTTTTGTGAGTATAAATATATTTTTATTTAATTTTTATGATTTTATTTACATTTTTCAATAAATAAGTATATATAATATGTAGGTATCCGATATGTATTTTACCTATATTATATACATTTTATTTATTGAATGAATTTTATTTGTTTTTTATTTTGGATTTGTATTTTTAATAAATTATGAATAGTATTTAAAATATTATAAAAATATGAAAGAATAAAATAATTAAAGAATGTATTCCCCTTTTATTTATATACATACATAACATAAGTATTTTACCTATATCTTTCATAGACTTATTTTATTTTACAAATTCTTTTTGATTTTATTCTAATTTCAATATGTAAATGCATTTTGTATATTATTTACAAAATTCTAAAAATAGAAATTTATAAAAATAATGAATAATGAATATAATGAATATTTTAATCAGTACTATGTACAATGAGAGCCAAAAACCTAACTTTCATAGATGAACTTCAAAAATTATGAAACCAATTTTATTAAATAACTCTTGAAAAGTTATATACAATTAAAGGTGATTTTATATTTTGAGTCTTTATTTGGAAGATATGGGTCTGTGAAGTTGAGATTCTGGCTTTTTATTCTGTGTATAAAATGTACACTGTGTATTATTTTTGTTTGTGTATTTTTATTCACATTATTATCTACAACTTTCATGTACAAAATATTTCTATTTGATGAATAAATAATTAAATATAAAATAGGTGTCAAAAATGCATATATGAATGAATAAATAAATGAGGAATTTATTGTGTTATTGGCCCTTATCTCTCCCTACTTTATTCCTTATCGACCAAGCCAATTCTTGACTTGGTATCGGGGTTCGGGTCATAAAATATTTGCAATATTTTATTCCTTTTTCTTTTCTTCTCTTTATTCTATAATTTTGGCATTAAAAACCTTATTTTATGTACAATAAATACAATAAATAATGAATGCTATTATGAACAATTTGATGCTATTTACATGCATTTGTTGGGGTTTTTAAGGCCAAAATGATAGAATAAATGTGATGATATGGAGATTCATCACCCCCTATACTTGCCTTTGCTAGTCCATAGCAAACACTTATGTAATAAGTACAAAAAGAATAAAGAATAAGAATAAAGAATAAGAATAAAAGAAAAGGCAGAAATAAAGAATTAAGAATAAATTGAATTGATCATGATTATTAAACTCATCTGTACAAAATCAAAGTTTGGAGCTCAGGTTAGACATTGGTGTGAGAATATGTGTGGAACCTCATCGGGAATCAAACTTAAAACACAGCAGCCTTCGAGAGTCACAGAACTCGATTCAAATCTCCTCAATAGCCAGGTCTGAACTAGCCTACATCATACGCAAACCCTTATGACTATGAAGCTGACTTGTATGGTGTAAGTGATGGTGGCTCTTGACGAGTCGCTAAATACGATAAATAATTCGGTCACGTTGTAATACGTGTACTTAGCGATTCGGTCAGAACCGAGAGAAGATCTCCGTGAAGAGTGTCTCGGCTTAATTTATATCCCGGGCAAGTCCGGGGTCGAACTCAGGGAGGCAAAGGAACAACTTGGGTTTTAATTCAAAAACTTAGGTCTAGATATCCACGCGGTTTTTTTAGATTTTTTTAATGCAAAAACAAAGGTGAAAGGTGAATGCAAGTGAATTAAGACACTAAGAAAGCATACAACAAGGCCAAATTAATTTTAATATCAAATTATCCCATTCAGCCAAATTATATTTTTCTAAAGTCCTAATCTAGTGGGGAACATAAAATACATTTTTTGTATTTTTTAGGTTTAAAATGCAACAATGAAAAATACACACTTTTATGGGTATTTTTGCAATTTTTCACACAAACAGTAAGCAAAAATTATGAAAAAATTACCGGAACTAAAACATGATGCAAGGAGACTACAGTAATTTTTTTGGATTTTTTTGACAAATTATGAATTTTTTATGAATTTTTTAGTGAAAATAGAGTGACAGTGAGTAAATAATTTCTAATAAATCCACATTGTCATGTTAATTAGAGTGCGAATTATCTTAGAAAGATATATAGATGAACAATCCAGGAGAGTTGAAATTTTGCAAAAATAATTTATGTAGATTTAATTAAAAATCAAACACTAAATCCACTCTATAAATTATTCCAGGCACAAGACAACTCCATTTTGAATGAAATTTGGATTGTAAGTTCATCACATATCAAGGCATCATATATAATTATTTTAGAATTTTTAGAGCAACCATGTATGAGATATAAATTTAAGAGTCCAGATTAGGTAAAATATCCAATATTTCAGTTAAACAATTATAATTAATTACCCATGAGTCTCAAAAATACCAATAAATAGTCAAATTGTAGACAATTAGCTGCTCTTCACAAAGGCATTTTTCATTGAACAAAAAGATGTAATATTGAAGTCCAAATTTAAGTCAAACACAGGGGTCTTTGTGCAAAAAGAAAAACTAGAATTATAAAGCAACTATATACAGGGACTAATATGCAATTACAGAAATTATAAATGAAGAAAATGCAATTCTTACAAATAAAAAAAATAGAAAAAGAAAAGACCTTCTTCTTGCTGGGCACGGGATGAGAACCCAAAAGGTAGTGGGCGGCGGCGACGAGAGCGCGGCCGCGCGCGGCCGCGAGGAGGGCGGCGCGCACCACGCACCAGCGGCGGAGTGCTGGAGGCGTCGGTGGAGGATGTCGGCAGTGTGCGGGCGGCGGTGGGCCGCGGTTGGAATGGGGTGGCAGCGATGGCCGCTGCGGCTGGATGGTGGCCGCAGCTGGTCGGCTGGGGCGGCGGCGCCACGACGGGAGCGGCGTGGCCACGCTGGAGGAGCGGCCACCCGCGGTGGCGGCTATGGAGGGTTGAGCAGCGGCGACGGTGGGGAGCTCCCACCCACCGTTGCTGCTTTTTTTTTGAATTTTTTTTAAAGCTGTAATAAAAACTCTTTTTTGTTTTAATTTTTTCAATTTTTTTTATTTTTTTAAACAGGGAATAAGATTAAAGAAACAAGATGGATTGGTGGTGATAATGAGAGGAAAAAAATGGTACGATGGTGGTAATGAAATAACCTCTTTTTTTGTTTTATTTTTTTTTATTTTTTAATTTTCTTTAGACATATGTACACAAAAAGAAGGGGGATGAAAATGATATGATGATGACGGTGATGGAGATGAAGATAAACAAAACAAATGGAAAAAAAATGGTGTGATGGTAGTGGAAGAGATGATATGTTGTGTGCTAAAAAAAATGGCAAAAATACCAAGATGATAAAATTACCTACGATGATACGGTCGCCTATGGAGTGCTCACGCGAGCACGGTCTTCGCTCAAATCGCCGGCGTGCGATGAGCTCGAGCAGCGCGCGGTTGCGGCTGCGATGTTGGCCAAAAAGCCAACGGATCACACCGGAGAGAGGGCCGTCGTCGCTCGACAGCGGTTGCGTCACTGTCACCGATTCAACTCAGGGAACTAGGCTCTCCTCACATAAAGATGGATCAAAGGCAAAATTGAGAGAATGACATGTATATAAAAATGATGGAATGGGAGGTTATTAAAGTGGTGGAGTTGAATGGGAGGTTGTATTATTAATGGAGTTGAATGGAAAGTTGGGAAAAATGGTGGAATAATGGAGTTGAATTGGTGGTTATTGTAGAGAATAGAAATTAAATAATAAATAAATAAATAAAGTTGTCTACTTTAAATATAATAAAATAAAAAGAGAAGAGAAATAGTGGAGAATTTACAATGGAAGACAAACAACATGTACACATTTTTTACTTTTCTAATATGTAATTTTTTTATCTTTTTAATAAGAGATATTTACAATAGAAAAATATAATAAAATAATACAATTGAAATACAACACAAGTATGATTTTTTTGTATTTTTAATAATTAAGAAAGATACAAATAAAATTAAAGAAAGAATGAATATATACATAATATACAATGTACATCTAGGTCCCAAAACCCAACTTTTGCAAATGAGCTCCGATTTTAATGAAATCACTTCCGTTGGATAGATAATTTTCTAACTTGAACTTTAAAAGTGAGTTTGGTGAATTTGGAGTTCATACGGAGTGGGAATTTAGCTTGGAAGTTGGACTTTATGGCTTTTTCTCTTTGGGATCTAGGAACATTTATTTGAGATGAAATTTGTTTTGTATTTTTGTATTTTTATATACATTTTTATAAACAAGTTAGAGAAAGAATTAGGCAAAAAGGAGTTGAAATGAAATTATTAAAAATACATGAAGTTTTGGGCTATTTACATGTATAAAACTCCTTATTTTTGCGGCTTTTTATGTGTAATTTATTTTGTACAATCTAATATACAATAATTAGTGTATTTTATTTACAAGAGTCATTTTGTTAATTTATGTATTTTATGGACATTTATTTGGGATTTTACTCGGGGATTTTACTAAGATCAAGATATTGCGATGATGAATCGCGGATTCATCACCCCCCTATACTTAAACTTTGCTAGTCCTCGAGCAAATAAGGAATGAATAAGTTGGGTTAACCCCTGACTGTGCATGTGAATACAAGACTTGATCCGTTCAAGAACTCTCGGTTTTAGAGATCCTAAAATTCTAAGCTGAACCAAGCTCTAGTCAAAAGGTACCCAATTCCCCTAATCATCAGACTCTCTTTGTATACGTATATATAAGGGATATGACTTTAAGTGTGGACTGCAGTTATAAGAGTAGAGTCACAACGTCACCCAAGGTTCCAGTCCAAGAGACACTCCTATGGACCCGATCCTCAACACTAGGGAATAAATCATTTCTTGCATCCAATCCACCGTCTCTTTAGTTGTCAGACTTGAAAGTGTAGATGGAAGGCCAGTTGATGGAGGGCATAGGATTGTTTCATTTCTTCTCTCCCTCTCATTGGAACAAGGATTCTCTCTAGTGCCTTATTACACAACGCATTTTTTTGGTGTTGATCAGTGCGTCCGTCAAGAGAAGTTGGAGCCGTCTGCACTTGTTTTCCTGGGAGTACACCGGGGTGTGCCTTTTTTGGGTACCTATCGTACCTTCTACACCCAGACTTGTAGCATTTACGATGCAGAGCCCTTTTTTGGTGCAAGCCCGACTCCTGGTCCTAATAGAGGTGGTCCAAGTGGACACTTTGAAATGGTTGGGAGCGCTCGCTTTTGGTGGAAGCTCTTTTGATAATTGACTTTGTGGAATGAGAGCTTTTCTTTGACATTTCATTGCTTTGTAGTTTTGTGGCTAGCTCCACTGCTTTTACCAAGAGTTGGCGCACACTGATCAACATTTTTTTATTTTATCACACCCTGGCACATAGGTAAATATCAAGAGATAGTACAAGAACCATGTTCTCACACTGGCTAAATGTGCTGACACTCAGGTTTCATGAAGCCTTCATTGATTTTATCCCATCCTCGAGCATCATTAAATCAAGTCCAAACTCAAATCCCTCATCCCAGTTTCTCAAGTGAAATTTCAACTCATCTCATCATAACTGCAGTCGTGTACGTGAGGTGCTGATCATATTCTTTAAGGTAGAGACTAAGCATGCAATATAGCACACAAATCTTTCAAACTAGGGAAATGTGAATAATTAAGTCAATTACCCTAATGACTAAGGCTGGTTAACTCAAAATATCAAGACCTCATAAACCAAGTGTTCTTGAACATCACTAGTCTTGTGTGAAAGTGAATTGTGTCAGGGATTAAATCAACTTATTAGTTAGTTTTTATAGTTTTTATGAATGTTTTTTGTTGTTTTTTGTTGTTTTTTTAAAGTTTTAGAGAAAGTTTTTTTTTTCAAAAAGGGTTTTTTTTTGTTTTTTTTGACAAACAAAGGCAAAGAATTTTTTTTTGTTGGAAAAGTTTTGCTTTTTTTTCAAGAGGTTTTTTTTTTGAAAAAGATAGGTGAATAAGAAAAGACTTTTTTTTGAAAAGTTTTTTTTTCTTTTTTTAGCAAAAGAGGATTTTTTTTTTGAAAACTTTTTTTCTTAGCAAATAAGGAAAAAGAGTTTTTTTTAGGAAAGAGTTTTTTTTGTTGTTTAGTTTTTTTTGTTATTTTTTTACACACCCCATAATTATTGTATAATATATACAAAATACGTGAAAGTACGAGCTATGGGTACAGTATATGTGTAATATATACACGCCCCCCTATACTTAGCTTGTGCTATGTCCTCATGGCACTAGGTGACAAAAAGACATAGCTCGTACTAAGCGTAGGAAAGCTAAAATAATAAAAGTAAAGAAGTCGATCCGCCCCCTATACTTAGGCTCTGGACAGCCTAAGTGTAGAAGAAGAGCAAAAATGGGGCGGACGAGGTCAAGAGGAGAAATGATGAGTAAATACACATGACGGGCATCGGTCCCCCCTATACTTAGGCTTTGGTCAGCCTAAGTATAGGACAAGAGTAAGTGTGAGAACCGATGTGATCTCGAGAATATACAAAGAAGAGAGAATATGTACAAGAGTGATTGAATCTTCTAAGATGTTGAATCTTGATGCTGCATCTTCATGAAGAGTAATAAGATGTATCTGCTCTGTGCTCACTCTGTATGAAGTTGATGACCTCGACTTGGACTAACTGCTCTTTCGAATCAACAAAATGCTTCAACATTTGTCCATTCACCACATGAGATTGTGCACCATCTGTGAGATCAGCTATCTCTACACTTCCATTCTCGTGCACTTTCTTAACCACAAAGAGACCCGTCCATTTAGATTTGAGCTTCCCATGGAACATCTTCAACCTGGCATTGAACAACCATACCTTTTGTCCAGGGACAAAGTCTTTGCACCTAATGTGCTGATCATGCCATCTCTTTACTTTGTCTTTATAAATCAAACTGTTGTCATATGCCCTGTTTCGGATTTCCACAAGCTCGTTCAAGTTCAAGTCTCGGCAAAGCTTCCCTAGGTGACAACTCCAATTAATCTTCTTAATTGCCCATTCGGATTTATAAATCAATTCTACGGGCAAATGGCATGGCTTGCCATAGATCATTCTAAATGGTGAAGTACCCAATGGTGTCTTGTAGGCTGTCCTATAGGCCCACAGAACTTGGTCCAAGAGTTGAGACAAGTTCTTCCTATCTGGACGAACCAATTTCTGCAAAATACTCTTCACCTCTCTGTTTGAAACCTCTGCCATGCCGTTGGACAGTGGGTGGTAAGGACTAGTAACTCTATGCTCAAATCCATAGTCCTTAGCTAAAGATCTCATATCTCGGTTCACAAAATGGCTACCCCCATCAGATATCAAAACTTTTGGCACCCCGAACCTAGCAATAATATGGTCTCTTACAAACTTACAGACAGTCTTGCTGTCTGCGGTTTGGGTTGGGATAGCCTCCACCCACCTGGATAAATAATCAACCGCCAACAATATGTACTCATGTCCGTGGCTGTTGGGAAAGGGACCCATAAAATCTATGCCCCATGCGTCAAAAACATCACAAATAATCATCGGTTGCATGGGCATCTCATCTCTCTGTCCAACTGTCCCTCCCATCCTTTGACAGATCGGGCACGACCGTACAAAATCAATGGCATCTCTAAACAAGGTCGGCCAATATAATCCACATTGAAGTACTTTGTGAGCGGTTCTCTTTCCCGAATGGTGTCCTCCAGCCTCAAGTGAATGACAATATGTGAGGACACTCTGGTATTCCTCCTGAGGAATACACCTTCTCCAAACACAATCCGGTCCTTCAAAGAAAAGGAAAGGATCGTCCCAGTGGTATCTCCTCGAATCCGACTTCAGTCGATCAATGCTGCTCCTAGTCCAATCATGGGGAACCTGCTTGGAGACAAAATAGTTCACCATGTTGGCATACCACGGGAGTGAGTCAATAACACAAATTGACTCATCTGGGAAGGTCTCTCTAATTCGCTCATGATCAGGAGAATCCTTAAGTTCAATCCGAGAAAGGTGATCAGCCACAACATTCTTCACTCCAGGTTTATCTTTAATCTCCAAATCAAATTCCTGGAGGAGTAAAATCCACCTAAGAAGACGCGCCTTCGTGTCCTTCTTTTCCATTAAGTAAGAGCCCAAAATATATGATCTGAACTTCTCGAGGGCCCATACTACCGCGAGCATTTCCTTTTCAGTCACTGTATAATTTTTCTGTGTAGGATCTAAAACTTTGCTCGCATAGTGAATCGCAAACGGAATCCCCTCTCGCCATTGTCCTAACACAGCTCCTATAGCGAAATCTGAAGCGTCAGTCATGATCTCAAAGGGAAGAGACCAGTCAGGAGCTTGTAGGATAGGCGAGGCACAAATCTTCTTCTTCAAGAGATCAAAGGCCTCCAGACACCTGTGATCTACAATGAACTCTGTGTCTTTCCCTAAGAGCTCAGTCAGTGGGCGGGCGATCTTTGAAAAATCTTGAATGAATCTCCTATAGAATCCAACATGCCCTAAGAATGACCGCACTGACTTCACGTTGGTAGGTGGATCGAGTTTCTTGATCACCTCCACCTTGGCAGGGTCAACCTTCATTCCCCTTTTGGAGATGACATGCCCCAACACGATACCATCCGTCACCATAAAGTGACTCTTCTCCCAGGAGAGTACCAGATTCACCTCTTTACACCTCGTGAGGACTCGATCCAAGTGCGCTAAACATGTATCAAAAGAATCACCATGGACCGAGAAGTCATCCATGAACACTTCTAGGAAATCTCCCACCATCTCGGCAAATATGGCTATCATGCACCGCTGAAATGTGCCCGGGGCATTGCAGAGCCCGAATGGCATGCGCCTGAAAGCATAAGTGCCGAATGGACATGTGAATGTGGTCTTTTCCTGGTCCTCAGGGGCTATGGCCACCTGGTTGTAGCCTGAGTACCCGTCAAGAAAACAGAAGAACTCTTTCCCTGCGAGTCTCTCTAAGATCTGATCAATAAAAGGCAAGGGAAAGTGATCTTTCTTGGTCGCGGCATTCAGGCGCCTGTAGTCGACACAGACGCGCCACGACGTGGGTACTCGTGCCGTGATCTCTACCCCCTCCTCGTTGGTGACCATCTGAATTCCCGACTTGTTCGAGACAACATGAAGTGGGGCCACCCACTTGGAGTCAGAAATAGGGTATATGAACCCTGCCTTGCACCATTTCTCAATTTCATTCTTCACCACTTCCCGTAGATTGGGGTTAAGTCTCCTCTGAAACTCACGGGAAGGTCTCACATTATCCTCAGTAAAAATGTGGTGCGAGAAGAGAGCGAGGTTGATGCCCACGAGATCCGACACTGTCCAGCCTATTGCTTTGCGGTTCCTCTCTAAGACCTCTAACAACCTAGACTCTTGTTCTAAAGTCAAGTCTGAGCTAATGATGACAGGATATCTCTCTTTGGGTCCCGCAAGAAAGGCATACTTAAGTGTAGGAGGTAGTGATTTCAGTTCTGGCAATGTGGTATCATCAAGCAGATCCGGCTGAACTGAATCTGAATCTGGTTCCGTGCTGCATGAAGGTGGGCTAATCTGAGTAGTACTCGCCACCAAATCAGAAGTATCGGGAGTCGGATCGTCAAAAGTATCCAAACAATCGGCAAAAGCCACGTCCAACTCGTCATCTATATCCCATGATTGTTCCGAAGAGGATGGAACTGACAAATCCGGATGGATCTCTAAGTCATCATGAGAATAGGTTGATGCATCTCTAGTAAGATCAGACAACACCTGGCAAACTGCATCAAGCACTATATCCTCTCCAGATGAAAGGGTCTCGCTCTGTCCTGAAGGAATCTGTCCCCAAATCCCAACTGTGCTAATCAAACTGCAGTCTGCCTCTGAAGATGAGTACTCTGTGCTACTCTCTGAATCAGGTCGCTGACACTTGGTTTGCTTCATCTCAAGGTTCACTTCTCCGCCTGGAGAACGGAACTTCATCATTCCCGTACCATAATCGAAAGTTGCGCCTGCGGTCCTAAGGAAGGTTCGCCCGAAAATGATCTGAGATTCTCTCCAATGATTGGGGGTCTCCATGTCCAAGACTGTGAAGTCCACCTGATAGTTCTTCCCCTCAATCGAGATAACGACGTTCTTCACTTCTCCCTTAGGTCTCTTCATTGAACGATCTGCGAATTGGAGTAAAGCTCTAGATTTGCGAAGTGGTCCCAACTCCTATTTCTGATATAAAGCTAAGGGAAGTAAGTTGATCGAAGAACCGTTATCTAAGAGTGTGCGTGCAAACGCAATGTCGTCAATACGACTCTCCACATAGTGAGCACCCATGTCTCTCTTTTTCTTTGGCAAAGTCTGATTCTTGAGACAATAGGTTGTGGCTTCTGATAAGACATGTGTCTTTATATTACGGTTATCTTTCTTCCTGCTAATCCTTGTAGGTGTGCATCTCACCTTAAGGTATTTTTGGAAGGCAGGATGGTTAGCCACATATTCATCAAATGGCACCTTAACTGTGATGTTTTCTTTACAAAACCGTGCCATATCGGGGTCATCTTTCTGAATCTTTTTGATGCGCTTTCCTGCCGTAAGAGCACGAGGGAAAGGGATTGAAGCTAGGGAAACAGAGGATGAAGAGTCTGAATCATGAACTGAAAGATCATTCTTTGCATTAACAGAAACAGAGTTCTTCATACAAGAATCTTTTTGATGCAACATGGACTCAAAGTCTAAACTATCTACTACATGTTGTGGAATAGAAGCTGGAGTGGTATCCGCCACAACCGGAGATGCAAGGTCCTCCGTAGATTCAGAAGAATATCCATGCTGACGATGCTGCATACGTGCTCTCCTCCTCCTCTCGGCTCCCTGAGTGGAAATCCTCGAATGGTGCTGACGGGGCTCTGAAATATGATGCCTCTCCTTCTCGTCCTCTGAAGACTCCTCAGGTAGAGCTCCAGAGATGCCCCTCCTCGTGTCCCTCGCCCGGTCAGGTACGACCACGGTCCTTCTGCTCCTGAGTGACATGTGGTTAGCCTCGTCACACGAAAGAATCTCATGTTCAGATTTAGGAGATGCTGAATAGTATACCTGACCAAAGTGCTGTTGAGAACTAGAACGGTTCAGGCTATTGGGGTTAGCCTGAACTTGGGCTGGGATCGAGGTAGAGGGTGCAGTCTGCTCGTCTCGCCATCTGGACAGGTGGTTGACATCCACCCATAAGTCCTGAACCTCGTTCCTGTAGGAACGTAGCTCGTCGAGTATCTGCTGCTGAATATCCATGGGACTAGACGATGAAGGAAGTGGATAAGACTGGGAAGAAGAACGGGAAGACTGGCCCTGCTGGCCAGTGTACTGCCTCTGCTGCTGCTGTTGGGGTTGCGGGTCCTGCTGGCCCGTCTGGTAATGGCCCTGTAGGCCATACTGCTGGTACTGCTGCCTCTGTTGCTGGGGTGGCTGGAATCCAGGGCTCTGCTGTGAAGGAGGTGGTGCGGAGGTGAATGCGGTGTTGTGAAAGGTCGGGGGACGCTGATAGGTCTGTCGGTCTCCCGTACTTCCCTGCCTGGCAGGGTCCTGAGTATACCATATCCCATTCACCTCCCAAACTGGTGGAGGCTCCTCCTGGACTATCTCTGCTACTGGAGGTGGCCGCTGGAAAGAGTGGGTGTAGGATTGGTCCTGCTCCCACGGATGGGGTTGCCCTGACACCAACTGCTCCTGAACATGGTGAACTCGGTATACGGGAGCAGAGGGTGCAGTCACGACGGGTATCCGTATCTTAGATACCTTCTCAGTCAACTCCTCCATCTGTTTTGGAAGTTTGGAGACGCTCCGGTCTAACTCATCAATCCTCCTGTCGATCTTCTCAACTACAGTAAGCTTGTCTGCAAGAAGTCCCATGCTAGGGATCACATCCTGAGAGAGATCGACTACAGCTGGTTTCCCCCCTCCAAGTGAGAGTGAACTGGGGGATGGTGTATAGGCCCTGCTGGCCATCTGTGAGCGGCTAGTTTCAGCCATCTGCTCGAATACCCTCCAGACGATATCCGCTCCTCGTGATGTATAGCTGCCTCCACAGGCAGCGCTCACTAAACCCTGCATCTCAGGGTTGAGACCAGTGAAGAAGGATTGGACCAAGATGTTGTCATCTAATCCATGACAAGGACACTTCTGCAGGATGTCCTTGAATCTTTCCCAAGCATCACAAAAAGCTTCTTGGGGTAATTGGAAAAGCTCGTAATGCACGTCCTCATCATGTTAGTTCTACTCAAAGGGTAGAACTTCTTCAAAAACAGGTCCTTGAACTGGGCATATGTGGTGACGGCGATCCAAGATTCTTTACCCAGTAATCAGCTTTGCCACCCAAGGCAAATGGAAGGGCTTTGAGCCTAATATAATCCTGGCTAACATTTGATGTTTGAGGTTAGTGCAGATGAGCTCAAAGTACCTTAGGAATGCATATGGTTCCTCAGAAGCATTCCCATCGAAGTGTGGCAACAGGTTCAGAAAATGCGGCTTCAATTCAAAATCAACCTCGGGTTCGGCCGGACTCAAGTAGTTCCGAATTTGATATTGTCCGGGGTTATAAGCCGCATCCATTGGTAGTTGGACCCCAACATTTAACTGTCCCAACTGAGCTCTCAGTAATGCTTGTTGCTGCTCAGATGCAACTAATCGGGCAAGTATCATTTTCATTGGGTCTTCATGGTTCTCTTCTTCCTCTTCTTTCTTCTTTGGCATTTTACTCGAATCTTCTTTATGTCCTAAATCAGCAATGTTTTCTTGATTAGAAGAGGATTTATGAATCATGATATTCTCACCAAGGCGATGGTCTTCCTCGGTGAGGTGGGAAGAGAGAAATGTAATGGTTTGAGAGTAACCATCCCGAGAGTGAGTGATCCTGGGCTCAAGAGGGTCATGAGTCCAGGTTGGTCCAAGTTGCACTTGGACCTTTGAAGACGTACTTTTTGAAGGGTTCAACGAGAGATTCGCAAAGTCCGAATAAATATCCCCCAATCAGTCATCTTCGATGTCAAAAGAACCGATTAGATCACGATAATCAATGAGGTGCTAGTTCTACGGTGCACGTAAATGTGCGGAGTGAACTCACACAATACAAACGCAATTCAAACCCTCAATTTCACCAACTCAACACATGATGGCCGTAAGAGTTCGGCCGAATTATCTTGTTAATTTTAGTTGGTGAGAATACAATCTTGGAAAGATTAACGAGCAGTTAGGTGCCCATATTTTCCTACAGAGTGGCCCGGTTCTTACGACTAGTTTGACCTATTTTCAGCCAGTATAGGAGTAAGTACGGACCGTATAAATACGGCTACCCGTTCCTTGAGGACTAATGCGTCCTCTAAACCTCCCACTCTGCTAAGGAAGTCCGGACCGTTTACCGGCTACCCATAAATCCTCACTGAAAAGTAGCTAATCGCCTAAAAAGAAAGAACCAGTAGTAAGTAAGAAATCCAGACTTGGCTCTATCCTAGGGTCGTCTCTCTCTCACTTGCAATTAAAACAAACAATGAGGGCTTTATGCACCCGAGAACAAGGGTTCTTTTTATTCCAATTAATTAGATCGACCTGCTCAATTCAGTCCCAATTTTAGAGTTAGGTTATCACTTGAAATTTATGTGAACACACAAGCACGTCTACCGTTCAGTCCCAATTTCCTTTTGACCTTAAGTTGTAAAACAAGAGGGGAATCGGAAATCAGAATGCAAACGAGAAACTATGATGCATGCTTAGAAGAAGGTATACTTACAGTGAATCCCAGCACTCTTCATGCGTTATGCAGAACAGAATTTGTAAATATTACACTAAATGCATGTAGATCGAAAAAAACCGCACCTAAACAGTATACTATTAGCGGGGAAGAATTGATTGAATTTGAGCTAAGTAGTATGTGTCTATGTGCGTCTCATTATGAATCTTATAAGATAAGTGAATCTTCTAAGATATGTGTGGCCTAATTTACGATGGGCACAAACAAGTTTGAATCTAAACTACCGTGTGCCTAATCCTTAAGTTCGCCACTCAAGTCGAGCCCCACCCTCGCCGGAGAGTGAAACAGGCTCGACACACCACAAATAATGTCTAAGTCTTTTTACATGCGCGAGCTCTCAAACTAGAGCCGCTATAAAGAGCAAGATAAATAATTACAACAATTTACAAAAAAATTCTCTTGAAAATAAACTAGTTCTCCTCGCTCTTCACAGTCAACTCGCGTCGCGTCCATCGACCTCCAATGCACTCCAAGTCCACCGGGCCCTCGCAAGGAAAATGAAATTTATATTAGAGAGATAAACACAAGATATATACAAAAATATAAAGAGAAATAATTGCAAAAAAATGGAATAAATACAAGTGGCTCGGGGGTCAGACTACCCGAGTAAATGAAAATCTAAATCCAAAATTTTAAACTAATCCCTAAGCCGTTTGCTCCCCGGCAACGGCGCCATGTGACGAGTCGCTAAATACGATAAATAATTCGGTCACGTTGTAATACGTGTACTTAGCGATTCGGTCAGAACCGAGAGAAGATCTCCGTGAAGAGTGTCTCGGCTTAATTTATATCCCGGGCATGTCCGGGGTCGAACTCAGGGAGGCAAAGGAACAACTTGGGTTTTAATTCAAAAATTTAGGTCTAGATATCCACGCGGTTTTTTTAGATTTTTTTTAATGCAAAAACAAAGGTGAAAGGTGAATGCAAGTGAATTAAGACACTAAGAAAGCATACAACAAGGCCAAATTAATTTTAATATCAAATTAATCCCATTCAGCCAAATTATATTTTTCCTAAAGTCCTAATCCAGTGGGGAACACAAAACACATTTTTTTTGTATTTTTTAGGTTTAAAATGCAACAATGAAAAATGCACACTTTTTATGGGTATTTTTGCAATTTTTCACACAAACAGTAAGCAAAAATTATGAAAAAATTACTGGAACTAAAACATGATGCAAGGAGACTACAGTAATTTTTTTGGAATTTTTTGACAAATTATGAATTTTTTATTAATTTTTTAGTGAAAATAGAGTGACAGTGAGTAAATAATTTCTAATAAATCCTCATTGTCATGTTAATTAGAGTGCGAATTATCTTAAAAAGATATTTAGATGAGCAATCCAGGAGAGTTGAAATTTCGCAAAAATAATTTATGTAGATTTAATTAAAAATCAAACAGTAAATCTACTCTATAAATTATTCCAGGCACAAGACAACTCCATTTTGAATGAAATTTGGACTGTAAGTTCATCACATATCAAGACATCATATATAATTATTTTGGAATTTTTAGAGCAACCGTGTATGAGATATAAATTTAAGAGTCCAGATTGGGTAAAATATACAATATTTCAGTTAAACAATTATAATTAATTACCCATGAGTCTCAAAATACCAATAAATAGTCAAATTGTAGACAATTAGCTGCTCTTCACAAAGGCATTTTTCATTGAACAAAAAGATGTAATATTGAAGTCCAAATTTAAGTCAAACACAGGGGTCTTCGTGCAAAAAGAAAAACTAGAATTATAAAGCAACTATATACAGGGACTAATATGCAATTACAGAAATTATAAATGAAGAAAATGCAATTCTTACAAATAAAAAAATAGAAAAAGAAAAGGCCTTCTTCTTGCTGGGCACGGGATGAGAACCCAAAAGGTAGTGGGCGGCGACGACGGCGAGAGCGCGGCCACGCGCGGCCGCGAGGAGGGCGGCGCGCACCACGCGCCGGCGGCGGAGAGCTGGAGGCGTCGGTGGAGGATGCCGGCGGTGTGCAGGCGGCGATGGGCCGCGGTTGGAATGGGGCGGCAGCGATGGCCGCTGCGACTGGATGGTGGCCGCAGCTGGTCGGCTGGGGCGGCGGCGCCGCGATGGGAGCGGCGTGGCTGCGCTGGAGGAGCGGCCACCCGCGGTGGCGGCTATGGAGGGTTGAGTGGCGGCGGCGGTGGGGAGCTCCCACCCACCGTTGCTGCTTTTTTTATTTTTTTTTGAATTTTTTTAAAGCTGTAATAAAAACTCTTTTTTTTAGTTTAATTTTTCTAATTTTTTTATTTTTTTAAAACAGGGAATAAGATTAAAGAAACAAGATGGATTGGTGGTGATAATGAGAGGAAAAAAATGGTACGGTGGTGGTAATGAAATAAGCTCTTTTTTGTTTTAAATTTTTTTAGTTTTTTAATATTCTTTAGACATATGTACACAAAAATAAGGGGGATGAAAAGGATATGATGATGACGGTGATGGAGATGAAGATAAACTAAACAAATGGAAAAAAAATGGTGTGATGGTAGTGGAAGAGATGATATGTTGTGTGCTAAAAAAATGGCAAAATACCAAGATGATAAAATTACCTACGATGATACGGTCGCCTATGGGGTGCTCACGCGAGCACGGTCTTCGCTCAAATCGCCGGCGTGCGATGAGCTCGAGCAGCGCGCGGTTGCGGCTGCGATGTTGGCCAAAAAGCCAACGAATCACACCGGAGAGAGGGCCGTCGTCGCTTGACCGCGGTTGCGTCGTTGTCACCGATTCAACTCAGGGAACTAGGCTCTCCTCACATAAAGATGGATCAAAGGTAAAATTGAGGAGAATGACATGTATATAAAGATGATGGAATGGGAGGTTATTAAAGTGGTGGAGTTGAATGGGAGGTTGTATTATTAATGGAGTTGAATGAGAAGTTGGGAAAAATGGTGGAATAATGGAGTTGAATTGGTGGTTATTGTAGAGAATGGAAATTAAATAATAAATAAATAAATAAAGTTGTCTACTTTAAATACAATAAAATAAAAAGAGAAGAGAAATAGTGGAGAATTTACAATGGAAGACAAACAACATGTACACATTTTTTTACTTTTCTAATATGTAATTTTTTTATCTTTTTAATAAGAGATATTTACAACAGAAAAATACAATAAAATAATACAATTAAAATACAACACAAGAATGATTTTTTTGTATTTTTAATAATCAAGAAAGATACAAATAAAATTAAAGAAAGAATGAATATATACATAATATACAATGTACATCTAGGTCCCAAAAGCCAACTTTTGCAAATGAGCTCCGATTTTAATGAAATCACTTCCGTTGGATAGATAATTTTCTAACTTGAACTTTAAAAGTGAGTTTGGTGAATTTGGAGTTCATACGGAGTGGGAATTTAGCTTGGAATTTGGACTTTACGGCTTTTTCTCTTTGGGATCTAGGAACATTTATTTGAGATGAAATTTGTTTTGTATTTTTGTATTTTTATATACATTTTTATAAACAAGTTAGAGAAAGAATTAGGCAAAAAGGAGTTGAAATGAAATTATTAAAAATACATGAAGTTTTGGGCTATTTACATGTATAAAACTCCTTATTTTTGCGGCTTTTTATGTGTATTTTATTTTGTACAATCTAATATACAATAATTAGTGTACTTAATTTACAAGAGTCATTTTGTTAATTTATGTATTTTATGGACATTTATTTGGGATTTTACTCGGGGATTTTACTAATATCAAGATATTGCGATGATGAATCGCGGATTCATCAGCTCTCCCCAACTGAAATGACAAAGGAGCCGACTTCTCCAGAATGACAACCCAATGATTCCTCAATCCAGCCCTCTACCGTCGAGGAGCGGGATATTCCCTTCTAAGTTCAAGTGTTATCCAACTCAAGAGGAGGAGGGGAAGAAGAGAATGGACGGTAGCCAGTGTAGCTATCTATCCTGGGATGCAAGACCAATGTAGTCAAGTCATCCAGCTGCAGGCTCACATGGTATAACTTTGATGCTTAAGCTTGCTTATTTTCTATACAACATATATATACTCCGGCAGGCACTTTTATTTTTATTTACAAGTTTATCCACTTTTTTGGAGTTTTTTTTAAACATACTATTTACAGCAGCATTTACATAAGGACTTTTTCCTCTTGAGTCAGAACACTATCCCTCTTTTGAAGCTTTATTGCAACCCACACTCTCCTGTCATTCGACTTCATTGAAACTGGACCAGGTTGGGGTGCACTTCGCTCCCTAGATGAGGACGAATGTTTCCACTCGTGTGCGTCTCAGACTAGCAAATCCAACCCCCTCACCACTCCAACTGAGTTGAGCCAAGTGAAAGGTGCAAGTGTCCAAGTTAGGTCACGGCCGACAAGAGTCATGCGTGTGTTTCGAAAAGTTCTAGTTAGTCCACTGAAGTGACTTGAACCCAGCCCTGATTTCTCAAAGAATTAAGTCTGAATAGACATGAAGTACCTTAAACCTAGTTCCCATAAGGTTCCAGTGCAGTTAGGTGCGGTAAGGTCCAACCAAGCTCCAATCTTTGACTTTATTGGACTAGTTCAATCATCAAGCTCAATATGAATGCTATGCAAATGCTATTTACAAATATGCAAGGAATAATGCAATTTTTCAAAGATTTAGAAAACAAAGAGAAAATTTTTACACAAAGAATTTACAAAGAAAAGAATTGTGGCACTCAAAATATATACAGCTATTTACACGGGCGTGCCGCTTTATTTACAAAGAATGAAGGATTTATAGTTTAGTTTTTATTTATTAGGTATATATGTACAATTATTAAAGAATTTTGTATTATATATTATTTTATTCATTAGATGTATCTATTCCTCAAACTTATTTGAAAATCATTTCAAACAATTTTGAAAAACTATAGTCCAAAATATTTTTTACAAGCATTTTACAAACATGTACACACATTTGAAAATTATTTTGCAAAGGTCTTCCAAATAGAATATATAGATTTTTCACATATTTTTGCAACTATTTTTCAAACCATTTGCAAATAATTTTTCAAACATTTTATTTCACACAAAGAAAATAAACTTTACAAACCAAAATGTTTTTACAAAGGTTGAAAATATGCAACAAAACGTTTTCCAAATAGTTTTCAAAAGATTTTCACAATGATTTTCAAACTATTTTTCAAACATTTTGCAAAAAACATTTTCACCTGATTTATTAATCAGTATATACAAAAAGAATTTGAGGAATAATCACATCTTTTTATTAAGTTTTTTTTTGAATTTTAAAGAATTATTAGCCATATTATTAAAAGAATACGAAAGTACGAGTTATGGCTAAAGTATATACAAAGTATATACGACCCCCTATACTTAGCTTGAGCTATGTCGTCATAGATCGGAAAAGAGAAACTGAAGACATAACTCGTACTGAGTATAGAGAAGTCCAAAGAATATACGAATAAGAAATGAGGGAAAGAGAAGTTGATCGTCCCCCCTATACATAGGATCGAGTAATCCTAAGTATAGCAGACTGTACACAAAGCAGGGAGGGTCAAGGGTGGGAATAAACAGATCAAAGAATTAACAAATCAGGGGTGCACCCCGTATACTTAGGACAAAGTACGTCCTAAGTATAGAAATCTGACACAAAGGGGATGCACCTTTTATTCAGATAAAGAAATATGAAAATGAAAAGAAGAAAAGAAGAAAAGATAGATATATACAGATAGATGAAAAGATCATGGAGAATATACGCATCACTCCCCCTATACTTAGGGTGAGATATCCCTAAGTACAAGCAACGACAGGAGTGACGAAACTGAACGAGGAAAGAACAACACGGTGTGTACCCCCTATACTTAGGACAAGGTACGTCCTAAGTGTAGACACACATATATGGCGATAGATCTTGGGCACACATAACATGCAGGAGAAAGAATGAACAAGACACACATATATACAAGTGGTGAAAAACTGGTGAAGTACAGGATGGTATCTGACAAGTGAATACCGTACTTACGCCATTTTCTCCCTGTGAGAACAGTGACGCACTCAGACAGTGAAGGACACCCGGATAAGCAGTAAGGTGGGTGTCGGCTACCGGGGACACACTTATCAGAAAGTAAAGATATCCGATCCGGTAGCATAAAGAAGTCAATCAGCTCATAAGGTCAGCATGAGGAAACAGAGCCGATACTATAAGACCGGGAGGAAGAAGGAACAGTACAGATTCCTCCGGTCAATCAGAGGCTCAGAAAGATATGGAAGATAGAGAATAGGAGACATCGTGGCATTGGGTGGTCATGAGGTCGGAAGATCACATGAGACACACCGAATACCGCAAGTCATGGCTCAACCCTGCGAGGGTCGTCACTGTGAGCACGCTCAAAGGAGCCGGTAATCAGATCATAATCAGAAGACTTGGTCCAGTGATCTGCAGATCGGATACACAATGAGAGAGAGGACCAAGTACACAACTCAGAAGTCTCGGCTTCATTCTCCACAGACAGGAGACACCAGAAATGAAGCTGAGTACCTAAAATATGATGTACGCTCCAGCAGATAACCCTCGAGGAGTAGTACATGCTAGTCAATGAATAATCAGAAGAAGACTCGACCTTGTGAGGGTCGTCATGGCGAGCGGACGCAAAGGCGTCAGTGATCCATCAGACGGATCATCAGGTACGATCTTGGTAGGCGACATATTGACTACCCGCAGAAGAGACCGATAGATCAAGAAAGTGTGGCAGCGTCCCGCAGATAACCCTCGGGGAACGTGCTGCCAGCTTGGCATGGAAATAACAGATGTCAGGAGCTCAACCTTGCGAGGACCGTCAAGGCGAGCAGACTCAAAGGAGTCTAATCAGATGGGTCCCATGATCCGCAAATCAGATATGCAACTCAGGATGGGACCAAAATCATATATATCAGACGACTCGATTCCGTGTTCCGCAGATCGGAGACACAGTCAGCATGGGGAACCGAGCGTAAAGAGAGTGTTGCATTCTCCCGCAGCTAGTCCTCGGGGAGTAATGTAATATAGGCAAGGAATAGTCAGAATGTGTCTCTACCTTGCGAGGGTCGTCAAGGAGAGAAAAGAGGCTCAAAGGAGCCAGATCCATCAGACGGACCCACATAATGGTCTCAGTAGTCTACAAATCGGCTATCATCAGAAGAGACCAATCAGATCGGAAATATGTCGTAGTCTTCCACAGATAACCCTCGGGAAGCTACGAGCTAGTCAAGGAATAATCAGAAAAAGATCTCGTCCTTGCGAGGACCATCAAGGAGAGCGGACTCAAAGAATCCTGGCCAAGGCAGTCACGTGCCCCAATAGGTCGGGCGCACAATCAGAAAGGGAGACCGACTGTCCATATCAGACGAATCGGCTTCGTGCCCCACCAAATGGGAGACACCAGAAATAAGTGAAGACGATCATAAAGAAAGTGTCACATTCTTTCGCAGATAGTCCTCGAGAAGTGATGTGAGCTACACATTGAATAATCAGAGTGTCTCTCGTCCTTGCGAGGGTCATCAAGGAGAGAAGAGGGCTCAAAGGAGCCGGATCCATTAGACGGATCCAAAGAAAATGTGGCATCGGTAGACGACAGATCATCTTCCAGCAGAAGAGACCACGAAAGCTATAATGTGTCATAGCCTCTCGCAGATAACCCTCAGAGAGCTATGAACTGGGCAATGAATAACTATAATATCAAGGCTCGTCCTTGCGAGGACTGTCAAGGAGAGAAATCAGACAGTTGGCCTCATGTACCGACAAGTAGGGTATGCAAGCAGAGGAGGAGGCCAATCAAGCATATCATCTGACCCGGTTCCGGGTCCCATCACAATGGTGACCAAAGTAGTGGATGAAACCAAAGTCCTAGAAACTGTCGCATCCTCCCGCAGATAGTCCTCAGGGAGTAATGCGAGCTAGATCAATGTAGGTCAAGGGAATGTCGGCATAAAATCTCAGGTCCTCAAAAGCATTCAATCATTCCATCATCCGGAGGGCATAAGATCAAGTGAGGGAGCAAATAATCAGATTAATCACAAAACATCCCTCTCGTAAATCAAATCAGCTGAGATGGCACAATATGTAATCATGAATCCTCAAAGTGCCATAGGTGGATAATAGAATCAGGAGATCGGAGATGGTTCAATCACGAAGATGCGAGATCATGTGGGTTCCAATCATCGTCACCGTGAAGCGTATATCAAGATAGTCTATCCAGCCCAGAAATCAAAGATGGACGGAACCTTGAAATGGATAGATCAATAGAAACATCATGATATCATACTCAAATCACTGAAGCTCGTCACATCCTCAATCCTGTGTGCGAGATCTAAATCCTCAATAAAGAATCACACCTAATGATCATGCATCATCAAAAATCCTCAATACGCTCGTATGCACATATCCAAATCAAATCCACCAAGAGTAGTATAACCATCTTAGCATCCTTAATCCTTGGCCCAACTTACACAAATAATCAAGGTAATCGTAAGATCCTCGATGCAGGCCTCATTGATGTGCACAGCATTCCCGGGTAATAGAAAAGTGACACAGAGGGGACGAGGAGGGCGAGCGAGAAGATCGGGGAATAGACAAAATTGGGTGTTCCACACAAGGCGGGAACACCGTCGAAGTGGTGGTCCGAAGAGCATGCTCTCCTCGAACTTGAGGAGATGAGGATGGTACGGTGGATACGAGGAAGGTGGTGAAGAAGAGGGGAATGAAGGACTTGGCGAAGAATGATTGAGCTCAATCGCCAATATCATGACTCGATGCAGATGAGGAGGCATATGTATAAGAGAGGTAGAGAGACTCAAAGATGAAAAATGCATGACTCACACTGACGGGACCGACTACTCTAATAATGAATGAAAACACAACGAACTCCAAGTCACAATCAATACACAAGGCAAACCCCCGATTCTCCTACTCAGCACAGTGAAGACCATCAGGTGATGGTCATTTATCTTTTCAGTTTTAGAGTGAGATGAAAATCACAAAGTTGTAAAAACACTTAGGAGGCTCGATGGGATTTGGGCTCTACTCCTTAGTGTGTACATAAGCAATTTAAAACGCATATAATGAGGGGGTTGCACTCCCCAAGACAAGAAAGTCCTTTATGTTTTGTTTTTAGGTCCAATAGAGTTAACAGTCCCAATTTTATTTAGGTTATCAATTTTTTTGGGTATTTTCAATGCACGTGCCTATCGGGGTTCCAATTTCCATTAAGCATCCTAGGTTGGCAAAAACAGAGGGAGAAGGTCGGAAAAGCCATGCAAGTCGAAAATCAATGATGCATGCTAAGTAAGAAGAGTTACAGTGCCTCCAGCTCTCTCCATGCGGGACAGTAACTGTTATTATCATGAAGCACCACAACTCGCACATCGATCTTCAATCCAGGAGTCCGGTCTAGGCTCACCCCTCCTCGTCTCGACACATCGAGTTCAGGAGAAGCGCTTGGCAGGGTGGGCTCGCGACGCATAGGCTTGAAGATGGTTAGACGACTGTTTTAGAATTTGATCTAGGTCCAAAGCGCACTATAGGTACATGCAAATATATTAGGGTGTTTGGACCTAATTCTACGAGCAAGCAATTCCTAAGCTAAGGTTCATTCACACAAAGTAATAAAAATAAAATAAAATAAAGAAAAGAAAAAGCATCAAAACCATCGAGGCCCCCAAGGGAACAATCCCTCAAGCACTGGACCTCGGGAGTCGGAGTGTACCTATGAGAGTCCTGTATTATTACATGTTTTCTAAGTGTCACTCTCTCACATAAATATACATATTAAAATAAAATGCATAAAAAGTGTAGACTATCTTGCAAAAATTTTCCTTCATCTGCCCTAGATGCTCTCTCCTGTTGGCTAATGTAGAAAAGCCAACTCCGCCTCGCTTGGGTGCATTGGTCCTCCTAGGAGGTCCTCCTTCGCTTGGCGGCCCCTCGCATCAAAGATAAATAAATGAGACGGGTCAGAACAGTCAATTAATAATGTCAATAAAAACCAAATAAATAAATGAATACTGGACATGAGCAAAGACTTAAATAAATGAATAAATAACCACACCAAATCCGTTGCCTCCCCGGCAACGACGCCATTTGATAATTGAGGAAAGTCGAGGGTCTAGAAATCTCACTAGGAGAGAGATCCAGTCACTGAACTGACCACTCAAAAATCCTCGATTAATCAACAGATAACCCACAGTAAATATATGCAATTAAAATAAAAAATGTGGAGTTAAAATTTATTATAACTCTACATGTAAATGTGTATAGATGTAAGCACAGGTAGAGGTCGAACACTGGGAGGCGAATGGTTGTGTGGTGGAGTTGAATGCACAATTATTCAATTCAATGTTCATGTCCAATTCTTTTTGTTTTTGTGGGTTTTTTATTTTATATATATTTTTTTAATTTTTATTTTATTTTTTTTATTTTATATATTTTTATATTTTCTTTTTATATTTTTAATTATATAATATGGATATATATATATAAAAAACATATATATATATATATATATGTATAGATATAAGAGAAAAGAGAGAGATGTAATATAAGGATATATATTTACATGAATAATATACATATTAGATATAATTATTTTTTTGGCTTTTATATTTTTCTATTTTTTTGTTATTTTTCGAAAATTTTACTAATTTTTATGTATT
This sequence comes from Ottelia alismoides, assembly GCA_037367405.1. NCBI lineage: Eukaryota > Viridiplantae > Streptophyta > Magnoliopsida > Alismatales > Hydrocharitaceae > Ottelia > Ottelia alismoides. The sequence continues at coordinate 220,298 of JAZKJV010011367.1, forward strand.
TTTAATTCCAAAAATGTCCCAAATATGGGACTAATTAAAGAGGCCGAAAATAATTTGGGTTTTAAAAATAGCAAATAGGTCTCAAAATTACCCAAATAAATTTTAATATGTAAATAATAGTATATAGATAATTATAAAAGAGAAAAATATATTTTTGGTATTTTTCTAGGGTTTTTATATTTTTTTGTTGGATTTTGGGGCTTTTTGATTTTTTCCCTTTTCTTTTTCTTATTTTTAGGGTTTTTCATTTTCTGGACTCAATATATATATATACACACCATATATAATTTTTTGTAAATTTTCAAAATGTTTTTATTTTTTTGGTATTTTATAAATTAGACAGTACAAAAATGGCACCTTTTTCATTTTTAATAATTAGGTTAAATGTAAAAAATGCAAAATAAAATGTGGGCATGAAAATACACTACATGAAGCATCTAACCTAATTTTTGTGAATTTTTAGGAGCTACATAGGTATTTTTAATAAATACATAAAAGACACAAAAAGTAAACAGCTTGGCAGGGGCATTTTTGCAAATAAAATGACTACAGGGGGCTCTGTGCAAAATTACCAGAAGAAAGAAACATTTATTTAATCTTTCAGAATTATTTTACAATTACCAAAAAGTGCCAGGGCTACATTGCAAAATCCGCGCGCCTCACGTGGGACTGCACATGAGGCGGGGAAGGACCAAAATGTAATAAAAATAAATGCAGGGATCTTGTAACAAAATTCCCTATTTATTTAAAGCGTAATATTTTATTTACAAGATTAATATTAAATACAAAAAGGTGGGGTATAGGTCTGCAATTTACCCCTTAAGTGCACGTGATCCAACGACTGGGCTTCGTGCACTTGACACGTGTCACTCATCCAACGGTCGATACCGCTTCGCCGATGAAGGTCTGAGATCAGATCAGCCTGGCTGATCTGACGGTCGGTGACGAGCTCCATCCAACGGCTGGCTTCTGATCTGGGGTTGAGAGGTGATCCAACAGCCTTGAAGGTGCTGGAAGAACAGGGACGAACCCCATTCCTCCCGAGCTTCGATCTGGCATGGCGTGCACGTCCGATCATCCCCCGAGATGCTGATGCTCCAAGAAGGTCCCTGGGGACGCCTAGTGTCGACTGGAGGGCTCCACGAAGCTCAAGGCTCGTCGGAGCTCTCCAGCGAGGTCGGGAAAGAACTGCGCCACCAGGTACCTCAACATCCCTCAAAACACGACCCTTGAGGGTCCTTTGGCCCTCCAAACCTGCAAAAGACAATCACGCAAGCAGGACCAAGGTCTGGCGACCTTATTTAGGTCAAATGACTTATTATTTTATTATTTTATTTCCTTATTTTATAAATTTATAACTTATTTTTGTGAGTATAAATATATTTTTATTTAATTTTTATGAGTTTATTTACATTTTTAAATAAATAAGTATATATAATATGTAGGTATACTGATAGGTATTTTACCCATATTATATACATTTTATTTATCGAATGAATTTTATTTGTTTTTTTATTTTGGATTTGTATTTTTAATAAATTATGAATAATATTTACAATATTATAAAAATACGAAAGAATAAAATAATTAAAGAATGTATTCCCCTTTTAATTATATGCATACATAATATAGGTATTTTACCTATATCTTTCATAGACTTATTTTATTTTACAAATTCTTTTTGGTTTTATTCTAATTTCAATATATACATGCATTTTGTATGTTATTTACAAAATTCTAAAAATAAAAATTTATAAAAATAATGAATAATGAATATTTTAATCAGTATTATGTACAATGAGGGCTAAAAACCTAACTTTCACAAATGAACTTCAAAAATTATGAAACCAATTTTTATTAAATAGCTCTTGAATATATACAATTAAAGGTGATTTTGGTGTATTTTGAATCTTTATTAGGAAGATATTGGTCTGTGAAGTTGAGATTCTGGCTTTTTATTCTGTGTATAAAATGTACACTGTGTATTATTTTTGTACAAACTCAATTTTGTATTTTTATTCACATTATTATCTACAACTTTCATGTACAAAATATTTCTATTTGATGAATAAATAATTAAATACAAAATAAGTGTCAAGAATGCATATATGAATGAATAAATAAATGAGGAATTTATTGTGTTATTGGTCCTTATCTCCTCCTACTTTATTCCTTGTCGACCAAGCTAATTCTTGACTTGGTCTCGGGGTTCGGGTCATAAAATATTTGCAATATTTTATACCTTTTTCTTTTCTTCTCTTTATTCTATAATTTTGGCATTAAAAACCTTATTTTATGTACAATAAATACAATAAATAATTAATGCTATTATGAACAAATTGATGTTATTTATATGCATTTGCTGGGGTTTTTGAGGCCAAAATGATAGAATAAAGGTGATGAAATAAAGATTCATCACCCTCCAACCGTAAGTAGTAGTTCTCGACTTCACCACATGTGCCACGGTTCAAGTGATGATTTAATTTCGGACCATGTTACCTCGGTATAGGATTTGTTTTTTCACTTGATTACGAAATCCTGTGCTTGATATTAAGAATAATTTTTGAAGATTAAGTCTGATCCAACGGCGGACCCAGGATTGTGGACTAGGTATGGAACCAATAATAATAAGATTACAAAACTAAAGAAATCATTATAAACATCTATATTGCATATAGATATATAAAGAAATGTTTTATATATAAAGCAATTTTTGAACATCTACACGTGTACTTTAAGTTGTCCACTCTAGTTTTTCTTGTTTTAAAACAAGTCACAATATCATTATTAGTAATAAAATCAAATATTTCTATTTAATGTATTCATATTTCTCTTATTCGGAGAATGGAAAACCATACATCACATTTAACGGTAAGAAATATAAAACATTCCACGTCGATAAGCTTAACACCAACAATAAGGATAAGAAAATCCCACCAATCATTATATCCATTAAGTATATTTTTTATCTCTTTAATTAATAGTTTATGGATATGTATTGTAATCTTAGTTCCTAGGATTTATCCAAAAATAAGGGCTCAAATTGGAGTGGTATCAAGATACCTTGAAGTTAAATCAAAATTTATAGCTTTCAAAAAATATTAAAGGACACTAGTGTAATTTTTCTAATAAAGTCAGCTCCAATTACTTTTGAAGAGATCCTACTGAAACATAAAGAATATTAAGGAGGAAAAATAAACAGATTGAGAGCCGGACATGTGAAATAAGTTATTTCCATTTTAGATTTTTGATAACAATGAATAAAATCAAAGCTAATCCACTTTTTTATATAGTATAGATTTGTTACTTGCACTCTGGAGTGCATTATGTAGATTTGCGATAATGGGGAGTCGGGCATGCGTGAGTCTAGGGAGACAAGTGGTGGTTTCACGGGCTGCAAATAGGACAGAAGCACAACGTGTCCATAAAGGAGTTGGAGGTACGACTCTGAGAGGGAGGCGGCGGCACATGCGTCCGAGAGGAAGGTCAGGGTACGATGGGTCCGTGAGGGAGTCGTGACATGACAAGACTGAGAGGAAGTCACGATTTGTGATGCATCAGTGAGGAGGCCGGGGTGCGACAGTCCAACGAGGGAGCTAGAGCGCAACACGTCCGAGAGGAAGGTCGACACACGATAAGTGCATGAGGGAGACAAGCCGAACATCCAACACGCGAGGAGGGAGGCATGATGGAGTCACGAAGAGCACCAAAGGTTTTTTTATGGCTTCAACGAGAGATAGAGGAGGGCTTAGATGAAAAATCAGGCTACTTTGATGGGGTATAAAAGAAACAATTCAAAGGTCTCCACAAATGGGAGGAGGGGGGGGGGGTACGTGTCCCCCATACTCAAAGCGTAGTCTGCCCATGGTTTAATCATACAATTTGATAAGAAACCAAGCCAATATGACTTGAATTGATGTACACGTTAGTCTGTTTGATAGCTTAGACCATCTTTAGTCATTAATTTGACGTTTTTTAACCAACTTAGATGTCAAATCATAGTAATGATGTCACCACCACGCCAACATTGGAAGGGAATGCAATCAGAGATGGTGAAGATGTCGAGAAAGACAATTTAGATGTGGGTGTGCAAGTTTCAAATAAATGTCTGTGTCAATCGCAATCATGGGTGTAGCAACATTTGACGAAGGTCGGAGTAGTTGATGGCAAGGATATGTGTAAATGCAATCATCGTAAGAAACCCTTATCATGCTAGAATACGAGTCGAGTAGTCATCTAATCCGCCACTTGGAAAATAAATGCTCGTATTTCAAAAGTCGTGGAAAATCACAAGGTCTATTAAATGTGAAAAATTTTGAGCATGGCAACATTGTTTCAACTTAGTAGAAGTGACTTTGTGAAGTGGAAGTCTTTTTTTTTGGGGGGGGGGGGGGGGGGCGAGATTCCCTTTAGAGTCATAGAAAATCTCAGATTTAGAAAATTCATTGGAACTTGCAATCAAAGTACACGGTTTTTCTTGTTTTTCATCAAAAAGAGATTGTTTGAAGATGTAGGAAGCGAAGAAGTTAAAGCTGATGAATGATACAAAAAAGTGGTCCGCATAATTTATTTCACAACAGATATGTGGTTATCTATATATAATTTAGGATACATGACGAGAACTGCGTATTACATTGACTATTAGTGGAAGTTACAAAAAAAAAACTTTATTCCTAGCATATATGAGAAAATAATGCATATATGCTTGTTAGTCACCTATGAGTTAAATATGTCAAAGTTATGGACTCTCATGGCTGCTAATGCATCTACTAATGATGTCATTTGTAGGATTTTGTTGAACATTTTTCTTCCACAAGTTCTCTCTTGGTAAGTGGTGGTTTCTTTTGCATGCATTGTTGGACACGTATTCATAACCCGATTGTTCAGGATGGGTAGTTGGAGATGAAGGATGTAATCGCAAAAATCTGCAACTTAGTCAAATGTATAAAATACTCAAACAAAAGACATCAGGAATTTCTTGAGGTGGCTTAAATTAGCTTATTAAAATGACAAAAGGATTGTGATTGGATGTGAGTACATGTTGGAATTCCACATAGTAGATGCTCGAGTCATATTGGTGTATCAGAAGGTTTTTAATTGAACCAAGACCCATGAATTTCATTTACTAGATGTCCCTTCTCCTGCCTAATAGAAAAAAGTGGAGATTATTCATCGGATTTGCAAAAAAAATATGATGCTGCAAACATCTTTTCTGGACAAAAACATTTTACTTCAAGCATATTTTTCAGCATAAATTTTGAGACAGAAAATGGCATGTTATCTTTAACAAATATTGATGATGTATTCATCAAGAGCATGATAATGAAGATGTACACCAAGTTTGATAAATATTGGATATATAAAGACGCAATTTTACGTTTATCTGTCGCCATTGTGTTAGATTCACACGCTAAATTTGATTTCCTCCATTTTAATGCTCAAATCTTCTCACATGCGGAAGTCACAGAATATGTTACACAAGTTAAAAATGTATTTCGAGCACTATACGATGAATATGCAACCAGTTTGACTCCTTGCAGAGACTCGATGATGCAAGACATATTTGAACAGAAAAATATATATACGGTGAAAAAGAAGGAGGACACTAGGAGTCAATTCTTGAAACAGAAGAAGGTGATGGGTTCATCAGATTTAGGTAAAGTTGATGTTCAATTATATTTACAATATAACTTTGCAGACAACGGAAGACGGACACTTTGATGTTTTGAGAAGGTGGCAAATAAATTCAAATAAATATTGTATATTTTCGAAACTTTCTCGTGATATTCTGGCAATACCAGTGTCTATTGTTGCTTCGAAAAGTGCTTTCAGTACTGGGGCAGAGTTCTAGATCTCTACAAAAGCAAGCATGACCCAACAATTGTTGAAGCACTGATTTGCATGTATTGGATATGTGAGGAAGATAAAGAAGATAACAAGGAGGAAGAAGAAGATGACCGTGGAGAAAAAGATGACGATAATAGGAATTTAATTGGTAAGTTCAGGGTCGTCCCTGAGGCTAGTCCTCAGGTGCAATGGCCCAGGGCCCATCCACTTTGGGGGCCCATCTCTAAATAGGCTACATATAGTTGCCTTTTATTATTTTTATTTAAAATACTATGGATGAAAATGGATCGAATACGGATCAGATATGCCTATTTTCATATCCATATTCGCTTCATCTCTATCGAATACGAATATGGATACGAATATGATTTAGATATGCATTAAGGAAACCATATCTTTAAAAATACGGATATGGATATGAATCAGATGTTTATCAAATTTGAATATGGATCGAATAAAGAGCGGATCCGAATACAGATTGAATAAAGAGCCAACCCAAATATGAATCAAATAACGAATGATCCAAATATAGATCCAATAAACATGGAAACCAAATATGGGTCTATTAAAGATCGCATACGAATACGAATTGATATTTAATCAAAGTTACAATGGTTTTAAAAATGCCAATGAAATATAAATAAGTTTTATCATGACAAAATAGATCGTCAAGGAGGTAACATATGTTCTTAACCAGAAGCAAAAATAGGGATATAGTTTCGTAACTTTTGTTCGTACCCCATCCCCAAATAAACAGAAGTTTATTAATATCTTCTTCCATATTCAGGGGTTCGGTATCGGAGAGGAGATGATACCAATGTGCCGTGTTCATAATAATATATTGTATTATATAATATATAATGCTAATATAATAACATGGGATTGTGTCTTGTATTATTAATTAATATATAAAATAATATTAAATATTGTATTCGGACATCCGGATCTGAATATTTAAACCATTACCAATTCCGTATCCATATCCGGAAATGTTTTACAACCCATATCCATACACGTTCCACATTCGATTAATATTTGAATATAGATATCCGTATCCAGTAATTTTCTGATATATTTGTATCCATTTTCATCCCTATCAAATAGTAATCCAATGTCTAAACAACTACATGGGTCCATGATTATTTACATTTGCATGTATCATTTGACTCTTTGTATTCCTAAATGGTTAAAAATCCTTTGGATTCCCTAATGCCACATTAATATCTTAAGGGTTAAGACTCCATATTTAACTTACATGTGTCCTTCAGAGACAACTTTGACCTCCTCCTCTTGTGATTTTCGATTTCCTCCATTGCTGCAATTTCTCCTGCTTTTATTTTATGACTTTGTTGTTGTTGGACATCCACAAATCACGTCTTCAATTAATGGTATTTTGTTATATTTATGCATTGTCATTTTTTCCTTAAATCCACAAATCACAGTTATTTATCCGTACACCTACTCATCATACTTGTGTAAGTATAAATCACCTTTTGCCTTTATTCTAAGCAAAATTGAAAGTTATTGCATGTTGTAAGGGATTGGGAAATTGGCTTTAACCACTTGAACGGTTGTTATCTTTTTTACAAAAAAAATCACCTCTCATTGCTCAATCACATGACAAACGTTTCCTTTTTCAAAGTTCGTGTCGTCATTATAATCAATTTTATATTTATAGTAAGAATATTTTATTGTGGGATTGCGAATAACCATCAAATAATCTTTTTAGGCAAATTTTATTGTTTTTTGAAAAATCAAATTTTTAATATTTAGATTTGATTTCAAGATTAATGCTAGTTGTGACTGAGAAGTTATTTTATTAACATGTATCTTTTTAGATCTTGGACTGTTAATAGAAACTATCAATCTGGCATGATTTCTACTGTCAAATAAAAAATTGATGACTTGATTATTTTTCTATAACTATTATTTTATTGGTTGTTTAAATCATGTACTAATTTTATTGCAATTAATTATTTAGTGCTTATTTGAATATTATTTTTCTCTAACCTTACTTTTTCTGGCCCGTATGATATGGAAAATAGACATTAAGAGATAAAACTCTTAATTTTTTAAATATTTGTGTTATTGTGGTCAATAGATATATGTGCTTCTATGCTTGAACATTATCAGAAATCCAAACTTAAAAAAACACATGCCGTACATTTTTTGCCAGCTATTGACCATAGCTTTTGTTTGCATTTACGTTCCTTGAGTTGCATTACATCTATAGATGTCTATTCCGGTTGTAGAATTTTAAAAAAAAATTTATTCATGATTTATTGTTTGATGCTCGTCGATCATAAACATCTATAGTTCTTTGTAAAAATTAAAGAAAGTTTTATAATAAATTTACAATTTAAAAATAATTTTTTATAGGGCCCTCTTTTTTCTCTTTTGCCTAGGGCCCATGAAATATCAGGGACGGCACTGGATAAGTTGGCCTATTCATTTTGTTACACATTTTATAATTTGTCTTCATATTGATATTTGTGTTTGAATTGTAAGTTTGCCAGCTATTATTAAGTGAGAGGAAAAGGTTGCAACCGTGGACTTAAAAATTCCATTTGATTTTTAAAGGTAGAAAAATCATCTAAATTGGCAAACACCCATTCATAATTTTATGTATAGTTGTATAAAGCTAATTCAATTTCCTGTTAGGTAGTTTCTTTATGCGTATTTTATATTTTGGTGACATGAACGACAATAAACATTGCATATTAAGTTGACTTTGGCATCATTTTTTCTAAATACTGAAGATGTGAAGATGATAATAGGAATAAATTTGGCAACTTTGCACATTTATTTTATTGCTCATTGTATTTTTTTTTGCATCTGTATTGATATTTGTATAGAACATATGATAGTGTCACAAACTACAAAATAGCGAAGAAGGAAGCAAGGAAAGTTGCAAATGAAGTTAAGTCAAACACGTATGAAATTTTGTACAAAAATATTGACTCTAAGGAGGGCTAGAAGGATATACTCAGGTTGTCTAAAGCAAGAGAAAGAAAGTCCGAAGACCTTTCTCAAGTAAGACGCATTAAGGATGAGGAAGGTCATGTGCTTGTTACTCTAAAGATATAGAGACTAGATGGAAGCAGTACTTCCATCAGCTTTTCATTGGAGATGGAAATAGAGAGATCACTTTGGGAGATCTAGCTAGAAGTGAAAGCTACTTGAATCGTGCAAGTTATAGACTAATACAAAGGACAGAAGTAGAGGATGCTTTGAAGGTTTTGAGGCCTGTGAAAGACGTAGAACCTGGTGATATTCCTATAGAACTTTGGAGAGCTTTAGGTGAGCATGGTTTGGCTTGGCTTACAAATTTACTCAATGTTATTTGGCGAAGCAAGAAAATGCATGAAGATTGGAGGAGAAGCATCATAATGCCTCTTTATAAGAACAACAAAGACATTCAAAATTGTTCAAATTACATAGGTATCAAGCTAATGAGTCACACTATGAAAAAATGGGAATGTGTGATCGAAAGAAGGTTGAGGCAGGTTCTAAAATTATAGAAAACCAGTTCAAATTCATGCCAGGCTTCTCAACTATTGAAGCCATCTACTTGTTGAGGAGAACAATGAAGATTCATAGAGCTAAAAGGAAGAACCTCCATATGATATTTATTGGTTTGGAGAAGGCTTATGATTTTGTCCCAGGGGAGATATTGCAGAGAGTTTTGGAGAAGAGACACGTACCTATTATATATATTAACCTCATAAAAGATATGTATGATCATGCTTCATCATGTGTAAGGATACAATATTGGGAAGACTGACTATTTTGACATCAACATTGGTATGCATCAAGGTTCATCTTTGAGTCCATTCCTTTTTACTTTTATTATGGATGAGTTGACAAGTCACATTCAGGATGAGATACCTTGATGTATGTTATTAGACAGTGATATTATGTTGATTGATGAGACTAGACATGGAGTAAATGAGAAGCTTGATGTTTGGAGACATGCATTGAAGATTAAAGGATTCCATATAAGTAGGGCTAAGATTGAATATATGGAGTGAACTTTTGATGGAAGTAGTGGTGAAGGAATCGAGGTGAAGACTGGTGACGATAACATCCATAAGAGAGACATAAGAGAGATTCTTTTAGATACCTGGAATCTATTTTGCAACATGATGGGGAAATTGATGGAGATGTTACTAATAGAATAAATGCATGAGTGGAGAGGAGCCTCTATTTCTCTCTATGATAAGAAAGTTCTTTTGAAAATGAAAGAAAAGTTTTACAATGCAACCGTGAGACATGCTATGCTCTATAGATCTTGAAGGATCTATCCGGTACGTCGTCGACTATCTCTTTGTTACGTCGTCGACTATCTTTTTGCTTGAACGAGGGAGGGAGGGATATGGTAGCAGGGAAGGGGCTCCCGGTGAGCAAGGATGGATCAAGATATAATGATCCATTCCACCCCCCGATGGAGGTATATATGGGGCGCAAACCCTCGCGTCGTCCACCCCATTCCCACACCCTGACGGTTAGGGTCCCCGCGAGATCCAGCGTCATCGCAACTGTCGGAGGCGATTGCTTGACCACACCGGTCATGTAGACCGTTCTACAGATCTGAATGTTGGCATGTGAATCATAAACATTTGCAGAGAATGACAGTAGCATAAACGAAAATGCTAAGGTGGATGTATGGACACATACAATACACACACATGTAAAGATCAAATTCGGAATGATGCAATCAGATGAAAAGTTGGTGTAGCTCCGATCGAGGATAAATGAGAGGAAATCGCTTAAGGTGATTTGACCATTTACAAAGGTAGAATATAATCTTTAAATCATACTCTATTTGTAACTTCTGGATGTGTAAAGTTAACTTGATTTTTTTCCAGGCACCTGATTCATCCATGCATTTTGGATTTCATCTTGGAGATGTCGGAATGACAATAAATAACAATAAATAGTGCATATTCCAATTGACTGGGCATTATATTTTCTACGGACTTTATATCTTGTGGCTGTGGAATGTGACAGACAATCTGTTTTTTTATTTTCTAACCATTCATCTTGGATTCTTTGTTTTTTTTTAAATTTTCTATCCATTTATCTTGGATTCTCCTTTGAGGATGATGAGGATGATGGATTTATTGACAACAAGTACTTCATTTTTTGGTTGATTTCGACATTATATTCTATACATACTGTATGTCTTGTGAATGTAGAGGATGACTTTTTACTTTGTTTCTTGTTTTCTAGATGGTGGGTTTATCTCCAAAATATCCTTTCGATTAGCATACAATTACAATGTGACTTGGTCACGTGTTTACTATTTGCTTGTGTAAAAACATTTAATTCTTTATGTAATCATGTAAACCATATGTGACCCATGCTCCAACCGTGATGGCTACAAACTAAATTATGAACATAAATCATGAACTTGACCATTGTTTTAAACAATTTATTGTCGTTAACTCCCGAAATGAACATAAAACAATTACGGTTAGCATACATTTATTATATTTTACGTCGCTAACATAAAACATGTAGTTAACAATTATCGTACAAAATAGTCGAATCTTTCAACATGGATTTGAGCAAGAATCCATGTAACCAACCCTACTTATCGTGTGAGAAGGCCTCACCAATTTTTTTAACTTCAGAAATTGACTTTGGAAAAAATTCCATCTCAAAAATTGTGCCACCTTGTATAATACAAACACTTGGTAAAATAAAAGTTAGTATCATCAAGAGAAAATGCATATATCAAATAAACTCCACTTATCTCGTTGACCGGTCGAGCCATGCCCGACCCATAAAACTATATGACGGATGGGATAGGTATCTCAGATTGGTAGAATTTTTAATGATAACATGATGATAATAAGTGATCTAATCCTCCTAAGAGTTTTTTTAAAAAATACGAGTAAAAAATGGACAGCTTGACTCATCCCAGTGAGCATATACTTTTTACTCTTAAAAAAGTCCCAAGTATATCTCAATTCCAATTTACAAGGATGATTTTCAAAATGCAACAAGTAAGTTATGATATTTTTGATCTCAAATATAGGTTAGATAACCTGTTGCAACCCTTTTATACAGACGTTAATCAATGAAGTTGAAAGTTCAATGCCTTTTTTATTACATATCAAAAATGAGGTTGTAATTTGAAATAGATGCTAGTCCGTCTTGTTTACAGTAATTTCCCATGTTTCAATATGATATTGAACTAATGAAATTGGGTTGACTATTATCTTTTTTTAAAGATAGACGTACATCGTATGGTGCACATCCAAAAATTGTTTAAACATCTATCCTAAAAAGATTTCGACTATTTGTTTTAATTGATGGATAATGCATATCTTTGTAATAAAGATATCAAGTTATTTGCTTTACTTTTAAAATATATCAAAAAGCGAGTTTGAAAATAAATTTTTTCTGTAAGTTACAGACTATGATATGAGACATAAAGCACATTTAAAGCATCTCTTACTCTCAAATCTTCATAAAAAAGGAAGACGATGCAAGTGATGTGTTCATGAACTTATAAGTCTCTCGTCTAAAAAAAGCGACATTGAGCTCGTTGTCTTTCATTGTACAGAATTTATAATAACATTTATTTAGTAAGCATGTTGTAAAAAGCCTTGTTAACAAACTCACACATACATTTTCCTATTGTCACACATGTACATAAATCATGTACAACATTATACACTTGACTGCATGCATCATGCATATTTGTACTCATTGTTTCACCAGTACAAGACCCTCTAGACCAATGCTACAACGTAGGGGTGTTCAAAAATATTCGGGTCAACGGGTACCCGGTTTGACCCGTTCATTTTGACCCTAAACTCTCGGGTACCCGTTTAAAAAGATGGGTCGGGTACCCGCTATGCCGTGACTCGTGCCCCATATAAAAAACCCGACGGGTACCCGCGGGTACCCAGATGGAAACTTCCATTATCAATTGATTCACAAAATGTGAATGATTAGATACAAATACCAATATAGATGTTACATTATTTTTATCTATTTTAAAAATATAGATATGGATGTGGATACAAATATCGGTGAATATGGAAAATATATTGCCAAATCATTAAAAATAAATGTCGGTATGAAATAGATGTAAATTATATAGGAAAAATAATAGAATTAAAATTGTATAGATAAGATAAAATTTATATGTATGGGAGGGCCCATATATGTATCCATTTTGAAATCAAAATATATATAGATGTCAACATTTGAATTAAGATATATGATAATGAATCGAATACGATCCAAATCGATATACATACATCATGACATCCAAACATGATGGTAATGAATACAATTGAATGCGAATTGTATCCCATACGCACACGCTCATGCGCATACGCCCACCCACATGCGCACGTGCGCTTGCGCTCGTGCCCACGCCCATGCCCACATGCGTGTGTGCATGCCCACACCCACGCGTACACGCACACGCACACACATGTGCATGCACACAAGCACACACACACGCACACACACATTGCGATAACCAAATGTAGTGATAACTAATACAATTATTTACAAATAGTAATGTATACTTATATATCGTTTGTCATGTTATCCTCCGATTATATATATTCACATCTTATTTATCCGTATCATTATTGGATCCGTATTTGATTGTATTCCTTTCAATTTCATATATTCATATAGTTTACATTATCCACATAGTTTTATATATCCTCATTAATTTATTTATCTATGTTTATATATCCCTATCGGAATGCATTCCGTACCATTTAGATTTGCAAGTCTCGGCGTTATCATTATGAATATGATATAGATATGGATATACATAGTTGGATATATCGTTTGCATTTTTATACTTATCACCTTTCACTAGAAGTGTCTCTCTTTATCTCCACGGGTACCCGCATGTACCCAATATCCATTTGCATTAACCGGGTACCCGTTACAATTGGGTACCCGTTGGAATGGGGCGGGTCGACCCGTGATCTAATGCCAATGGGACGGGGCGGGTCACGATCAAATGGGGCGGGTATCCGCCCCATGGACACCCCTACTACAACGTCACACAACCGTACACCTTTATATACCGGTACACATTTTAACTTTCATTTTCCTATCTGTACCTTTATTTCGCCAGTACACACTTGAATGTTGGAATTTTAAACTTGGTCATTTCAACGCGCCCATTTCCGTAACTATTCATGCTCCGATACAAGACTCTTGTACACCGGTACATCTAGCCATTGAACACTATTTACAAATGCGCTTCTTATTATTGCACATGTAAAAGCCTCTTGTACACTAGCAAGCCAGTACACTGAGTAATTTCTTGTTGTTTTATTTGAGCTATTTTTTTAGTTTTTTCTACTTTTAATGCTCTTGCAGGCGTGTAAAAGAGCTTCACTCTATACGCTTGAAACATACACCAATAACACAAGTTCTCCACTCGCTATCACTCTCTGCACTTGTCATGACCATCCCCTTAGGATCCGGGTACTCATCAAATCGATTCCACGCATATACAATTCCACATTCGAAATACATAATATCATATAAAGCAGGATAAAATAGCACAAAAGACTGGAATTTAAAATTTCATTCCATTCACTTCATATCCATCATTCATTTACATTACAATCCAAATCCATGTCCACAAAACATATCACCTGTATCTATTAAAAAACTAACCATACATACATGATACATCACATGTCTCTCAAAAAGAACAATAAAAGCTACAAGTAAAAACTAGTTACAATTATCGTACCACATAAAATCGTGTAGCTGCACAAGTAGCTCCAAGTCGCTCACTGTTGCGGTTGTTTCTGAGAACCTAAGGATCAAAAATATGGTATGTTATGAGCAAGTTGCCCAATACGATATAAAAATTACAACAAGTAGGGTACTAAAGAAGTGTGCAAAAGAACAATTGTGTAAATTGTCCTCACAAAGAAGTACCACTTTAGTCATTTTCATTAGATATGAGTAACCCAAGTCTCGTGCATAGTCTGTGGTCTTGGTTTGTGTGCGGCCTCACCCTATGACTCTAAGGCAGTGAGAAGAACCTAGGGATGGGGTGCCTCCGTAGGCATGCATTGAGTACAATGCATCCTAATTAAGTTTCCAACACATCCACTTAGCTTCACTTATCAATTGTAGTTCAGATTCCTAAGTCAAATTCTAACCCGTGAATCATCGTTAACCGCCCAAGTCCACTACCCACTGTAAGAGTCCACGATGGCGTAGAGCACGAGTTAGGGCACAGATTACTCAGATCATTCATATCATAGTCGAAATCATCACATCCATCCCAAACTTCCTTATGCACATGGGATTTGTATTTCATTCCCAACTTCAAAATACTAGACCACCAACCATGACTACTCGGCACACTCTCTAAGTACTGGCTGAAGGCACGGAAGTACTGAGGCCGAACACCGTCAGATTTGCACATCAGTGTGCAAGCAACATGTCCTTCAACCGTCGCAACTACATAGTAGTGATTGGGATCACGACCATCTAGGTTTCTATCCGAACCCCAAAGGTGCATGCCCCATCCATTGTGACTCCTAACTTCATCTACCCGATCATCGTGAAATTAGACCCATGAGATGATGTTCACTTTTATTATAGATAATGCCACTGGTCTCAACTGAGTTGGTCCTTCGTCCTAGAAATTTTAAATAAAAATACCATGATAGCTAAAAACTAATAAATAATCCAAGCTTCTTGGTGTTGGACCTTAAGTTCATTTTTCGAACACCACCACAACCCAACAAAAGCTCGATTATATCATGTACTTAGAGGTATTGAAACACATCATGGTAAAGAAAATGGGAAATTTTCATATGTGTAGTTATTCTCATTGAATCCACTGTATCTATTGAGAATTGGGACAACTAAAAGAAAATTGGATTTTTTTATCACTTGTGCCCCTTTGAGATATCGCAATTTCAGTTATGCCCCTATCTTTTTGGTAATATCAGTTGTGCCCCTCACTTCTTTCTCCGTTATCTCTTGTGCCCTTCCGTCAGATTGACCGTCAATGAGTTGACTTAACCATGGTTTTTTCAAACCTTGGTGCAACTAAGAGGGGTATTATTGTCCATACTTCTTCTTCATCTTCTTTCTCCTCCATTTGTTCTTCTTCCTTTCTCTTCATAATTTCTCTCTCTTAGTTACACCTTCATGCATCCATCGAATCTTTAAAATTTTTGCATTTTCGCGGATATATCACTCATTACGGATCAAACGGTGAATTTTATTGAATTTTCGGTGAATTTTCATAAATCAATTAATCAAAAATTTATCTCAACTTAACAAATACTTAAAGCCCTGGGGGTGACCTGGGGGCGGCGGGCTAGGGGGCGACCTGGGGGCGCGGGGGCGGCGAGGCTAGGGGGTGACCTGGGGGCGGAGGGAGGCATGCAAGGGGGCAACCTAGGGGTGACGGGGCTGGGGGGCGTGGGGGGAAGCAGGGCTGGGGGCGCATGGGTCGCGGTGGGAGGAGCCGCTGGAGGAGCAGGTGTTGCGAGAGGAGGCATGGGCCAGGGGGCGGGGGAAGGCAGGCAGGGGGCGCAGGGGTCGCGGGGCCTGTGGGCGCAGGGGTGGGGGGAGGAGGCAGGGCAGGAGGCGCGGGGTCGCGGGGCCTGGGGGCGCAGGGGTGGGGGGAGGAGGCAGGGCAGGAGGCGCGGGGTCGCAGGGGCGTGGGGCCTGGGGGCGTAGGGGCGGTGGGAGGTGCGGTGGGCGGAGGGAGGTGCTGGGAGCGGAAGGGAGATGCGGGGGGCAGTGCGCGCGGGGGGGGGGGGGGGGGTTTGGAGGGAGGTACAGGGGGAGGAGGTGCGGGGGGTGGAGGAGGAGGAGGACAGGGACGGAGGCGATGCACCTGGGCGGAGCCGGAGGCTCGGGGGAAGTTGCAGGAGAGCTCAAGGAAGAGGAGGGAGGAGCTGTGGAGGAGGAAGAGGAAGAGAAGGGAGGAAGAAGATGGGGGAGGAGGAGGATTTTTCAATCTTTTTTTTAAAATTTAATTCCATTTGTGTCCTTGAAGTTAACGTCCGTTTGTGTTGATTATGGACGGTCACTAACCTGAGGGGCATAAGTGATAGATTAGTAAGAAGCGAGGGGTACAACTGATATTACCAAAAAGATAGGGGCATTTCTGAAATTGCGATATCTCGGAGGGGCACAAGTGATAAAAACCCAAGAAAATTCATACTATAAAAAAATGTCTATAGTATGTTGATAGTGGCTGAGTGAAACTTGATTCGGACAAATAAATACTCAAATTAAGGATGGTGATTCATGCAGAATTAGTAGAGAGGGCTCTTGAGAAGAAGACAAATCCAAGATAATTTGACTCCATTTCAGGATGGATTAAAGTCCATTTGCAATTGGACATATGAGATCATCATATGATATTGAGATTTCCTTGAAAATTTACTTCAATTATTTTTATGTGACCTCACATCTAGTAAAATTCAGAGCGCATATTAATGCGTAATGCGACTGAAACTGCTAACAAAACTCAACCAGACACTGCAGAGCCAACAAATCAAATCTCTGATCCCGAAAACCATACAAAGAACATTTAAGGAGTGCTGTCTGCAGAGGATTTGACAAATACAAAATGCTAATTTGGATCTCAGTGCTATTTGAATACTTTTAATTGAGATATATGGAAATTGCTTAGGACTTCCAAATCTGATGCAATTTCCCTTCTTTTAGTGGTAGTCATTTTGTTGTCATAAATATGGGATTCTTGCACTTGTGCTCTTGCTAATTATTGCAGTCATGCTTGTATTAAAAAAACACGAGAAAGGTAAATGCACATGTGTAATTGCCCAGTAATGCAAGGTACGAGTGTAAAACCCATAATATATACACACACACATTATACTAAAGTTCTCTAACTTGCCCCCCTATAATAATCTCTAAATTATATCCGACGTTAGAATAATATTATGTAGTTTGAAGAATATTATAATAGTAGTTCGGAAGAGAAATCCGCAAGAAGACGACGTCACCTCAAAGGCAAGGCCATGGCTCGATACTTGGCCTCTGAGCTAAAGAGAAAGGAAAACTTTCTAGCCTACTATAGTCCGGTCTCACTAGGGATGCAAACGATCGGATACGGATACGGATATAGGTATTACCATATCCTTATCCGTTTTTGAATACGAACACGGATGCAGATACAGATATTGACAGATATTAAAACTATCTTATTATATCCTTAAAAAACGGATACGGATGTAAAACGGATATTGATCGCATATGAGTAATATTAGAAATACTCTATAGAAACAACTTAAATATATACGAATTGGATGGAAAACACATGATATAAATTTTTTTAAATGTGTTTGTATCATAAAATTATACAAATATGATAAAAGAAGATATAGAATTATTCTATCTGTAGTTATAAATAAATCTATGACTATATTTATATACGAAAATGGATATACAGATACGGATACAGATGTTTACGGATATCAAAACGATATTAATATCCATATCCATTTTAAAACGGATACGGATACGGTGACAGATCAGATACGTATATATCCGTAATTGTTTGCATCCCTAGGTCTCACTCTCTCTTTCTCTCGGCTCCTATAAAGTGTATCCATGCGCAACTGCTCTAGCTTCCCCGTTTCCACAGCCTTTGCCTCTCTTTCTTTTGCGGGTGGCCCTTGGGTATCCAATCCATTTACTGGGGTAGGGGCTCCTGCCTTCCTCTCTCCAGTCGTCCAAATCCAGAAGCAAGAGAAAAAGCTGCGGAAAACAATGTCGAGTCTCGCACTATCGGATCAGGGCCAAAGTTGGCTTCGTTCCCGCAAAACCTGCAGTTGGTGCCTTTCCCGCACCTCCTTGATTCTGATACCCCCTAGGAGCTAGGGCCCCCTGAAAGGACCCGAACTCATTATATTGAACAAGAAAGCACTCGACCGCTGGGGACACTCTGTGGGAGAGCCACAACACCTGATCAGATCAGAAGGGGTCCGCCTCCCGCTGCCCACCGTAGAGTATTGTAGAGGCATCAACCTTCATATCAAAACGAACTGAAAACTTGTTCTCTTCTCTTCTTTTAGTCATCTCTGATAAAGAAAGGAGCCCTGTCGACCCACCGGTGGGTCCAGGTATTCCTCACTCTTTCTATTCTTTCTTTTTCACTGATGAGTCCCCGCTACTACAACTGGACTTCTCCTGACCCCTGTCTGATTTGGGAGTCCTACCTACTAGCAGGGATACCATAAGGTGAAGTAGGATAGCTTTCCTCAGGGTCAATCCGGCAGAAGCAGGAAAGTATCCAGGATTCGTCGATGAAATCAGACCGTCATGGCTTCGTTATTGATTTCTATTGGATTGCTTTTCTGCATGAATAATTGATGCTCTTTGACGCCTGCTTCATTTACATCTACATGCTTCATGTCTAAGGTCCAGCTGCTCCATGCCACCCAGGCTGAATTAGTGCCACCCAGGAACTGCGAGAATCCTTCCAGTCCCGCTAAATTCAATTAGACCTTTTGGGAGAAGCCAATTGACTACCACGGATATGCATTTTGTTTAATGCCGAGCCCTTCAATGCCTGCTACAACGCGCAACAACCCGCTTTCTGTGATAAGATAGTAGCTACTCCTACTCCTAGACTAATTACGCTATTTGATTTGGGTAGTGAATCCGCGGAAGTATATCAACTTCTGAAATATCTTACCTAGGATGAGAAAATGGAACCGATAAGGGAGAGGCATGCTGACAGACGGCTAGATCGATCGATAGGGGACGTAGTCGCTGAGGAAAGAGGAAGGAGGGGTTCTAGGTGAGGATGGAAGGTGACAGAGGTTTCGTTGCAAAAGCTACGTAGAGAGGCTAAGATCCACTTCATCGCTACCGGGCTCTTTACATGGGGTTGATGAAAGCAAGTAAGCTATTAGTCGACTATAAAAGCCTTCTAATGTCAAAGTTGCAATTGAGAACCAGTGTTTGACTTACGTTCATGGAAGCCTCAGAGCGGAGTTGACTCTGCGAGCGAGTAAGCATGGTAGGTTGTTGCTTTTCATCTCAATCCACAACGATACCAGATGCGACGAGAGAGGCTATGGGAGTGATACTTAGAGCGAAGCAGTCTCACTTATATACTAGTTGGAAGATCATCTCTTTTTCTTTTTTCTCTTTCCTAAATATATTACACCTCAAAAAATAATATCAAGCTTATCAAATCCAAACTATGTAGTAGATGATATTATATTATTAATAAGATATCTGATCATATTTGGTGTGGAGTAGAGAACCTTATCTATTTATTATTAACTGAAATGTAATATTTAAGTATATTAAATGAATATGATAAATAAAGAAATAGAAACATCAACACTTTTTCTCGATGAAAGGCAATTACTATTATACTAATTACATAGTGATTGCGTTAATCCTACTATGAATATCAAACGAGCAATATATTTGAGTGGATTTATATTAATGAGTGTAATGGTTGTCACCCTAATTATTAACTTACGTATAAATATAATATAATAAGTTATATGCATAATAATACTATTATGATCTAAACATACATATAATTTTATTAATAATATTAACTAATCGGTACCCATATTAGAATAATCATATGTAATATTATATTATTAAGATAGTCTAGTAATGTATATTAATAGACATATTAATACACATTAATAGATATTAAAAATTAATAATAGTATACACCATTAATATAATACTAGATATCATCATATTATTATTCCTTTTTAATAACAATAGATAATATCCAATATTATATTAATGTATAATTATGGTGTATAATATAATATAATTATTATATTATAATAATCTATGCACTATCATATTTTATAATATTACATTTACAAAATAATATATTTTAATAATATTACTTAGGTGGTGCCACTTACGCGAAGAAGGGCTTGCAGCATTGTGACTTGCAAAGGAGTTGTGGTGTTTCGAATCATGAGGCATGTGTATAAATGTTGCAGGGGAGGGTCGATTGAGGCATTGGGAAATTGGGAAGACAGATGCTTCGGAATGACATGAGAGGGAGAGGGTGTAGATAAGAGGTGGTATATCCACCGATGACATGTTAAAGAAAAATGAATTGCTGGTTTAATGCCTTATTCACAAATAGGATTGGTTGCAAATGGATATATGTGTATCTAATGGCATATACATCACACATCCTGAATCAAGTGAAAACTCTAGGTTTCCAACAAGCCATTGCTACATCTATTTCCTTAGGAATTGACTATCTTTTAACAATACCTTCTAAGGGATGGTTAGTCCAAGATGCTGAACAATAAAGTTTGATTTTGGGAAAACATCATTATTATGCGAATGCACACACAATAGAGAAATTACGTCAATCCATTGAGATATGGTATACTACGAGCGAATATTTGAGACAATAAATGAATCCTAATTTCGAATGACCAATCCCTCTAATCTAGTATATTTAATGTCCTTTCAGGAGCTAGATGAAATGCATCTCAAGTACACCAATTAGTAGGAATGAGAGGATTATTGTCGGGCCTATAAGGACAAATGATTGATTTATACATCTCATAATATAATTGGATTTGGTTATCCCATCCATGACTTGGAGTTGGCGGTAGTTGTCTTCGCTTTGAAGATCTGGCGTCACTATCTCTATGAGGTGAATTTCAAGATTTTCATAGTTCGCAAGATCCCATTACGTATATATTCACATTATCACGTCAATGATATATTTATTAAGCATATTTATATATTTTTATCAATAATTAATATAGTATATATAATTAAAAAATAAGAGAAATGTTGTGTATTACTTATATTATTTTACATTAATAATATTACCAGGGAATAATGTAATATACACATAATTTTATATAAAACATATAATATGATAAACATATAATTTTTATCATATTACATGTTTTAATAGTATAGTCGTCACCAATAATGTTTATCATGTTATATGTTTATTATATAAAATTTGTGTATAATACACCATAATTACATGCTCATATTCACCACATATATTAGTAATGATAATATATTATGATTATACTTTAGTGCAATATCATAATATCAAATCTATATAATATTATGTACAATAATATCATAATATCTAATATAATATTAATTTAATGTAAACCAATTATTAATGTAATTATCAAAGTTTGCACCACAAGTCTAGGGTTTTCATAAAAAATATAAATAATATAACTAATACGTCAATAAAGTATATTAGCTAGACACTTTACTGACGTTTAATCCTAGGTCACACTTTTCTTGATGATTTTTATGATATTTTTTGTTATTATGGTAAGTTCATTGTATAATTAAGAATCACTCTCACCTTGAGAGGATATTGTCGATACATTATGTATTAAATAATACGACTTAACTATAATATTTACCAATGCTAAATGTTATTATGCATATACAAAATTATTAAACGTATTTTAATCATAATTATATAATAATTATTAAAATATCATAGATAAAAAATACATATTTAAATTTTAATATACGATCTATTAAAATATTTATTATACAAATAAAATAAAATAAAATAAAATAAACAAATTACTGGACAAAATAAAACTGAATATACATAAACAAATGATAAAAAATATCGCAATAAGCTGAAGTAAATTACACAAGATAACACAATGTCACATGACATCTGATTAAAGAATTAAATATTCTCATGTCAAAATAAAAAATAAGCAATGCAAGCTAGGAAAACAATTTTTTCGATGCATACAAAGATACAATTGAAAGAAAAGATTACTACACAAAACAACTGAATGTACTAAACCGATAGCACAAATATGGAAACTATAAGGCAAATATACATAAACAATATATAAGTACTTAAATAACAATACATAACCAATTGTCCAAAGGGAGAAAAGATTTCATTTTATAACCGCCTCAATCTGATAAGAGGAGAACATGATATTTGATGCAATTAATCATACATGCTTCTACAACTGAACTCAATGGAAAAGACACATTCAATAAAAAATAATAATTACATCCATAATATATTCAACCTATGAAGAAAGAGTGGTTGAGGATAAACTACTTATTTCATTTTGTAAAAAAAGATCAAATACATATGACAATTAAAAATCATATATATAACCTGATCGGAGGAAATCATAATATTTCATGCAATTAATATTATATATTTCTACAATCAAACACAATGGGAAATTTGGTCAATTAAAAAATGCATGACATACGAAAGACAATGATGATCTCACTAGACTATTTATGGATTAAATTATTGATTATGCAGTAATAGTGAATCTGAGCCTCAAACAGTACGCTCAATAAGAATGCAATAAAAAGATTGATTCCATCCTTTTTATTTCAGATGTTGCAAAATACTTACTATCAAATGAGTTTATTTTTACTACAACAGTTGCAAAGAAAGAATATAGATAATTTATATAGGTACAACTCTTTGTGCTTTTGTTCTGTATCACAATTTTTTGCATTTAATTTCAATTGATTTTGTCTTTATCGTGTTCTACTACTAAGTTTTTATGAGTTTTCATTTATGTATTTATATATTCATTGCAGGAAAATATCCTCTGAAGAGGAACAATTTTTAAATCTCTACCGATATTATTTTGCATAATTGCATAATTATATTAGTTTGTTAATATTTCATGATTATATTATTGTACCTGCATTTTTAAATATATGGAATACAAATACAATACAAACAATCATGTATTAAATCTTCACAGATATTTTTTTGATTTTGAATGTCTATTGTTGAATGTGACAATATTTTAAATGTACTTGTACTGATATATTGTATGGATTCAAAAAAGAAATAATCTGCTTATATCAAGTCAATTGTTACTAATTAATTTTTTATAAAGAATTATTAGAACTTAATATATTCCGCCGCGAAGCGCGGGTAACATCCTACTTATTGTAATAGCAAACCGATAAAAAAAATATCTGACTTGGAATTATATTTGTTGCCACATTTGGACCTCCCTTTTTTGGTAATACTACAGTCTCCACCATAGGTAACCATTAGATCAACGATTTACTCTATCGTTTCTTCTTACCTTGAAAAAATAGTACTGCAATATCCGCATGTGGATAACCAAATTGCTTGAGATAGATCATTTTTACAGAGATGTGCATTGTCACAGAGAAAGTGTGCCCATAAGCAAATATCGTATTCATAAAAAGATGTGTGCCTCGTCTGAAATTAAAAATGAAGACCTACAAAGGGCAAGTTCTTAGAGCTGCAAAATAGAAGCAACCATATAGTGATTGACTGTAAGAACATATGGGGTGATAAAATGAAAGGGCTGAGCACATAGCAAGAGCAAGGACGTACGTATTGGATGGGCTTCCCTTACATAGATAAAAACTCCACATTTTGAAAGATTAGTTTTTGATAATACAGATGAACATTTGAGGTCAACGATCTTCCATAAAGAAAACCATTAACATCTATAAGACAATAGATCAGTGCCCATTGGAGGACCAACTTCTCAAACTCTTGCCTCCTTCAGTGCAGCCTTGAGTTGAGACCATTTAGCACCTTTGAAAACAACCTTTTTAGCTTTTTATTTTTGCAGGATCGTCAAACACAGTAGCAGGGAGGAATAAGGATGACAAAATAAGGCTGCTTTCTAGAGTTCTAAGAACAAATTTGCATGTTTGATGAAGCACCATGTTGTTAAACCTCCAAAATCACAACATAAATGTTAAAACGAGCAAACAAAGAGGCATGTGGGCAGATATACAATCGCATACAAAATACAAGGGATTTGGAGTAGGGTCTACTAACCCCTACAATCAAATCTACAAGCGAATAGGCGTGCAGCTTTAATTGACTCGTGTTGAAGTATAAAACTGATTCTCATATCATCCACAAAATCTAGAAGGTTTTAAAGATCGTTCAAGCATGTCGGTTCATGGAAACTGTAACATCTGGATTCTAACTAAAACCGAAACCGATCCGATTCGGGTCCGATTAACCCAATAAAGTTATTAGTCACTACTAAACAACCTAAATCGATCAATAGATCGCGAATTAATAGACGTTCGGACGGAATCGACCAAAAATCGACCGCATCGTAATACGTGCCAGAAAAAGTCGCGGCATAAATTTGGAAACTACGAAACAAACCGAGACCGTCATAAGATCCGACTCGATGAAATAAGACCAACGAAATCAACTGTTTGTCAATCAGAGGTTGTTTGATATTTTTAAATCACAAAAATTAAATATAAATCAAAATCGTATCTCAAAATCCTCGGGCATCCAAACCCGGTCAAAAATCTATCAATATTATACTCATATTGATCGTTGTCCAAAGACGATCAAATCGAGATATTTTGCATCAAAGTCCGATATTCAAGGCACGAATGAATGCAGACCTCTTAAACATCTCAAACAAAAAAATAAAATAAAATATTTTTATTTTGGTAATAGTAGCAGCACACTGCTGTTGTTGCTTTATTTTCCAGCAATATATATATATATAATATTTTTTCAAAAGGGGGGGATTTATGACATCAACAGGCTGATGTCATGGCTGACAACCATGAGGGGAGGGAATTTCCTCCCTCCTTCCTCCCATTTCTCTCTCTAACCCTCCCTTATATATTTTTCTCCATCGTAAGAAGCTTTGACCATCTTTTTTCTTCCAATTTCCCTCACCAAAACCCTTTCTTCTTTGCAAAAAGCTGTTGTCCAGCAACTAGGAAAGCCCTGTTGCTGCTCCTTGGTCATTTTTTTAGTTCCTTCGCCTCCTTGATGCTCTAAATTGAGCATATGCTACTGCCTTTCATGGATTTCAATCAATAAAGCTGCTAAAATTGATGGAGTTTCCAACAACAACTCAATTTCACGCCATTGCCAATCTAAGGAGTTGTTGCTCCTTACAATCTCAAGATTCTGCATGCAATCTTGATCTTCAAGATTGAAGATCCAAGGTACAACCCTCAACCATCCCCTTTGCTGCCATGCATGGTTTCTCCTCAAATTCAATTGTATTGATGGTTCTGTAGTTGTTGTCCTGACACCTACAAATTAGGAGTTCAGATTTTCTTTTACATTGTTAACTTGTTCTTCTCAATTTGTAAATCTTGCACCTGATCAACTCCACAATAAACTACTTAGCTTTTATAGTATACATAACACAAGTCTTCTGAATTTCATGGATTTTGTGGAGCTGGGGATTAGCTTCCTATTTTAATCTCTTAATTTATTGACATGTCCTGCTGACGAATATGAATTACATACC
The DNA here is from genome assembly GCA_037367405.1 of Ottelia alismoides. NCBI lineage: Eukaryota > Viridiplantae > Streptophyta > Magnoliopsida > Alismatales > Hydrocharitaceae > Ottelia > Ottelia alismoides. The sequence continues at coordinate 246,436 of JAZKJV010011367.1, forward strand.
ACAGATATGACTTTGTTGTATCATGTACTGCAACCTCAAGTGAAACTCTTGATCATATATTTACAAAAAATGGTATTACTGTCTTTAAATATCACATTGAATGATATGTTGCTAAATAGTTTTAGAAATTCATTCCAACTGAACCCGTTTCACCTATTTAAATAACTAAATCCAATTCATTTATTTTACAAAGCCAGAATCAATTATCTTTAAGATTAAATCTGATTGTTTTAAGAAAAATCTGATCCTTGATTACATTAGATCTAAAAGCTCATGCGTTGCTAGCGAATGTAAATTTGATCTTTCGTAGGATTTAGTAGGTGGGACCGAAATCCATTTTCGATCATGGGTTATGTAACTCTAATTATAGGCATTAATAGATGCACATGGAGTAAAAACACCAGTTTAACTAAAGACCTCATAATTTGGAGCCCTCCATGATCTATGTATTGAATTCCATGTGGCTGGTATTCTTAGACCAGAAGTTGTGAATATGTTGAGTCACTCAAACAACCGACATAATTGGGTTAGCATGTAAATTATCATAAGCCAAGATTCATTGACACTATAATATCTACCTGACCTCGATATCTACCTAAGGATATTGTATACACCTAAGAGGAAGAGAAAGAACATGATACAACAAACTCTAGTGAAACCTTCCTTCCACAGATCCATGTAAGTTCAACTTTTTTTTATATATGCAAGGAATCTTGTTACACTTACATCCATTAGTTTTATTTCACAATACATATTAGATGCACTTTAAACCAGCCTCAATATTGTCCAACCAGTTAATACCATTATCTAACATTTTCAATATAACCACACATGTATTAATAGCACCCATGAAGGACTATATTGTAACCATTGCTATTCTCTAGATCATCTTTTCGATATACATTCCTATCTAATTAATAATTGTTAACATAGATATATGGTTTGATGAGCATTGGTGAAGTCAATTAGTTATGCCGGTCATGGTGACCCTTACACCTGACCGTGTGAGGGTGCGGTGACCCTCAACCGGGCGAAGGAAAGGAAACCCAGTTAGGGCAGCAACCGCTTAGTACGCGGGTCTAGGATCCCAATCTTTTCACGATTTTTATGCGAGCTCGCAGTGTTTTTACGCCTCGTTGGGATCCCGACTTTTGACCAGCTCCCCTGACCCTCTGTTTCAGGATACCCATGCAGGGGATCTTCGGTTTTTAGATTCTCTCATATGAGCTCGTTTGCCCGTTATCGGTCGGGTCCATCAAGAGTGACTTTTTTTAAAGAGCCTCTCTCACCTGTCTCCGGGGCGTAGTTTTGAAGTAGATCTTTCCCTCTATTGGACCACACTTCCAATAAGAGGGTGAGACGGAAGAGTCTCCTTAGGAGACTACTTTACCGCTTGAGTTTTTGATTACATTTCGCCAACAGGCTTGGCGATGCTACATTCGAATCATCCAAGTCTACATCTAAATCATTTAGTGTTACATCTAGTCAGTTGTAGTTGAGGTTTGGTGGAGTTATAATCAAAGTTGATTGAATATGTGTTAAGAGATGAAATCATTGATAAGTTGAGTTGGTTGGAAGTGACTATAATTAAATTGAATCCGAAATCCCTACAAGCTTCTGGACGTGTTGGGAACTTAGTTAGGATGCATTATACAACACAACATACCTACAGAAGCACCCCAACCTTAAAGCATTATTCACACCTTAGAGTCATAGTGTGATGTTATACAAAGACCAAGACCACAGACTATCCATTAGACTTGAAAAGATAAATAGGAATGAAAACCTGACTAGAATATTGTCCTTAGCATAATCAATAAATTAAGAGTGAAATACAGTATCACCTCATTAACTCCTCATTCAGACCCATAACTTGACCGCATTAATACGTAAACACCATTCACTTATTAACCTCAATTACTCTAGGAAAATATTATAAATGGGAAGTTTTGTGATAACGAGTAATCAGTGGGAAATGCTTATATATTAAATTTGAAAACCTTTTTCTACGCAGGTAGTGGTAGATTTTCATTCATACATGCCTATTTACTTGCTTTCTTTTGCACATAATAAATTACTTGCTATTCTAAACTGCAGGTTATATTCACATTTACGACGTCTCTTCTTCCCTACATGTTTTGGCAGGTAAGGAGCCTGCAACACAGTAGCATGTTGATGACTTTAGGAGATCGTGTTTATACTAGATGGTACGATTTCTTTTGTCACTTTTGTCTCAGCTTTTGTTCAGATATAATGTAAAATGCTAGTTCTTTCTCTTATAATTGTCAATTCTCGTGTACATGTTGTATATACTTTTGAGAATTAATGAAAAGAAAGGTTGGTGGCACTTATTGTGTTTTGTTCTGTGGTTGATACAATGTTACATGAATGTGAATGTCATTTGCAAAAGCAAAGCAGCGTGAAAAATATCTCCTGATTTCCACAACTCAGTGAGATTACATGTGAATGTAATAGTGCGAAATGCGGCGTAAACGGGTGACCGGATCTTAAGGCGTCACAACATTCGTGTGGATTCCGCAAAAAGTTGGAAGGAGAACATTGAAAAAATTGCCTCCTAGGTATCTCCATCTGTAAAGAACGATGCGTTCGGTGCTTCGTTGGTGATGAGAACTGGTCTACGCGGGTGACCTCGACCTTCTCTACGTGGTGATGGCTTCGGATCGCCGATGCAACGTGCTCCGACGAGCTCCGACGGTGCTCCAACGAGGTAGGGGGAGGGGGAAGGAGGAAAGGGGATGCTCTTGAGTAAGGGCATTTTGAAAGAGAGGGAATGGTTTTTATGAGGTCAAACCCGGATTCGGATCCTGGTTCGGATCTGAAATGGTTCCAGACCCGGTATCGCTAAAACGACCATAACTCGAGCTCCCGAAATCAGATTTCAATGTTCTTGGACTAGTTAGAAAGGTCTCGACGAGCATATGTACTGGGATTCTCATTTAAAATTTTTGGATGTTGGATAAGAATAGTTTTTAAGAAGAAGTTCAGGCTCCATTACAATGGGTCCCACAACACTCTTATGAGAAACTTTTGTGTGCTTAAGAAAAGCTATTGCTAAGCATGTGCTTTCTATTCTATGTGTTTTTTGCGACTCTCATCTCTCGATCACCAAAAAGCCTTTTGCTTCAAAGTTATTCTCAGTTTGCATTTACATTTTTCCATGTCATAAGACTTTATTACAGTAAATGTATTTGTCTATACTCCCATCTAAAAGGCATTAATGCGTACTCCTTTCTTCCTAGACAGAAGACAAACCTTTGGGATGAGGTTGTGTACCTTAGGGCGTTATGTGTGGGAACTTTTTTTGTGTATAAAAGATAAATTCGATAGAGGTTGTGTGCTTTTGAAGGTGTTTTATTTGAACCCTTTCTTCTTGTATAGAAGAAAACTTTCAGCAAGATGTGTGCCTTCGTAAAATGTTTTGATTACAATGGAACTATTTCATTTAAAGGAGTATTTGTAAGCCTTGGAAGGCCATGCTCAGACACGAGACATAGCCTAAGACCGGGTGATCTTGTATACATCTCTACACACCACATATACTCTTTTTTGATGTGGTTGACCACTTCATCAACAAGGATGTCAAGAGTCTAGTCAAGGATTATGCCATAGATCATAGAGTAGCTTCTCCATACCGCCCACAGACGAATGACATAACTGAAGTTTCAAATAGAGAGGTCAAATCCATACTTCAGAAGTGGATACATCCTGGCATGAAAAACTAGTCACCGCTTCTAGACCAAGTTCTTTGGGGCATACCGTACTACATACGAGACCCAGAGGTACTTCTCCATTCAGGCTTGCTTATGGAAAGCCATGCCCTTTGCTCATAGAGATCATACACAAATCAGAATGGGAGATCAGAGAGTTGCCACTTGAATTGCATAATGGTGGAACCAAGAGGAAGGTGGATCTAAATGAGATAGTTGAGATTAGAAACCAAGAACACGAGAACACTATCATCTATAAAGATAAGGTGAAGAGGTGGCAGGACAAACACGTTCACCACAAGATCTTTGTTCCTGGCCAGAAGGTTTGGCTATTCAATGCAAGGTTAAAAATATTTCCCGGGAAGAAGGTCCATACATGGTCAGAACGATGCATGACAATGGGAGGATAACCACATCAATTGTGTCACCTAGTGTATATGCATTCATGGTAAACGAGCAAATGTTTAAATATTTCATGGAGATTACATACCATTTGGCCCGTGTTGAGATAATCAGCTTTGTACGGGGCATGCGATTACTCTTCCTCTTCATTTGTCTTGTGCTACCATTCATTTTCGGAGCACACACCACTTATATATCATCTAGTTCTCAATCGGTCTTCAATTTTCGCTTGACTTTATACATAGGATGCCATATCCCAAGTTTGTGGGGATCAATTATTTCCATTGATTGTTTCTTTCTCATATTTTTTTACTTTTCATGTGTGAACATTTTTTATTCCCGTCACTCGATTCTAATTTTCAACCACATTATTTTATTTAGGATGCGTGATCCTAAGTATAGGTTGATCGAGTGATCCTAAGATTTTGGACCGTTGGATTCTTAAGCTATAAAAGGTTGCCTAGACCTAGTTATCTGCAGAGTCAAGTATGGAATAAAGTCTGTATTTAAATTCTATATCTTGGAGATCAAGACGATAAGGAGTTATTTGAAAAGAGTGATGCTGCTTGAGGAAGATATTTTTTTGTTAGAAGAGTTAGATATGAAGGAACCTACGTATTTTCTTAATCATTCTCAGTTATTTGATTTTCGACTCACTTGTTAGTTAGGTTCACCTATTGTGTCTAGTTTTTCTCTTTCAAGGAAAACCCAGAAGTCTGTCGCAGGAACCAAGGGTTGGATATGTCTTCCCTCTATTTTGGAGAATTTTAGGTCTTCCCATGTGGATATGAATATTACATTTGAGGAAGAATGACGAAATTCTAGGCGATTCATTTTTCAAGTTGATGAAGATCTTTCGTATTACAATTATGAGGTTTACTATGTGAGGAAGAAGCAAGTGAAGCATAAGGCAACTTGTGATTTCAAACCCCAAAGATACAAACATGATTTTTGAGAAATCGAAGTTTGTAGTGTTGTGTGGGTATACTTGTAATGTTCTTGTAAGTGTCTGTTGCATTCTTCTGTGTTGTGTTTTGTCTTTGTTCCTTAAGGGTACCTGTTCTCTTATTCTTTTTAATAAAACTTTTTCAAAAATTATGTAATTATTAACTTATTAATTTGATATTATTCCCTTACACTTTCACTTTGGACTCAAGTCTTATTGAGAATCCTTGACACTTGGTTTGTGAGGTCTAGAGACTTGGAGTTGACATGTCTTAATCATTATGATCTTATACTTAATTATTCGAACTCCTGTAGTTAGAAAGATTTACACACTATATCTGCATGTTCAATCTCTACCTTAAAGAATATGACCATCACTCACTTGCACGACTACATTCATGATTGAGATGAGTTGAGGTTTCACTTGAGGAATTGGGATTTGAGATTCAAGTTTGGACCTAATTTTACGATACTCGAGGATGGGATAAGATTAATGAAGTCTTCATGAAATCTGAGTGTCAACATCTTAACCATTATAGGACATGGTTCTTATACTAATCTCTTGATTTAAACCTAAGTGCCAGGGTGTGATAACATTAAATTAAATCATTGATCAGTGTGTGTCAATCCTTGGTAAAAGCAGTGGAGCTAGCCAGAAAGAAATGAAAAAAAATGAAAAGAAAAGCTTAAGGCTACAAAAGTTATATTCTATGAGCTTACACCAAAAGCGAGCACTCCTGACCTTTTAAGTATCCGCTTGGACCAAAGTAATGGGCTTTTATGAGTCAGGCTAGTATCTCAAAAGGGACTCTACATCGTAAACAATACAAGCCTGGGTACAAGTATATTAGATACTTAAAAAAAGGATGCACCCTAGTGTACTCCCAGTAAAACAAGTACAAACGGCTCGATCTCTTTTGACAGACACACAATATACAAATATGTTGAGCAAAGGCACTTGAGAGAAAACCTTGTTCCAATGAGAGGAAGAAAAGAATTGACACAATCCTATTCCCTCCATCATCCACACTTTGAAATCTGACAAACTAAAGAGACGGTGGATTGAAGCAAGACTAGATTTAATCCATAGTGTTGGGGATAAGGTCCTTAGGAAAATATCTTGTATTGGAACTTTTGGTGACATCTTGACTATACTCTTGTGAATGCAGACAACATATCAATGTCATACTTCTTACTATATATGTATATATTGAGAATCTGATAATTAGAGGAGTAGAATTCTTTTTTATTAGGACCCAGTTCAGCTTAGAGTCTTAGGATCTCTAAAACTAAGTGTTCTAGTTTTCTTGAGCCTTGTCTTTGCACATGTCAGGGAGTTTACTAAACTCACCAACTCTCTAATTAATTCTTTATTTATTAGCTCGAGGATGAGCTTAGCTTAAGTATAGGGCGTGATAGATTCCGTATTTATCTACATTATTTATCTATATTATCTTTCTTGCTTAAGAAAACCAATAAAATCCTATCACAATTAACATTAATTAACTTTCATGTGTTGTAAATAATTAGCCATAATCATTATATATTAATCATCCTATTATTGTGTCTATATTTTATGTGTTTATTATTTATTAAAATTTCAATAAAAACTATGTTAATATTGTAAATTAATTTAACAAAATTTATAAAATAAAAATAAAAAAAGAAAATGAATGATATAAGTAAATTAATACTTTAAACTACTTGCAAAAATATTTACTTTGTATAGATGACTTTACCTCTCTTTGAGTTCTACATGAAATTATAGATCTCATCGAGATCCACGACTTTCATGTTGAACTTTTTCAGATTCAATCTCCTTTTATTTTTTTACATTTTATTCCATTTTGTTTTATTTCTTGATTTTTCTGATTGGGCCACGTGGTGCCATCTCAACGCACTAGGTGGCCCGCTTCTACTTCTGACCTCTGATGCTTCTTGAGATGTTGGATCGCACGATCCAACTGTTCTGGAGTCATCTCCAACCTCTCTACCACCTTTGTGAAGTGACTCAAGTTTCTAACTACCCTAACTTCTCCCATTATTCCCAACCTCCTCCTTCATCCTCTCTCTTTGATTCCTCAACCATTCTATATCCCTAACTTCCCTATCCCCCGCAAACTTCCATAGCCTCTGCAAACAAAATTTATGATCAATTGTGGTGGTTGAAACCACCATGAAATCGCTCAAACTGCCTCCATCATCTCCTTTAAATGCACCACCACTAGGTAAATTTTCACCCATCCACTTTCTCATGAGGAAGCTCTAAGCTCTTCTCTTGCTCCTGTGACGGGAGAGAGTGAGCACTCAAGAGCTAGAAGAAGCAGCCGCCTCTGGCAAGATTCCTGTCTTCCTTAACGAGTTGCAACTCCATAGCTGCTCGAGCTTCATGCATGTAACCTCTGGTCCGTCAAGCGAAGAACATAGCTTCATGCTCCGATTCCAGGTCCATCTCCCTTATCTACCTCCTCTGTCAATTTCATCTTCTTTCCAAGTAAAATCTCTTATCTTATTTTTTTTCTATCTATTCATCACTTTCTATATGTACATACTATTATCTATTCCATAATCCATTGTGCTAGAAACCTTCACCGACCATCACCAATTCATGTGTGGCCTTCCTTGTTTCTTGTCTACTTCTCCATCATGTCTTCCACCTTGCTCCATTCCACACCTTGCACATGTTTGGAACCATAAGGGCTTAAGATCCTCCACGACCGATTGGGCCCCCGCTTTGCCCCCGTGCTTCCTATAGATTCAACTTGCCTTCGGCTACATGCTAACACTTGCAGATGTTTGATTTCTTATTGATTTGGTTAGAGCTCACCAATCATCTCCAATCCCGATAGAAGCTCCTAAAATCAAGCCACCACCACGCTCATCCAACCATTGTCGGATCTTTACAACATCTCCAAGACCTTCGTGAGACCGTCACCAATGTTCTTGGACCCTCAGACAACCTATTAGCATGCGGAATAGCTTCCTTGTCTTTGTCGAAGCTCCGCCCGAGTTCCGCCACCTGCGGAGGAAGGGGAAAGAATGCGACATCTATATACCATCTGATATGATCTTTTGAATCAGATCTTAAAGTGCATATCCTCTCCGAGCCAAAGACCTAAGTAATGGTTCATTCTTGTGGTACAGGCGCCCGAATCAACCGTCAAGGAATGCCATCATGACACGTGGCCCGAAACTGTGTTGCACCTGAGCTTAGCCTGTCACGTGCCCAATGCACGTGAGGGTTGAAAATTTGCATGCACACCTGATAAGTTCTTTTATTTATAGATAAGCCCTCTTACATGTAAAAATTACAATCATATCCAGCTAGTTTTATGAGTTTGATATTTAGTCCAATATAGACTTATTTATAATTAAATAATATATATTTTTATTACACGTATGACCATGTGTTGTATCCTTGATAACTTGTGGATCTTTTACCTTATTTTAATAAAATTGGTATCATTAGAAAGCTAATTTAATGCTCTTTAATTCGGTGTAATTTATTCATTGGTTTAATCTATAATTCACATCTTAAATTTCAGAGCATAAATTGTGTCTATTCATCCATGTTATTAATTGAAAATTGAATTGTATTGAGGTTGAATTGCATTCTTTATTACATTAATTGTTCATTAATATATTAATTGATTTCACAAGTAATTTAGTGGCCTAATCAGAAGCATATTTGTGTGTTGTGCATCTATTCTCTTTTCTTTGCATCATTATTGTTCATGTAATATAAGTGTGTAAAAAATATTTTGAAAATTGTATGCATTGTGTTTATTGTATTTGGATTGGCCTAGATAGCCTAAAAATCACTTAGGTAGATAATTGACTACTTAATTAAATTAAATAATTGGCTATGTCCCTGTGTTTGTCCCTGAACTTGCCTAGGTATAAATTTAAGAATATAACTCTTTGTATAGATACTCTTGGTTCTGAGTGATTGTTGATTGGCTCGTGCTACAACAAGTGCATGTTATATTAGTCGATTGATGACTCATCACTCTTCTCTATCCTGAAGCTGATTCGTGTAAAAATGAGGTGGATGGAGTGTCTCTGGCGAGAGGCAGAGGAGGAGACTCGATTTCATTGATTGAGGAACAATCAGAGGGTATAGATGAGGGAATTTGACTGAGAAACAACGAGGCTGATGATGATGAGGTGATTAGAATGGGGTCGGAATAGGCAGAGGCACGGTGGACAAGTGGCCAAAGCCTAGTGCTCCGACAAACTAGAATCTCAAATTTAAGATAAAACTCAATGAAATTACACTAAACTAAAATTAACACTACGTTAGGAACGTAAAATGTTATCCAATTAACCTAACTAGCAGCTCGAACCTCACCTTAGGAAGGGAGCAGAACCCTTCACCGGAGCTAGTTGCTATATGACGGTGGACCTCCTCCAACCACTCTTTCTCCTCACTGACACCTTGGCCGGCCTCCTGTTGTTACCAGGAAGCTCGGGCACTTGATAGGATTGGGGTTACATGAGGATAAATGGATCGAAATAAAAAAAAAGAGGATGAGGTTTATTTGTAGATAGTGAATGTGCGAATTTTGGATGGAGATGGTGTGAAGATGGAGAAGGGTTGGTGGAAGATATACACATGGAATGGTAGAGGGTGATGGGGCTGCAGGATGGTGGATTTCTCAAGGAAGAAGAAGGCATGGAGAAAGAGTAGAAAAATGGAGAAGAAGGGCGTCTCATGAGTTCTGATAGGGGTTAGAGGGTCGAAAGGTACATTTGACCGAAGTCAAGAAAAGAAGAACCTTGATTGGTCCGCGTAGGAAGCATCAGGACAAAAAATGAAAAAATGAATTTATTGAATAAAACTTGAGGCATAAAAATATTTATTATTTTCAAACTTTTTTCGATGACTTTTATTTATTTTTACAACTTAATTTATTAGATGTTAATTTTTACATGTATATATATGTGTATATATATATGTATTTAGTGTATTTATTTCTTATTTTATATTTTAATAATGATTACCATATTTACATATTTTATATGCTTATAATATAATTATATATACATTTTTTTATTTTTTCTAATTTTATTTACATACATAAATAAATACATAAATGTTTACTACATGTATAGTATATTGATGACCAAGACCTTGCGAGGGTCAAAATATGTCTCACACATGGCAGAGACACAATCACTGTTGCGACCCATGAAAACCTCAATCAATCAACAATTAACCCATAATATAAATCAAAGCAATGAATATACAAAATGTGGAGTTAAAATTTATTATAACTCTCTAACAAATGTATATAAGTGTAAGCATGCGTAGAGGTCGAACTCAGGGAGCAAACGGTAGGTGGTGCGAAATGATGCGCAAAAACTTGTTCTTTTCTCTTATCCATTTTATAGTTTTTCTGGGTTTTTAATTTCATATATTTTTTATAGATTTTATTTTTTTTTATATTTTTATTTTTAATTTTATAATTTGTTTTTCCTTTTTAAAATTTATACATTTCTTAATATTTCTTGTCTTTTTAATAAATAATAGAATATTTAAGGCTATATATGCCATATAGAGTAAGATAATTTAGATACTGAAAAAATAAATAAATTATAGAAAATAGATTTTTGTTGAGTTTTTGATATTTTTATAGTGTTTTTGCTATTTTATGGATTTTTAAAGTAAAAAATATTCCAAATCAGGGATTTAATAATAGGATGAGATTGATTTGAATACTTAAAAGAGGAAATGAGTACAAAATTATCCAAATCAATTTTCACATATAGATAATTATATAGAGAAAGTTATAAAATAGAAAAAACTATTTTTGGAGTTTTTGAGGTTTTTTTAGATTTTTATAAAAGTTTTTGGTGTTTTTCATTTTCTAAGAGTTTTCTTTTTCCATTTTTAGGGACTTTTGGTTTGGGGATAAAATATGCTAAAATAGATAACGTATGTTTTTTTAGATTTTTTCAAAATGTTTTTCGATTTTTTGGTATTTTATAAGGTAGATAAAACAAAAACATGCTCTTTTTTATTTTTAATAAATGGTTAAAATACCAAAAAATGTAAAATAAAAATGGGGCATGAAAGTGCATGCTACCGAGCATCTAACCTTGTTTTTGTATGATTTTAGGAGCATATGTGCTATTTTAATAATTGAAATCCTAGCACCAACATTCATAAACTAGGAAGGACATATTTACAATAAAAATAAATGACATGGGTTCATTTGCAAATATGGCAAAAGTATATAACATATTTAAAAGTTTATGGAACTATTTTGCAATTACAAAAATCATCAGGGGTTACAAGCAATTTCGCTACCTCACGTGGGACGACACGTGAGGTGATGTGGAATGGACCCAGAAGCAATTATCAATAAGTATAGGGGCCTCGAATGTAAAATTTCCATTTAATTTTCACTAAGTATTTTATTTACAACACTGATAAATAAATAAATACAAAAACACTTGGGCAGGATATGCGATTTACCCCATTTTGCACACCGTCGGACGGTTCTGGTTTGTTCACGTGGACACGTGTCCGCGCGTGGTGCGATGATACGCCTTCGCCCTGGACGCCTGAGACTAGATCTCAGAAGCGAGATCAACAACTAGAGCTTAGGATGATCTGACATCCACTGTGCGATCTGGAGAGCGCCCGATAATCGGACAGCTTCTGCAGGCATTGGAAGAACTCAACCATGGCGAGTTTTGATCAAGTGTTTCTTGCTCCTCAAACCTCCTCGAGTGCCTCTGGCTGGCTCTACACGTTCCCATAGGTCCGGCGAAGGTCCCAGGTCCCTCAAAAAAGTCCAGAGGCCATCGATAGGCCTCTGGATTCTCAGAGAAGAAATGTGACCTAGAGAGCTTCGTGTTAGATCGGATTAAACCCAGAAGGGATCCTTTGATTGCACAACCTGCACAGATAGCACACAAGGCCAAGGGGAAAGTTCCTTGGCTAGTAAGTAGGGGGTTGGAAGCGAAAGGGTGCAGAGTGGCGCATCTCCGACAAGTGAAGGAGGAGGGGATCCGGTTCGCAGATCTAGCGAAGATTAGGTTGGGGGCGAGGTTGGAAGCATGGAGAATTGGAAGGGGACTGAAATGGGATGGAAAAAATGGTCAGAGACAGGTGGTTGGGCACTGTGGAACACGGTCGGAGCTCAAGAGCTCTCGCGAAGGTAACTTTGTTAATCTATGCCATCTACTAACTAAGACATGAAATTAAATGCAAGAAATATAAGGCGAGATGCAAATCTACTAAGGAAATGAAGAAACACGACTCATATCTAGGATTTGACTCCATGGAGTAGAGGTTGCTGGACGGTTGCTGTGGGTGCACCTCCTTCCTGCCTCAGCCTGCGCGAACCTCCAGGGGATTGCACCTGTCATGTAGAGGCTCGCTCGGTCAGAGGCAGGGACATTAGGATTCACGGGATGAACAAAGATTTGAAGGAGAAGATGGAGGTTGTTATTTAAAGGCATGTATGCACCCTTATCGATGGGCGGATTGGAAAGAGTCTATGCTATGTACAAGGAATCAAAAGCCTGGGTGTGGATCACAGGAGATCAAGGATCATAATTGCTGAAGGGCTCGAGGATGACGGAGCAACGGAGCGGCGAGGGAAATTACGAGAAAGCGGGCTGCTCGAGGTTCTGACAATGGTCAGAAGAAGGGATTGAGAGTTGACTGGTGGTCAACGAACGGAGCGTCCCCATTGGTCCACACAGGACACTAAAAGACAAAATAATATATTTATTCACAAATTAATTAATTAAAAATAGTAAATGAATTTATTAATTTTGAGTACAAAATAAAAATGTTTATTATTTTATGTATTATTTATTTTTTGGTGTTATTTATTACAAGTTAATTTTTAAGGGTGTATTTATAGGTATATTCATTTATGTTTTTGGCTATTTTATTTTTATTTTGTATATTTTATTTTATTATTTCATTCTCTTATTTTACATATTTGTAGCTTATTTTTAAGTACATAAATATTTTTTTATTATAATTTTTATGATATAATATATAATTAAATAAATAGAGGAATAAATTATATAGTTATAGTTATTGTATATTTATTTATGTATCTAGTTATATTATTTTTTAAAGAGTTTTCTTTGGTTTTATTTTATCTTTTATTTTTTATTAGAATATAAATAATATTTACAACAGTATAAAAATATAAAAGAATAAATAATGAAAGAATGGATTTCACTTTTATTTATTTACAAGTATTAACATATGTATTTTACCTATATATTTTATATACTTATTTTATTTTAATATTTTATTTGCGGTTTTATTTTGTTCTGAATAGGTACATATGTTATAAATAAGATTTACAAAATTACAAAAATATAAAATTGTAAAATAATAAATAATGAATAAAGTTAATATTTTATTCGGTATACTATACAATGAGCGTCCAAAACCGAACTTCCACGCCTTAACTCCAAAAAATATGAAACCACCTTTATTAAATAGCTTATTAAAGGTTATATACAATTAGAGGTAATTTTGACACATTTTGATTTTCATTTGGAAGATATGGGTTTGTGAAGTTAGGGTGTTGGCTTTTTATTTTCTGTATAAAAAGTACACCGTGTATTATTTTTGTGCAAACCCGATTTTGTATTTTTATTTACATTATTATCTACGACTTTCATGTACCAAGTTTCGTTATTTGATGAATAAATAATAAAGAACAAAATGAGTGTCGAAATGAATTATTGGGGAATAAATAAATGCCATTTTTATTGTATTTTTGCCCCCTGAAGAGGCTCGACTTACTCTTGTTAATTCAATCAGATTAATGATCGAATTAGATTTTTCGATCGTTGTAGTCGGGCAAACGAGACTTCGTCAAAAATAACTCAGATTTAATGTTCGATTAAACTCAAGCGATAAATTTATTTTACTTGGGCAAGCCCACGGTTGAACTCAGGGAGGCAACTTTCTCCTTAGGTAAATCTTAAGTTACTTTCGATGTTAGATTTTCAAAAGAATATTTTTTGGTCTTTTTTATGCAATTAAAGAAAACACAATGCAATTTTGAGCCAAATTTTAAGTTAAATCACAAAAGATAATCAAATGGGGTCCAAAATTAATGAAACTTGACAAGAAGATGGTATGCGATGAGACTAAGCTACTGCTTTTTTTGGAATTGTTCAACTCTAATTGAATTAAAAATGAATTTAATATAAATACATGGTAGTTTTTATAAAATCAATTTTAATAAATACAAAAGCACATTATTTTCAGATATAAAAAATATCCTAAATAGGTCTGTGTGAGATGAATCCAGGAAAATTGATAAACCTAAAAAATGATGTAAATTGGACCTATTAAAAATCAATTTGGAAAAATACTATTTGATTCATTTAGGCCTCATGATGCGTGCAAATGCTATGATTTTTAGGCATAGTATAGATCAACTTAAACTAAGTATAGTGTGATTTTATGGTGATTTTTGGAGCAACAAATAATTTAATATTCAATTTAAAGCACACAGTGGGCAAAATATGTCAAATTCCACAAGAATTAATATATTAAATTCAACGAAGCTCACAAAAATATGACATCATAAAAGGTAAAGGACAAGTTAAACTACAACATGCAATTTTTGGAATTAAAAATGATGAGAAATAGACACCTAAATATGCATGCAAACACAGGGACGAAAATGCAAAATAAAAAATTAAAATTGCTTAAAATAAATGTGCATATAGGGACTAAAGTGTAAATACATATAATGTAGGGGCTATGGATGAAATTTTTCCACTGGAACATATGCTCCTCACGTGATGCGCCTGGACCCAGCCCTCATGCGCGGGACACGTGATGAGCTAGGCTCGGAAGGCGTAGGAGGCTCAGACTTTGATTCGGGTCTACTTTGGTTGCTCCGAGCCTAGGTTCGGGGAAGAGGCTCGGAGGGCGTACGTGACACGTGCTGGACCGTCGGATCAGGAGAGATCCTACGGCTGCTGATGATGGAGACGTGGCGCGCTACTGGTCGTTGGATTAGGATGAATCCAACGGTCTGGTGCTCAAAGCAGATGGCAACGTGGACTGACGTTGGACATTGGATCCTCCTGATCCAATGGAGGCGGAGAGTGGGCGACGTGGCTCGATCGGGGAGTGCAAGGAATGTGCGGTGAGGCATGTGGCGGAGCGAAAGGTGGTCGGTGACATTCCTCTGCCGTGAAGGCGGAGATTTGGTCGGAGGAGATGCGATGGGTCGTCAAAGCGAACGAAGGGATGCGCGAAGACCAGAGCTTCAAGGTGAAGATCGGTGGATGGTCAGCGGAGGGTGGAGTCTATCAAAGAAGGCAGAAAAAATGGAGGAATATTTAGATGAAAATAGAAAGAAGACTGGGGAAGAATGGATGAAGCTACCTGGGGTTGGAGACTCGCTGGAGAGGCTCCGGTCGTCGCTCGATGGTCAGTAGCGGCCCTGAGCTCAAGCAGCTCACTGGAGGAGATGCGGCATGGTTGGGGTACGCTGTGGATCTTGCCGGAGGTGGAGACTTGTCGTCGCTCGCTTACACACTCAATTGATGTCACCAAAGGGTAGCTCGGAGCTCTAGGACACCTCTCGCTATGGCGGATGGGGTGGAAGTTGGCCAGAGATGAGGTATTTATAGGAAGGAGATGGATGTCCAGGTGACGGAGGTGTGGGGTTCATGGTGTGTGTGGAGCGAAGAGGAAGGGAATCATGATGGTTGTGGGTTCTGGCGAGGATGGTGGAGGTTGGGGCTATGTCGTGGAGGTGTCAATGGACGGAGAGAGTGGCTGGAGTGGCTCCAAAAACATGAAGGGGCGGAGGTGTCGTGAGAAGGGGCGACGTGGGTGAGGCTCTTTCGGAGGTAGATGACGACTTATGGACCGATGGATCTCGTGATCCAATGGTCAGAAAAAGGGTGCAAGAGAAGGGCCCGGATTAGATCCGTGGGTCGAGATCGAAGGGCGCTGAGCGTGGCACGTGGCGGGTGGAGCGTCGAGCGCCAACGGGCGGTGGAGATTGAATCTGGAGTGGTGATCGAATGGCTGGAATCACGACAGAGATGAATGGCTGAGATGGAGGAATCTTTGGAGAGATCCAGCGGTGGAGATGTGGCCATGTGGCGCTCTGAGGTTAAGGCGCTGGCAAACGGCGTGGATGAGATCTTGGCTGATGATCCATGGGTGGTTGATTGAGCAGGAATGAGCGGCTTGGATCTGAGGTGTGTGGAGGTGATTGGATGGTTGTGGAGTGCGCTACATGGCACAATGAGATGAGGCGCTGGTGAGCGGCCCAGATGAGATCTTGGCCTAGATCAGACGACTGAAATAAGATGCGGCAAGAACGACCGAGATCTGGAGATAAAATGCACCATCGGACGGTGGAGGAATAGGGGTGTGTGGCACGTGATGAATAGGGTCGTGTGGCGCAACCAGAGGGTGCCACTTGGCCCAATCTGGTCGGTCGAGGAAGAGTTTGGATAAGAGGAAAAAGATGGTCGAATTTGGAAAAAATCAAAACATGACCGTTGTAGATCTCGATGAGATCTACAAGTTTCATGTTGATCAAAAACGAAAACGAGGACGAATAAAGTGATAAAATACAATGGTACAAATATACACACATATAGTGTACAATGGGGCCCCAAAAACCCAAGTTTTGCATACGAGCTCTGATTTTAATGAAATTGGTCTCATTTTGAAAGCTCTTTGAATGTAGATTATTTTAAAAGTGAGTAGACCTATTTCGGAGGCTGTATGGGAGAGATATGTGCATTCTAAGGTCCATGGTCTCCAACTGGGTTTGGGATTTTATTTGTCAATTTTACAAATTAGCATTTTTTGGTATTTTGCTTGTATTATTGTTAGTACTATATACAATATAGAGTGAATTTATGGGTTGTAGGGTTAATGTAAAATATATACAAATAGGTGATTTTTACAAGTTGATTTGGCTTCTTATTTAGTGCAGATGTAAATGCTAAAATGTGGATGTTATTAATGTATGCATAAATGCTAATTATACAATATTGGTGGAAATATGCTCCTAATTACTCGGTAACATGGCTCTATTTTCAACTTTAAAAAAATAATTCACTTATTCATCAACCCCCTATACTTAAACCTTGCTCGTCCCAGAGCAACTAAAATGAAATGCAAGAGTGAAATGATTTTGGGTTTCATACCAGGTCATGAACAAAAGTTGAAAATGGAGCTTGATTCGACCTTTGGATTAATTGTTTGGCGGAACCTTATTGGGATCTGAACTTAAGACCTAACAGACTTCAAGTTCCACAAGTCCTCTATTCAAGACTCCTGAACAGTCAGGTCAGAACAAATCCTCAAACGCAAATTTCTGGTGACTATGATTCTTACTTGTACTGTGTAAGTGTAAAATAGCTCTCCACACCAGAAATGGCTAAGAACCAGCCTCCTCTAACAAGGTAACTCTAATTCCCCGATCTAGTAACTCTTTCCTCAAGGAGCAGGGTATTCCCTTCTAAGTTCAAATGCGACCAGCTCAAGAAGAGGGGGTGGAGAAAAGAATGGACGGTAGCCAGTGTAGCTACCTATCCCGGGATGCCTGAACAGTGTATCCAAGTCATCCAACTGCAGATTTCTTACTAATATACATACTCCGACAGGTATTTTATTTTCACTCTGGCCTGTCTTTTTTGGAGTTTTGCATTTTTTTCGAACTATATACAAGGTGCAGCATGTTCATCAGGAGTTTTTCCTCTTGAGCCAGTAGATTATCCCTCTTTTGAGGTATTATTGCAACCCACAGCATCATGTCTTTAGACGTCAACACCACCATACTAGGTTGAGATGCACCACCCTCCCTAGAGGAGGACAGATGTTTCCACACGTGTGCTACTCCAAGCTAAATGATTTTACCTCCTCACCACCTCATCAATGAAGAGCTACATGCATGGTGCTTGTCCAAGTTAGGTCACTGTCTAAAAGAATCATGCATGTGTATGAGATATTCTACTTAGACCAATCAAGATGACATGTGAACATAGACTTGCAGACTCAAAGAATTAAGTCACTTGACCTAAAAAATCTTAACTCTAGTTCCTACAAGGTTCCTCGGAAATTAGGTGGATTAATGTCAAATCAAGTCCATCCTCAACATCTATTCATAACTTGGTTCATAACCCACTAACTTTTCACTTTGCATATGCAAGATATGCATATGAGATGTAGACGACATGCAATGTAGATGAATGCAGTGCAACTCTTTTTTTTCTTTAGATGCAGAGATGGTGTGCAAGATTAAATAAGAAGCCTTTGATTTTGTTTTTTTTTGTTTTTTTGGTTAAAATATACAAGTGTATTACAAATATACATGTATTTTACAAAAAATCCAATTTTTACCTACCCTGTAATTATTGTATAATATATACAAAAAATGCATGAAAGTACGAGCTATGGGTAAAGTATATATGTAATATATACATGCCCCCTATACTTAGCGTGTGCTATGTCCTCAGAGCACGAAAAGCGAGGAAAAAGACACAGCTCGTGCTAAGTGTAGGAGAGCTAAAGGAACAAAAAAATGTACAGAAGTCGTCTTGCCCCCCAATACTTGTGCTCTGGAAGCCTAAGTGTAGAAGAAGATCAAAAACGAGGTGGACGAGGTCAAGGGGGAAGTGGATGAGTATATAGATGATGTGCATTGGTCCCCCCCTATACTTAGGCTCTGGTTAGCCTAAGTATAGGACATGAGTGAGTATGAGGACCGATGAGATCTGGGGGATGTACAATGAATAATGATTGGACTCAGGTGATCTCCCCCTATACTTAGGATCTAGTCCTCCTAAGTATGGAGCTGGGGCGATGGATTAAAATATACAGGAATGGCAAGTATATACAAGGATCGCGGTCTGAATCTTTTTAGATGTTGCTGATGGCGAGATCTCACTGCTGCAAGGTCTCATGCACGGCTTTATGTCTATCAACTGAGTTTGTCTTGTGCATGAATACAATCTCCTCAACATGGACTAACTGTTCATTGGGTTCGACGAAGTGCTTCAGCAGTTGTCCATTGACTAGGGATGTATGTGCTCCATCTATTGGATCTGAGATCTGTACGCATCCACTATCATTCACATCACGGACTATGAATGGACCCGTTGGATTTCAGCTTTCCTTGGAAGACCTTCAGCCTTGCATTGAACAACCATACCTTATGTCCATGAATAAAGGTCTTTTGTCCGATATATCTATCATGCCAACGCTTTACCTCGTCCTTGTATACCAAACTGTTGTCGTATGTTTGGTTTCTTACTTCCACAAGCTCATTCAGATCCATCTCTCTTTGTTTATGCCCTAGGTGTGTGTTCCAATTGACCTTTTTGATTGCCCATTCAAATTTGTGAACTAATTCTGCGGGCAAATGGCACAGCTTCCCAAATACCATCCTGAATGGGGAGGTTCCTAACGATGTCTTCTAAGCTGTCCTATAAGCCCAAAGGACTTGATCCATGATCTGAGACCAGCCCATCCTATCTGGGCAGACAAGCTTTTGCAATATGGTTTTCACCTCCTTATTTGACACCTCTGCCATGCCATTGGTCTGTGGATGGTAAGGACTAGTGACACGGTGTTCGATGTCGTAATCCTTTAACAGTTTCTTCACATCTCTGTTCACGAAATGGCTACCCCATCAGATATCAACACTTTGGGGATCCTAAACCTAGAGATGATGTGATCTCTAATGAATTTACAAACAGTCCTTCTATCTACAGCTCAGGTTGGGATAGCCTCCATCCACCTTGACAGATAATTTACAACAAGAAGGATGTATTCAAATCCGTGGCTAACCAGGAATGGGCCCATGAAGTCGATGCCCCATGCGTCAAAGACATTACAAATGATGAGAGGCTGCATCGGCATCTCATCCTTGGAACCAACGGTTCCTCCCATTCGCTGGCATACTGGGCACGACTTCACAAAGGTGAGTGCATCCTGAAACAGAGTCGGCCAATATAAGCCACACTGAAGTACCTTCCATGCGGTCCTCTTCTCGGAGTGGTGTCCTCCTGCCTCCAGACTGTGGCATAGAGTAAGGACACTTTGATATTCCTCCTAAGGAATACACCGTCTCCAGACACAATCTGATCCTTCAAAGAAAAGGATCGGATCCTCCTAATGGCAATGTCTTGAATCCGACTTAAGCTAGTCTATGTGGCTATTGGGCCAATCTTCGGGAACTTTCTTGGAGACAATATAATTCACGATATTGGCGTACCATGGGTGTGAGTCGACAACAAAAATCGACTCGTCAGGGAAGGAGTCTCGAATCGGCGTATCATCAGAAGCATCAAGATCCTCTAGACAGGAAAGGTGATCAGCTACTACATTCTTCTTTCTAGGTTTATCACGAATGTCCAAATCAAATTCCTGGATCAGTAAAATCCACCTAAGAAGATGGGCCTTCGCGTCCTTCTTTTCCATTAAATATCGTATCGTTGTATGGTCAGTTAACATAATCACCTTGGATCCAATTAAGAGAGATATGAACTTATCCAAAGCGAACACTACCGCAAGCATCTCCTTTTCCGTAACAGTATAGTTACACCGAGCAATATCAAGCACTTTGCTTGCACAGTGTATAGCGAACGGGATGCCATCCCTCCTCTGTCCTAACACAACCCCAATAGCAAAATCTGAGGCGTCCATCATGATCTCAAAAGGAAGAGACCAATCTGGGGCTTGTAGGATCAGAGCATCCATGATCATCCTTTGTAATTGCTTAAAGGTCTCAAGACATTTATGATCGACAATGAACTCATGTCTTTGCCTAAAAACTCAGTTAGCGGTCGGGCAATCTTTGAAAAATCCTTGATAAATCACCGATAAAATCCAACATGCCCGAGGAACGATCGTAATTATTTCACGTTGGTTGGTGGCTAGCGTCGTCTGATCACATCCACCTTGGCAGGGTCAACCTACATTCCTCTCTTGGAGATGGCGTGCCCCAACATAATGCCCTCCATCAGTATGAAGTGACTTTTCTCCTAGGAGAGCACCGGATTAACCTCGTAACACCGCTTGAGGACTCGGTCCATATTTCTAAGACAGGAATCGAAGGAATCGCCGTGGACTGAGAAGTCATCCATGAAGACTTTCAGGAATTCACCGACTATTTCGGCGAATACAACAATCATGCACCTCTGAAATGTACCCGTAGCATTGCATAACCCAAAGGGCATGCGCCTGAAATCATAGGTACCAAAGGGGCATGTGAACGTAGTTTTCTCCTGGTCCTCAAGAGCAATGGCTACCGGATTGTAGCCCGAGAACCCATCTAAGAAGAAGAAGAATTCTTTCCTGGCTAATCTCTCTTAGATCTGATCAATGAATGGTAGGGGGAAATAATCCTTCTTCGTCGCAGCATTTAGGTGTCTGTAATCCACACAGACATGCCACGACGTGGGTACTCGTGTCACGATCTCCTCTCCATCCTCATTGGTGGTCATCTGAATTCCCGACTTTTTTGGGACAACATGGATTGGTGCCACCCATTTGGAATCGGAGATGGGAAAAATAAAACCCGCGTCACATCATTTCTCTATCTCCTTCTTCACGACCTCTTGTAAATTTAGATTCAACTTACGTTGGAATTCACGAGAGGGTTTAGCCTCATTTTCTTAGTAGATATAGTGCGAACACAGAGCGAGATTTATCCCATAGATATCGGAGATGCTCCAGCCTATCGCCTTGTGATTTTTTATCCAGGATCTCTAACAAGCGAGATTCCTGCTCCTCGTCAATCGTGAACTGATGATGACCGGATACTTTTTCTCTTGACCCGCAAGGAAGGCGTATTTCAGTGTTGTGGGTGAAGGTTTGAGCTCAGATAAGGTGTGATCATCAAGGAAGTCTGTCTCAATCGAATGTGGCTCTGTGCTGGTAGTGGTTGGATCTGTCTTTGAAATTACTGCCACCAACTCATTCAGCTCTGGAGTCGGATCGTCAAAGATTTCCAAGCAATCGGCAAAAGCCACGTCCGACTCATCATCCTCATCTTCTGATTGTCCTAAAGAGGGAAGGACTGACAGGTCCAGCTGGGCCTCTACATCATCGAAGATGTAGGGGATGCACTTTCTGCGCTGTATTATTTCCTAATGCTCTCGCA
Source organism: Ottelia alismoides (assembly GCA_037367405.1). Lineage (NCBI taxonomy): Eukaryota > Viridiplantae > Streptophyta > Magnoliopsida > Alismatales > Hydrocharitaceae > Ottelia > Ottelia alismoides. The sequence goes on from JAZKJV010011367.1 coordinate 268,655, forward strand.
GACTGTCTCATGCACAAGATCATTCCCGGAGGAGAGGGACTCATCGGTGCTAGCTGGGTTCTGCCTCCATGGCCCAACTATGTTTGCATGAACGCAATCTGCTTCTGAGGAAGAGTACTCGATGCTGGATTCAAAATCGGACCTCTACCACCTGGCCTGCTTCATCTCAAGTTCCTCATCTTCGCCTGGAGTTTGGAACTGGATCTTCCTGATCTTGTAATCAATAAGGCCCCTGATGTTCTGAGGAAGGGCCTTCCTAGGGTGATCTGAGAATCTCTCCTATTTCGAGTGATCTCCATATCAAGGACTGTGAAGTCCACCATATACTCCTGACCCTTGACTTTAATGATAACGTTCCTCAATTCTCCTTGGGACCTCTTGGTTGATTTGTCTGCAAACTGAAGTAGTGCTCTGGATTTCCTAAGAGGTCTGAGATTAAGCTGCTCATAGAGGGTTGTAGGCATTAAGTTAATTGAGGATCCGTTGTCAAGGAGAGTGCGTGCAAACGCAGTGTCATCGACATGACTCGCCACATATTGTGCACCCATGTCTCTTCGTTTCCTTGGAAACACATTCTTTATGGTGCAAGTAGTGGCTATTGATAGAACGTGCTTCTCAACACAGCTTTTGGTCTTCCTGCTGACCCTAGTAGGTGTGCATCTCACCGTAAGGTACTTCTGGAATGTAGGTGTCATGTTCAAATACTTATCAAAAGGGATTGTGACCTTGATGTAGTTATTGCAAAACTCTGCCATCTCAGGGTCATCTTTTGGTATTTTTTAGCTTTCTTCTTTCCACCCTTAAGAGCTTAGGGGAAAGGGATTATTGATGCTAACTCAAATTCCGAAACTAAAAGATTTTCATTGAAATGAGGAACTGAGTTCTTTACAGGACTCTGACACTGATACTGACTCTGACTAAAAGGAAATTATTGTTGTGAAACCGGTGATGCATCTTCCGCTACTGCTGGGACATCCTCCTCAGATGAAGGTGCGGGCTCCTCATCGGTCTCGCTGAACTCACTGCTGGTGTTGTTCTCCTTCTTCTTCGAGGACTTGGAAGTCCTCTTCTTCTGCCGGTGGTGGTGCTGCTGCTGCTCCTCTGCCTCCAAGTTCTCTTCAGGTAAAGACTTGGCGGCATCTTCCTCTAGTGCCTATGCCCGATCAGGTACGATCACGGTCCTTCCTCTCCTGAGGGACATATGATTAACATTATCGTACGAAAGGATCTCATGTTCAGATAAAGGGTTATCTAAATAGTATACCTGATCTCTTGGTCGGTTCTGACCCTGATTTGGGATATTTGGGTTGGCCTGAACCTGGGTGGGAATTGGGGTCTTTGGCGCCATCTGATGATCCCAGTTGCATGAAATACGGCTCAGGTCAGTTTGGCTATCCATATAATCATTTTGCATCTGCTGGACCCTATCAGTCAGGGTCTGGATCACCAAGGTGAGGGACTCCAATTCGCTTTTGGGTGGGGCTTGCTGCTGCTGACTAGAGGACGAGTGTCTAAATTGGCCCTGCTGGCCATGCCAGTACTGCTGTTGATGGGAAGGTGGTGGAGGGCTCTGTTGGCCTGAGTGGAACGTGCGCTACTGTTGGTGCTATTGAGGCTGGTACCCTTGTCTGGGGTGGGACTCTATGAAGCATGGTGCGGGGACGGTGCTGGTTTCCTAGTAAGCTAGGGAAGGTCCGTGTGGCTGACCGTTCCCTATCCCCGACTGTCTGCCAACGGGGTCATGGTTGTACCACATCCTGTTGATCTCGAACACCTGCAGAGGCTCCTCGTAGACTATCTCCACTTGTGGGGATGCATTCTACTCCTGCTGAGTGTACTTCTGCTCTTCTACCCAACTACTCTGAGGCCCCTACACCTGTTCCTGTACAAGATGGACTCGATGTACAGGTACAGGTGGTGCAGAAGGGTAGGTAGCCATATCTTAGCTGCCTTCTCATTCAGTTCCTCCAGTTGTTTCGGCAATCGCGAAAGTGCCTCAAGGTCGGTGACCCTCCTGTAAATCTGCTCGACCATGGTTAACTTGTCAGCTATTATTCCCATGCTGGGGATGAGGTCGTCCGTCAGATCCGCTATAGTCCTCCTAGTTGTCTCGTTGGATAGGCTTGAGGGAGACAATTGATAGGCCCTGGTGGTATGAGATCTGCCTGTTTCCGCCATCTGCTGCAGGATCTTCCATACGACATCTTCATTCTTGTTCAGATAGCTCCTCCACAGGAGGCACTCACTATCCCCTGCATCTCCAGGGTCATGCCACAGAACAAGGTCTGAGCTGAGATCTCTTTTGTAATGCCGTGGCAAGGGCATTTCTGTGTTAAGTCATTGAATCTATCCCAGGCTTCATGGAATGGTTCATTAGGTCCCTGGGAAAAAACTCGTGATCTTGGTTCTCATCTGATTAGTTCTGCTGAGCTGGTAGAACTTCTTCAAGAATAGGTCATTGAACTGCATCCAGGTCGTACATCTTACCTCGAGTTTTTTCAACCAATGAGCAACCTTATCACCTAAGGTAAACGGGGTAGACTTCAGTCTGATGTAGTCTTGCCCAACCCTAGGGTGACTAAGATTGTTGCAAATCAGCTCGAAGTCTCTAAGGAAGGCATATGATTCTTCGTTGGCATTTCCATTGAACTTCGACAGCAGACTCAGAAAGTGGGGCTTCAGCTCGAATGCTTCAGGGGGGACCTCAGGTACCAGCCAGCTATGTATTTCATTCTCTGCGGGATCGTAGGCGTCTACCATGGGTCGGTCAATTCCTCTTGCCTCGATCACTTGTCCCATCTTAACCATAAGTTCGGCATTCAACTGCTCGGCTCTAGCTAGTCAGGCCAGTACTTGGTGCATGGGGTCATCTCTGGGTTCCTCTTCGTTTGGGTGTTTCTTCAGAGGCATCTTGTCCTCCTCCTGGGTAAATAAGATGGTCTAGATTAGAGGACATATAAATGAAGACATTCTCACCGAGGCGATGGTCTTCCTCGGCAAGATCAGAGGAGAGAAAAGGGTTGGTTTGAGGGTAACCACCATGGAAGTGATGGTACCCGACCTCAAGAGGGTCATGAGCTCGGGTTGTCCCAAGTTGCACTTGGGCCGGTGAAGATGAGCTCGGGTTGGCCCAAGTTGCGCTTGCCCAATATTCCTCGGTCTTCGGTGCACCAGAACCATAGAGTTAAACCCCTTATATGCCACCCCCGACTTCCCTTTGAATTTTGAACCCCTCATTCTAGGTTTATCTCCCATCTCTTGCGCCTCGAAGCTCCAGGAAGGTGACAGCTCCATGTAGAGACCGTCAGGCTGGTAGAGCAAAGCCCGAGGAGGCTCCACCACCTCCGCCCATCGTCGGTGTTGAGGTACCCTATCCCTCCGGTCTCCATCGTCGAGGCAGCCCCCTTTTTCCTTCTTTTCTTTTGCATTTTACTTGCCTTAGTATTAGGATCAAAAGCCCCAAAGAAATTTCAACTTCCATCGATCCAATCACCCTATAGACCACCTCGCCAGAGTGCTCCTCCGGCCGAGCCCCTTCACACCGTTTCACGCCACCATTCCACCACTGCAGGACCCAGGCACTATGCCCTGGGTCCTCTCACGACTTTTTGCAGGTCAAGGCTCGTTGACTCGAGTCGGGGAGCATTTTTGCGTCTCACCGGAGCTCCGTGGAGCTCTCCAGCTCTGCCGCCCTCCCTCGCGAGCCTCGGCCGTCGCTGAGGTCTTTTGAAGCTCCCAAGAGATAGCGCCGACCGCCAGGAGTCTCCAGCCTTCTTTTGAAGCCCAGAAGTTCGCCGGAGAAGGAGCAGGAGCTCGGAGAAAGTCGCCTCGTCGGCGCTCCTCCGTTGTTCTTGCTCCGATCTTCGGAGATGTTGGATCAAGGCGGAGCTCCAGATCGCGCAACAACCGTAGGATCGAGGACCCGCCAGCACCGTCAGATCGACATCGCTAGATCTAATCTGGCCCTCCATCACCGAAGCGGTATCGGGTGACGACGTGCGGACACGTGGCAAGTGGGATACTTCCCACCGTTGGATCGCGCCCGAGTAGGGTATTTTGCATCCTTACCCTGCGCGTTTTTGTATTTACTAGTTAGCCCATAAACTTTCAGTGGTAGTTTAAGAATTTCTATAATAATTATATCTAGACCCTCGAACTTTTACTATTTGCACTTTGGTCCTAGCCACGTCACCTCACGTGACCAGTACACGTGAGGTACGGGGTATTTTGCAAGGACCCCCTTGCGGGTTTGCTCATTTCAGTTCAGTCCAGGGATTTTGACATTAAGTGTATTATTTGTGGTTAATTTGCATGTAAGCCCCTGGGGTTTTTGCATATAGCAGTTGGGTCCTTCCCAAGCGCATGCTAGTCACGCGCCCGGGTGGGTATTTTGCAGTTAAGCCCTTGCGCCTTTGGGTATTTGTAATTAATCCAGGGACTTCATTTATTAGTTGTATATTTTGTGTGAAATTTGCATTTTGGCCCCTATACTTCTTGATATTTGCACTTATGCCCCTGTGAGTTGTGTGATTTTTATTGGATGTTTGTATTTATTTAGTGCATCATTTTAACTTGAAAAATTCCCAAAAAAATTCCATAGGCTCATGTTTGCTTGCTTAGTCACGCCTTATTTTTGCATTTCATTTTTATTGCATTATCATATTTATTAAAAATAAAAAACATGCATTTTAGCTACTGTTTGCATTAGAAAATACCAAAAAAAATATAAACTTTCTGAAAAATTCTAAAAAAATTATCGTAGGTCTATTTTAGTGTCTTTTAACTCCTATCCAAAAATTATTAAAAATTCCAAAACAAAAATCTTAAAAATTAGAAAACACTTAAAACTTCATAAAAATCTAAAAAATCCTAGAAAATTCATAAAATTATAAACTCAATTTTATACTTTCTTTATTTTATTGTCTTTATTTTAAAAATAATTTGGGAAAATTTTGTTAGTATTTGCTATTTTTAATTCCCATTTTAATTTCGGCCATCAGTTTTATTCATTGTTTCTTATATTTTAACTTTTAAAAATATCAAAAATATTCAAAAAAATTTCCAAAAATCACAAAAACACTATAAAAATATAAAAAGACCAAAAATATTTTATTTCTGATTTTTGAGCATTGTTCCTGATTTTCATAAATACCCTATCCCCTCTTTTCTTATATTATATATATCTTCTATTATTGAAAGAGAAAATATAAATATAAAATATAAAAAGAAAATTAAAAATCAGAAAATTAAAAATCAAAATAAAATTATAAAATAAAAATAAAAAAATATAAGAATAAAAAATTTAAAAATTAAAAACCCACAAAAAAGTTGCATGCTTGTAGACACTTGATCACATCTCACATACACATAATTTGCATGATCTATCCTGCTTGCTCCCTGCGTTCGACACTCTCCATAATTTCACTGTACACCTATTTGTAGAGTTAAAATAAATTTGACTCCACATTTATTCTTCATTGCTTGACTTATATAGTGTGGGTTCATTGTTGACTTTAGTTGGGATTTCTACGTGGTCGATGCATCGACTGAGTTCCCGCCTTATGTGGAACTTAAGACCGCCGATCTCCCGCTAAATCAAGGGGCTCAAAGAAATATATGCGAAGCGGGAATAGATATCCCCCTAGTCAGTCATCTTGGACGGCGAGAAGAAGAATCGGGAGTATAAGTGTAAGATAGGTTTCTACTCCTACCTGAAGCAAGCAAGTGAATCCAAACCCTGATTTTCACACTCAACACGGTGAATGATCCGAAACCGAGTCCAATTAATCTGGTTTATTTTAAGTGTGATTTTTCAGACAAGTAGAATAGGTTATACGACATATAGGGGAGTCGTCTCAAAGCCGGATGCATCTCCCTTGTTTAACCTGTCGCCTAAGATACCAACGCCCTTCCTTTCTTCACTCCTATCACCAGCCGAAAGTTCAAGGATCTGCCCCTATCTACCTACAGAGTAGGCGGAGGCTGACAAGGCTGTAACTTCGCCCCTATCTACCTGCCGGAGCAGAAGGAGGCTGCTAGCAACTTGTCGCGGTGCACCATAATTTCGCACCTATCTACCTATCGAAGTAGGCGGAGGCTACTTGGCGCTAGTCAGTTGAACCCGTAGTCCAGCCTGTGACATTTGCTCGGATCGGGGTATGCGATATGGAAGGCGGGGATTTCTGGTTCTGCCTTAGGGTGTGCGCACACACTCTAGTATCCTCACTCAGCTTGAAAACAAGGTCAGTGTTAATATCCCGCAAACAGAATTTCTGATTTTATTAATTTTTGGTCAATTTTATTTGGCAGTTCCGATTTTAATTTAGGTGATCACTTGATTACTCCAACTACAAAGCACGCCTACCGTCCAGTCCCAATTTCCTTTTGACCTAAGTTTGAAAAATCCAGGGGGAGGAGTCGAGAAAAGCTGATGCAAGATAAAACTATGATGAACGCTAAGTATAGAAGACTTACAGTGATCCTTTTGCTTTTTATGCAGGATGCAAAATAAAGTTGAAAATTTTTTAGACTATATGCAATGCAAGCGATAAAAGCCGCTCCTAGACAGGCAGTTCTATTAGCGAGTGAAGAACAGATTGAATTTGGCTAAGATCTGCGGTCTAAGTGCGTCTTTTATGTGTGAAGTGTGGTCCTAGATTTTTACGAGCACAAACAGGTCCTAAAGTAGCTCTAAGAGCCGCAAGTCCAAGCCTGTTCTACGTAAAGCAATCCACAGAGCACACGGGGACACGTTTTCACTATACTTACACGCGCGAGGACCCAAACAGGAACCGCTAAAAAATGCAAAATGAAAATAAAAGAAAATTACATGTCCTCACAATCACTCAAATTATTTAAATGCAAGTTCCTCAGTTCGCCAGGTGAAGCGCCTTCGACTCCTCGTTTTCCTCGCACGAAAATAAATGGATGTCAGATAAAGGACAACCAAAAATAAACAAAAATAAATAATAGAAAAATATTCACAAGAAAAGCTGGGAATCAGACTACCCGGGGATGGAAAATCTAAAATCAAAATTACCTACCGTGCCTCCCGGCAACGGTGCCATTTGAAGAGGCTCGACTTACCCTTTTTAATTCAATCATATTAATGATTGAATTAGATTTGTCGTTCGTTGCATTCGAGTAATCGAGACTTCGTTAAAAACCACTCAGATTTAATGTTCGATTAAACTCAAGCGGCAAATTAATTTTACTTGGTCAAGCCCAAGGTCGAACTCAAGGAGGCAGCTTTCTACTTAGGTAAATCTTAAGTTAATTCTGATGTCAGATTTTCAGAAGAATATTTTTGGTCTTTTTTATGCAATTAAAGATAACATAATGCGATTTCGAGCCAAATTTTAAGTTAAATCACAAAAGTTAGTCAAATGAGGTCTAAAATTAATGAAATTAATGAAACCTAGCCGGAAGATGGTATGCAATGAGACTAAGCTACTACAATTTTTTTGGAATTTTTCGATTCTAATTGAACTAAAAATGAATTTAATATAAATACAAGGTAGTTTTTACAAAATCAATTTTAATAAATATCAAAGCACATTATTTTTTGATATAAAAAATATCCAAGATAGGTCTATGTGAGATGAATCCAGAAAATTGATAAAACTAAAAAATGATGTAAATTGGATCTATTAAAAATCAATTAGGCAAAATACTATTTGATTCATTTAGGCATCGTGATGCGTGCAAATGCTATGCGGGCATAGTGTAGAGCAACTTAAACCAAGTCTAATGTGATTTTATGGTGATTTTTGGAGCAAAAAATAATTTAATATTCAATTTAAAGAACACGGTGGGCAAAATATGTTAAATTCCACAAGAATAAATATATTAAATTCAATACAGCTCACAAAAATATGACATGTGTCATAAAAGGTAAAGGACAAGTTAAACTACAACATACAATTTTTAGAATTTAAAAATGATGAGAAATAGATACCTAAATATACGTGCAAATACAATGACCAAAATGTAAAATAGAAAATTAAAATTGCTTAAAATAAAGCATGTATACATGGACTAAAGTGCAAATACTAATAATGCAGGGGGTATTGATGCAATTTTTCTACTGGAACACGTGCTCCTCACGTGACGCGCCTAGCAGGGTCTGATTTACAATTTTTGAAAGTTGCAAGGGCCTTGGTGAAATTTACCTAGCCCTCACATGCGAGACAAGTGATGAGCTAGGCTCGGAAGGTGATGGAGGCTTGGATTTTGCTTCGGGTCTGCTTCGGTTGCTCCGAGCCTAGGTTTGGAGAAGAGACTCGGAGGGCGTACGTGGTGCGTGCTGGACCGTCGGATCAGGAGAGATCCTACGGCTGATGATGATGGAGATGTGGTACGCTACTGGCCGTTGGATCAGGATGAATCCAACGGTCTTGAGCTCGAAGAAGATGGCAACGTAGACTGATGCTGGATGTTGGATCTTCCTGATCCAATGGAGGCGGAGAGTGGGCGACGTGTCTTGATTGGGGCCATTAAATCAAAGTGATCCAACGGCAACTGTGCGTCGTCTTCTCCAGTCCGTCGCCTCCTGCGGTGGATTAGGCGGGGCTCTGGCGGGATGATCCTGCCTCTACTGCCCTTCCCCGTGCTCGATGAAACTCGCCAGAGACTCCAAGAGGGCTCGGAACGATCATGGAGACGTGGCAGAACGTCCGGAGGTCTTGGATGACGCAGAGGCGGTCTGAAAGCCGGAGTCGATGGAGCTCGAAGCAGATGGCAAGATGGACTGACGATGGGCGTTGGATCCTCCTAATCCAACAAAGGAGGAGAGAGGGCGGCGTGGCTCGATCGGGGCCGTTAGATCAAAGTGATCCAACAGTAACTGTGTGTCGTCTTCTCCAGTCTGCCGCCTCCTGCGATGGATTTGATGGGGCTCCGACGGGATGGACCTGGCTTCGTCACCCTTCCCCGTGCTCGATGAAACTCGTCGGAGACTCCCAGAGGGCTCAGAACGATCGTGGAGATGTGGCGGAGCGTCCGGAGGTCTTGGATGACGTGGAGGCAGTCTGGAAGCTGGAATCAATGGAGCTTGAAGCAGCTCCGATGAAGACTCTGATCAATGAATAAGGGGCTCCTGTAAGGTTATTTGATGCCAGAACGAATGATGCCCGTGTTCATGGAGTGCAAGGGATGTGTGGTGAGGCCTGTGGCGGAGCGAAAGGTGGCCGGTGATCTTCCTCCACCGTGAAGGCAGAGATTTGGTCGAAGGAGCTGCGATGAGTCGTCAGAGCGAACAAAGAGATGCACGAAGACCAAAGCTTCAAGGCGAAGCTTGGTGGATGGTCAGCGGAGGGTGGAGTCTATCGGAGAAGGCAGAAAAAATGGAAGAAGATCGTGATGAAAATAGAAATAAGATCGGGGAAGAACGGATGAAGCTACCTGGGGTTGGAGACTCGTATAGAGGCTCCAGTCGTCGCTCGAAGGTCAGTAGCGGGCATGAGCTCAAGCAGCTCGCTAGAAGAGCTGCGACACGATGGGGGTACGCCGTAGATCTCGTCGGAGGTGGAGACCTGTCGTTGCTCACTTACACACTTAATTGATGTCACCAAAGGGTAGATCGGAGCTCTAGGACACCTCTCGCTACGACGGATGGGGTGGAAGTTTGCCGGAGAAGAGGTATTTATAGGAAGGAGATGGATGTCCAGGCAATGGAGGTGTGGGGTTCGTGGTGTGTGTGGAGTAAAGAGGAAGGGAATCATGGTGTTTGTGGGTTATGGCAAGGATGGTGGAGGTCGGGGCTATGTCATGGAGGTGCCAGTGGACGGAGAGGGTGGCTGGAGTGGCGCCAAAAATAGGAAGGGGGCGGAGGTGTCGCGAGAAGGGGCGACGTGAGTGAGGCTCTTTCGGAGGTAGACAACGACCTCTGGACCGTTGGATCTCGTGATCCAACGATCAGAAGAAGGGCACGGGAGAAGGGATCGGATTAGATCTGTGGGTCGAGATCGAAGGGCACTGAGCGTGGCACGTGGCGGGCGGAGTATCGAGCGCCAACGGGCGGTGGAGATTGAATCTGAAGTGGTGATCGAACGACTGGAATCACGACGGAGATGACTGCAGATGTGGCCATGTGGTGCTCTAAGGTTAAGGCGCTGGCATACATCATGGATGAGATATTGGATGATGATCCAAGGGTCGTTGATTGAGCAGGAATGAGCAGCTTGGATCTGAAGTGCGTGGAGGTGATCGGATGGCTGTGGAGTTGCGCTACGTGATGCAATGAGATGAGGGCGCTGGTGAGCTGCTCAGATGAGATCTTGGCCTAGATCAGACGGTTGAAATGAGATGCGGTGTGAATGACTAAGATCTAGAGAGAAGAGGCGCCATCAGACAGTGGAGGAATAGGGGTGTGTTGCACGTGATGAATAGGGCCACGTGGCGCAACCAGAGGGCGCCACATGGCCCAATCTGGTTGGTCGAGGAAGAATCTGGAATAAGAGGAAGAAGATGACCGAGTTTGGAAAAACTCAAAATACGAAAGTTGTAGATCTCGATGAGATCTACAAGTTTCATGTTGAGACAAAAACGGAAACGAGGTTGAATAAAGTGATAAAATACAAGGGTACAAATATACACACACAGTGTACAATGGGGGCCCAAAAACCCAAGTTTTCCATACGAGCTCCGATGTTAATGAAATTGGTCTTATTTTGAAGGTCTCTGAATGTAGATTATTTTAAAAGTGAGTAGACCTATTTCGGAGGCTATATGAGAGAGATATGTGTATTCTAAGGTCCATGGTCTCCAACTGGGTTTGGGGTTTTATTTGTCAATGTTACAAGTTAGCATTTTTTGGGTATTTTGATTATATTATTGTTAGTACTATATACAATATAGAGTGAATTTATGGGTTGTAGGGTTAATATAACATAGATACATATATGTGATTTTTACAAGTTGATTTGGCTTCTTATTTAGTGTAGATGTAAATGCTAAATTGCAGATGTTATTAATGTATGCATAAATGCTAATTATGCAATATTGGTGGAAATATGCTCCTAATTCTCGGGAACATGGCTCTATTTTCAATTTTAAGAGTGATGAATCACAGATTCATCACCCTCATCTCCTCCTACTTTATTCCTTATCGACCAATTCTATTCTTAACTTGTCTCGGAGTTTAGGGTCGTAAAATACCTTTCATATTTTATTCTTTTTCTTCTCTTATCTTTATTCTATAATTCTAGCACTTAAAATAATATTATTTACACAATAAATGCAATAAATAATGAATGCTATTTTGTACAAATTAATGTTATTTACATGTATTAGCTAGGGTTTTCAAGGCCAAAATGATAGAATAAAAGTGATGAAACATAGATTCATCATATACCTATCTATTATAATGTGTTATTTGTTTTGTTTTCTTGTTAATGGTTTTATTCTTGTGTTTATGTTTTGAATGTGTTTTAAATAATATATACAATAATTTAAAAATAAAAAGAGAAAAATATAAAGAATTAAATTCATGAATATTATATACAGATTCATAGAACCACCTTCATCACTATTTTTAATGAAACCACCTTCACTAGATGGATCATTTATATTAAATACAATGGAGGTGAGTTTGGTTCAATTTGAGTTCAGATGGAGAAGATGTCGATCTATGAAGTTTAATTTGTAATTTTTTCATCTATGTGTCCCACTTGCACTATGCATTATTTTTATTGGAAATTATTTTTATAATTTTCTATATATTAAATATACAAGTTTCGTGTTGAACATTTTATTATCTGAGGTATGTAAATGTCTAGATAAAATAGATCAAAATTGGTTATTTCCAGGATAAAAATTAGGGTTTTATGTGCAATATTTGGGCCCTTATCTATCCCATACTTTATTCCTTGTCGACGAATTATTATTGACTTGGTCTCGAGGTTCATGGTCATTCAGTATCTTTGATACTTCATTAATTTTTTCGTTTCTTTGTTATTTTATTTTGTACTTAAATACATATAATTGTGTATTAATTATATATGAATAAAGAATTTTAATTTGTATATGTTAGCATTATTTACATGTGTTTTGAAAGGAATTTAAAGATAAAACAGAAGAATAAATGTAGACGAATGGCTATTCATCGGAAGCTGGGATCCCGGAAGGGTCCAATTTATACGAAGAAGTGTCAAGTTATTGACTCCTCCTCTCCGACTTCCACTCTCCTGGCATCCAAGAAAGTGGATGTATGTCATCACTATTAGAAGCTGAGGCACTGGAAGAGGAATTGCCCAAACTACCTGAAAACCTTAGAGAAGGGTAAAGTTATCACTCCAACAATTATAAAATCTACTTTCATCGTTGAAATTAAATTTCTCATAGGACGAGAAGGTAGTTGGATGTTGATTCTGGTGCTTCTGTTCATGTATGCAATCTTGAGGATGGAGAGATAGTCATCCAGATGGAATCTTATGAAACTGTTGCAGTAGTCCTCGCATGACTTACAAGCTATCTTTAGCTAGATAGAGAGTCTTGTTACTTAAAGAATGTCTTTATGTACCTAAAGTTAGAAGGAACTTGTTATCTGTATCTAAATTAGTTGAAAATGGATATGAGTTCCAGTTTTACAATAAAGTTGTAATAAATCGTTATGGTGAGCATATTGCATATGATTTTCTAATTTCTGATGGATTCTTTGAATTGTTCATTGATGAATGTGTCATGAATGTTACATCCACTACTACTAAGACTGCTAATAATAACCTCAAGCAATCTAAGGAGGATAATAATCATTTAACCATGATTTGTCATTAAAGTCTTGGTCATTTATATGTTGATAGGATCAATAGATTGGTAAAACATGGACCTTTAGATTTTCTTATAGTCTAAATTTTACCTACATGTGACACTGTATTCAAGGTAAAATGACTAGAGCACCCTTTCGAAACAAGGGTACTAGATGTGAATGTATACTTGACCTAGTATATGCTGATGTATGTGGTCCCTTCAGTCTCGCCACTTGAAATGGATATTGATATTACATGACTTTTATTGATGATCATTCACGATACATGTTTATCTTCCTATTATGTCACAAATCAGAAACCTTTGAAAAGTTCAAAGAATTCATGGCTTTTGTTGAGAACCATACCGATAGGAAGATTAAATGAAGTCGATCTGACTGATGGCGAGTAAGTCTCAGATGAAGTCAAGGAATACCTTAAAGAAAGAAGAATTATGTCCAATCTCACTCCTTCTGGAACTCCCCAAATAGATGGTGTTGCTGAAAGATGCAACATGACCATCATGAACATGATCCGTTTAATGATGAGTAAAACACATTTACTTCTTAGTTTATGTAGATATGCAGTAGAGATTGTAATATATATCCTTAACTCCTAACAAGTTTGTACCCATAACCCCTCATGAGCTTTAGTTTAGAACCAAAGCCAGATACATGAGGATTTGGGGTTGCTTGTTCCATGCCAAGAATGTGGACTCAAGTAAGATAGAATATCACACTATATAGTGCTAATTCATCATGTATGTAAAGGATGGTATCAGATACCAACTTTACAACCATGAGGCTCAAAAGGTATTCATCTCCAAGGATGTGAAATTCTTGGAGGATGGCTTCATTAAGAGTCAAGATAAAAATGAAGGAACTCATCGAATCCTCTAAGGATATTGAGGTTCCTTAACAAGAAACAGAAGAGATAAATGAAGATGATACACTTGTACCTCTTCGAAGAAGTTTGAGGGTGTTTATGCCACCTGAAAGGTACAGATTCCATGTGTCACAAGAATCTGACAGTAATCCTACTTCATATGATGAAGCACTCGTGGATCATGACATGGATAGATGGATGCTGGACATGAAGTTCGAAATAGACTCCATGCATAAGAACTATATATGGACCCTAGAGGATCAACTTGAAGGGATAAAACCCCTTGGGTGTAAATGGATCTTCAAGAGTAAAAGGGGACCTGATGGGAAGGTAGAGATCTTCAAGGCATGACTCATAGCCAAGGGCTACATACAAAGAGAAGGCATCGACTATGATGAGACACTCTCTCTTGTGGCCATGCTCAAAAATGTTGGGGCATTGCTAGCTATAGTTGCACATCTTGACTATGACATCTGATAGAGGATGTCAAGATTGTATTCCTCAATGGATACCTCGAGGATCATATTCATATGGAGTAGCCCTATGGCTTCATAGACGAGGAAGGCAAAGTGTGCAAGTTGAAGAAGTCTATCTATGAGCTCAAACAAGCTTCTCATAGCTAGAACATCAAATTTGATCAAACCATGAAGAATCATGATTTCATCCAGAATCCCGATGAGCCATGTATGTACAAGAAGTTTAGTGGGAATGTCATTGTGTTCATCGTGCTTTATGTAGATGGCATCCTTATCATTGTGAATGATACATGATTAATGACTAGCGCGTTGAGGTCTGGTTGTCACACGACTTTGAGACAAAACATCTTGGAGAAGCCTCGTACATCTTGGGACAAAAGCTAATTAGAAATAGAGGAAGAATGAAAGTTAGGACAATTATGGGAGATATAGGTGTATGGATATAAATTATGATGACAATGATTGTGTATGTTTGAGTGGGAAAGATGAAGAATAAAATATATAAGAGTTGAAAGTGGAAAGGTGAATGATATAGTTCCACATGGACCTATTCACTCATTGAGTTCTTTTTCTCCAAGATTAAAGAAATCCATTCTTATCAATAATCAATACTTACAGCGAAGTTAAACTCGGATGGATTATTCTGGATGTTGAACAATACTACTCATACTAGAGGTGAGGATTTCCTTGATGTAATGATATTTTTATCATTCCTCTTGCTGAAGTTGGTTGTTTTTTAAGTAATTGTATTTTTAAATCGTGTGGGTATCTATGTGTTAAGTTAAAACCCCAAATGATTTGTCCCACACCGTGGAATACAAAATTCCTGGGTGGGATAAATAGTGAAGGAGGTTACTACTTAATAACTTGGGCTTAAGCATTTTGGGTGGTTGCCAGCGGACCCATTTGGGCCCGTACCCAATAAGTTGTCAGGGCCAGTTTTCCTCGATAACGGACCGGGGATCTAAGCCCGGGACGCTACAAATGGTATCAGAGCCGAACACCCTCTGACAGTGGAAAGGGCTACCCGAGAGGTGGAGCCGCCCCTACAAAGAGGTTGGAGGAAATGGCTACCCAGATAAGTTAATATCATGACACATGGAAAAAATTCATGGGAATCATTTACATTAGGAAATGTAATTGATTTTAGAACAGATTCTTGAGATACTAAAATACAAAAAACATGTGGTGAAGAAAAAGAAGAGTGAAAAACGAGAAATTTAAGACTTCATTCCCTACCGACGAGGGTAGATCCTCGGAATCAAAACTTGTGGTATAACATAGGATGAGGTGACCGAGCTGATATTAATCTGTAATGAGTTACAAAAAAAATTCAGGCATGGGAAGTAAACAAGAAGGAGTGACTATGGGGATAGTCACTCGAGAAGTGACAACTTATCATCCAGTCCAAGTAATGGGCATGTGCTAATTTGCCATACACTCTAGTGTTAACAAATCAAGGGACTCTAGTAAGTTAGGGTAATTACTAGCTACATGTATTCTTAACCACTAGGGAATTCATGATATGAGTTATATAATATATATACAATAACAATTATCACAATATTACAAAGATTGGTAATGAAGTAAAAGCGGACGGCGAATGATTATATACCAAATAAATAAAAAAGAGGAGAAAGAAAAGAAAAAGAAAATTTTCACCACCCCTAGATATAAAATTGCTACTTTTCATCATACTTATGTATTTTATATCTCTTCGTTGAGCCTTTCTTCACATCCTTAGTTGACAACCCAACTCAGGTGATGGTCAAGACTCGTATCACTGCGCGGAAGTCCACCCGACCATCTCGACACCAGTTATGCCCACGTTCAACAGTAGCGCACCCAACTCTCCCACTCACCGTCATGTCCATGGCCCCTCGTGAGGATAATGAGGCGAGCATCACCTCCCCGTATCACGTTCTGGGGGAAGAAGATAAGATCCTTGTAATGTTTTGGGAAACAATAATTGTTATGACCGATCTCACTTCGAGAATGGAAACCATGATCCGCTATCGTCGCCAACACATGTCACCTCATAACGATGAATAAAGAAATGATACTTACTTGGTGAAGGAATTTTATTTATTATTTTTGGAAGTTCACTAATGGGAATGTAACTTTTTGTAAGATCTTTTTATTATGAAGAGTTTTTATTCCTAACCTCATTAGTTTAGAGGTGGATATGATTATTAATATGTAAACATTCCTTTTTGAACAATCTTGACAGAACAAACCAGTTGGGACAGTTTATGAACATACATGATTATAATTTCAATTTTACATATCTCTCCATATGTTTTGTGTATGTCCTTGTGGTTTCGTTGGGATGTTTGAAATCAAAATTTCTATTTCATTGCATTTCTTTCCTTGATAAATTATTGGGCAGCATGTTATAAGCATCATGTGCCGATCAAACCTTGTCATATTAGTATAGAGGATCGGGGCGGGACAACATTGGTATAATATTTATTGACATGTGATACATGGATCTCCCAAAATCTCTACAAACATGTTGCGATAACTATATACCCCCAAAACACTCCCCCTTGTGAAGTTGCTCATACTTTGATCCAAGAATGTGCATGTGATCCCCTATCATCCATATTACAGTGATATACTTATTATCGACATGTGATACATGGATCTTTCAGAATTGATCCAAACATATCGCGATAATTAGATAACCCCAAAACATGCCTTACTTCAAAGTGTTCATATGTTTTATCCAAGCACATGCATGTGATCCTCATTTTGCCAACGTCACATGGTACGGTTTTTATCAACAACTGATAATTGGATCTCTTGGGGTCGCCTCAACATTTCACGATAAATAGATACACCCAAAACATGCCTCACATGAAAGTGCTCAGATTTTTGACACAAGCATGTGCATGTGATCCTCACCTCACCCACATCACAACTGTATAAATTTTGTCGACATGCGATACACTTATAACTCAGAAAATGTGAAAGAACGATGATACATTCTGGTAGAATCAAATTGACACAAAACTAGTGTAAGAAGGTCGTGTGGACCAACAACAAGTTAAGCTACTTCGCTTTCTCTTTGACGCTCACCCTAACTCTAGACGACCGGTGCGTGCAAGCTACCTTTGTGCTACGCGAGCTAGTTATCTCTTCGTCTGAATTTCCACAAGTCATCACTCACAGACTCTCGCATATATAAACGCGTGAGGGTTCTGAATCCTGAAAAAAGTTTAGGTTCGGAATCCCGTATAGATAATAAATAGAAGAAGGCGAGGTAAAAATCCATACCTTCGGACACTTCCCGAGATTGCTCCTCCAACCTGAAAACAATGTTTTTGGAGTGCCTCACTTGAAGTGCACGGGAGATGAGCGATGACCTCGACGTCCTCTTTGTGTTGGCGCCCTCGGCTCGTCGATTGGACGTCATCGGTGATGGCGGCAGCGGAGCTTCGACGAATCTCCGGTGAAGGGCTAGAATGGTTTAAGTCTAAATGGTTCAACCACTTACCTTTTATAATCTCGAGATCCAAGTTCAGCACCGAATCCAAAAGTCGTAAACTATCTTGTTTCATGTGTAACTTCCTCAGGCGAACAACGATTTCGATGTTCTTAGACTCATTAGAAAGATCTCAAAGAGATACTACAAGATAGGAGGTACTCATTTGCCCAATTTGGATACTTGATCAAATTGAAAATTGGATTTAATATTTTTGATAATTGATGGTTTCACAGTTAGATATATTGACATATATTTATCTCTAGTCAAAAGATGATATCCCAACTCGTGGCTATCTACAATACGAGACTTCACATATCTCAGACTCAAAGTTAACTATTTAAGTTGACTAGTTCGCCAACTCCGAATCTTATTAGAGGGCCTGCATTAAGACTATTGGTCATTTGTAGTCATATTCAGAAGATTACCATCTCTTGTCAAGCTAAAGATCACTTTATTGAATAAATGCTATACGATGTTAGTTGTGTCCTCGGTATAATTCTTTATGTTATTAACTACACATCATTATATAGATCTAACTCTTTAAAATTTTTAATTATTGATATCCAAAGTGATGAAGGCATGTAAACTTAATCTTTATAAGGATCTAATAAATCATGCAAACTCAAAAAATGCTTTAATACATATGGAATGATGTAAGTGCAATAAAATTTATTTCTAAATGACCCGTCAGGGGTTTACATATCTATCACACACATACACGTGTCTTTTATTGACAATTGACCACTATAATTTTATGGCCTAGAGAAAGAAGAGGTGATGGTGCCTTCTAGACTACTTGGACAATTGAACTGTCCACAAGGAAGCAAAACTAACGGTTAGTCTACTTTCTTTTGTTACGTTAATTTCATACAAATGGCCTACATTTTTCTGGACTTAATGTTACAATTCTATGAAAAATGTAGATTTTATGTATTCATATATGTTACGTAAAATTATTGTGGAATTAGATCATGTGCTTGAGGTGTGAACTAACTTCAAATCATGTACCCAATATACTCCTCGTTGAACAACTTAGTGATCTTGGTTGAATTTCTTACAACAACCCTAGCCTAGCCATCCGATAGCTGAATCAAACTCGAGCAAGGCGTAATAAGAGTAATTCAACATGCATACCATAAAATGGTGGAATGTATTAGGAAAATAGCTCCACACATGTCTATAATATAAGCATACCACACAAAGAGCCCTTAGTCTTATAAGAAAGAGACATGATTCAAGATAGAAATAAACAAAGGATTATTGAAATAAAACTATGTTTGTCAAATGTGAAGTTTGTAAATGTAATAATTCCTCCGGTCATGTATCCTTGATTCATGCAGCCTCGTACGCTTCAATTGTCAATTTTAGTACTGAGCAAAAGGTCACACCTATGGGTCAACCCCACTTAACTCGTACCAATAGGCAACATAGGAATATGCACTATACCCAGGATTCAACAATATGAAAACTTTGTTATAAATTACCCCCTTCCCTCATGGGTATTGGAGCTAACAAGAATGATTGGGCCAACAAGCATCCATCTCATTTGTACTTTGTTTGGATACCTACTATATAGCTATTGAAGATTGTTAAAGTAACTAATTCCTGGAAATAAGAGGCGTCGAGGACAAAGATTGTCCCCCCCCCTCTTAGCACCATCTGAGATCTAGACTAGGGGAGCTTTCCCCACTTAGTAGCTTCAATGTTCTCACCTCTGACCACCTGCAACACTAATACACTCATAGGCAGGCGTGCTCACAGAAAACACAGATCTTAGATTTGAAAAGCACACAACTGTGAGACCTTCTCATAAATGGCTAATCATTAAGGCATGCTAATATATCCCAAGACATGAGACGATTCTCAATGCGAAAAATACACATACCCTCATCCGAACAATAGCAACTTAGAGGCGCTGGGATCAGCTCAAGATTTTTATAATGGCATTGTCAACCATTAGATTATTAAAAGGAATACATATATAAGTCCCCTCATACACATCTATACATATAAATAAGCATGCTTATCCAATTCGCACTCAGAAACACATTATTGGTAGGGTTATGACATGATGGCATTATTCTGCTAGAAAACACACTACTCAAAGAAGTTAGCAAGCTAGTGCACAAGAAACCTCACGACTCTTCTAATGCAAAAGGTGGCACGAGACCATAGTAACCCCATCAAAGAAGA
Source organism: Ottelia alismoides (assembly GCA_037367405.1). Lineage (NCBI taxonomy): Eukaryota > Viridiplantae > Streptophyta > Magnoliopsida > Alismatales > Hydrocharitaceae > Ottelia > Ottelia alismoides. The sequence goes on from JAZKJV010011367.1 coordinate 288,442, forward strand.
TGCCTACTTTGGATTTAGTTGGTCATTGTTCCACTTAGAACTCTAAAGAAATGGACTCTTTATTGCGGAGTATCCATGAAGAATTTTTGCTTTTCCTAGAAGTCTAACAAGACATGTGAGGGGCTTTCATCATTAGTTGCTAGTGCTCACTCCTCTAACTCGTCCTTTCCTCATCAGTATCATTGTGCCCGATGAATCACTTCTTACCCATATTTAGCTTGAACAACACCACAAGCTCTAATGGAAGTAAGGCTTGTCATACAAAGAATCCGTAGCCCCGTGAGGGGTGCAACTGTCCCTTGAAATGTTAGCTGTGTAAGTATTTTTTATTTTCTATTTTTTCACAGAAGAATCACATCCATCCATCTCCCATCTCGTCAACTTGGCTTGTTGATCTCTCTTGTTTCAAATAATTTTCACACGACCTCACAATCTTCATCTTCAAGGGTTTTCAAGCATCTTCTGAAATTCTATTATTTTATTTATCTTAAAATTGTGGAAGATAGAAATAAGTCATGACAACGGATCAATGACATTCGAGCTACTAATATATTATATGTATTTGGTCTCAATCAGGGAATAAAACTAACTTTTGTTGCATGTAGCAGTCTTGATCTTGTGGTAGATGTTATTTCTTTTCAAGGAACTCTTTATTATATTAATTGGAAGCACCGCAACTATATAGTCCCTCCTCATAGATTCGGTTTCATTATTAGGTCTAACAACTTTAGGATTTACCTCAACAACCTACCACTTTGGTAATAACCATGTATATATCCTTTTGTCTCCTACTTTACCCATTTTATGTATTATTTTCAAACCACTGCTCATAGTTGCCGCCTACATTCAACCTTTCCTCTCTCGAGGCTAGGAACCCCACTCATACCTATATAGAGCCATCATCTAACATCTGATTCTGAGTCATTCATTCATGTCACGCCCTGCCCTTCCGGTTACCAAAACCGATGGGATGGGAGTGTCGGACCTATGATACAAATACACCCATGATCTTTGAAACTCAGCAAACCATATAAAACATATTAGATCAACATTTAAAATACATATAACAACATGAGAATAATATAAAATGAAATGTAACTACAACATTCATTCTCATTAACAATTATCATCAAGTCCATGTTCACGTATGAGATACAACATATATCGATAAAATGTGTAGAAGAAGCTATTCAATTATCTCATTATATTGTCTCTCAAAAAGGACACAAAAAAAGCAGAGATAAATAATTTACTCTAAGTATAAACATCGTGGCTGGTGCAAATACGACATAAAAAGGTCCAAACTCCTCGAAGATCGCTACTGTTATGGTTGCTGCTCAGCTACATCTGTTGGGTTCACACGAGGGTAATGTTATGAGCAATTGTCAATAACGAGAAATACACTATAAAAACTAATTCAGGGATAAGCAAAACATGTGCATGTAACTCTATCTAAATATATGACATAAATTGTAGAAACTATAATATATCAACTATTCTAATTTACAAGGAGTTACATGATTCACTAAATTTATGTATTAATTTGATCATCTTTTGAGTGCTACCGCACTAATCTTTATATTTCTTCTCATTGATTAGTGCCCACAATGGTGTACATTGCAATTACTAATATTCAATCATGAAATAATTCTCATATTTATTTAGCACACGCAAGTACGTGACTCACAGGCCTCCGCTACGCGGGAACTTGTTTGTCATCTTGAGTAAAACATTCAAGGACCTTTGATTCAACTAGAATAGGAAAAGATCATAATCTAATTTCTCTAACTTCAAACCACATCTCGGAACATCTCTCACAATAATAACTCGGATTAGAATTTGATGTGGCCACACCCAATTCTACCACGAGATCTAATATCGTATATAAGTATGAAATTAAGAATGCCGACCGCATCACATGCCAACTCCGTCGAGCGACTCCGGTTGCTACTGATATGCTAGGTGCAATGCGTCACCCAACTTGTCCGTTAGGGTCGCGGCCTTCCTGACATCTACCTGAGGCCCATGGATGCATGCCCAATCCACTGCGGCACCTAACTCCATCTACCTATTTATTATTGTAAAATATTACCTGTGACACAGTAATTGCCATACTTATCATCATTGTTAATGACCTATTTGGGGTTTGAATTATCTGAGAAGATGATCATCGATTATTAATCATAAATGCACCACATTTCTATTGGACCACTGCTTATAATAATGTTATCCAATGCGAACTACTTGCTCAAGCAACTAGTTGTGGTAGTCAGAACAATATATCCATTTCATGGCAATAAGGATGTGTTTTTCTAGTCTCTTACAAGAGTGAGGTGTCTGGTACAAATATTCTACAACAGTCATCAGTCGAACAGTAAATAAAAAAAACTGAAGGAAACTCTTACATTTAGAGTATTCAAGCACTTTGGATTATTAGGTACATATCTTAAAGTAAAATTGAAACGTTGATTATGTGAGCAATCTAGCTTTCAAGGTGCTTGAAGCAGGTGAAAATATGTTAATTTATCAGATATATGAATCACGATTATGTAGAAATGTCATTGGAATTGTAGGAATATAGCAGGGTACTATGTTCGCATGTGCATTATCGTTCATTAAAAAATATTAAACTAACTTCAAATGAAACATCATAAAGTTTCGACATTTATGATGAGCGAAACCTAATGACATTAATTAAAGAATATCCCTCATTTAATAAAATCGTTGGAATTCTACTTCAAGACAAATTGGAGATCTAAGAAGTTTAATCGTTTAAGTAACGAAGGCATGTGCATGTTACATTGAAATTTGATTATAATGATTACATCTTTAAACTATCATAATTGCATGATACATGACCATTCATCAAAAATGTAGAGACATGTTTCTCATATGACAGTGTGAATCAACACATATCCATTTACACAGCGATAATAATAGAAGAGAATGAGGTTACCGTGCTTGTCATCACCTTGACAGTGAATCATAATGTATATAACCCATCTGGATTACCCATTCTCCATATTCAGATCAGTAACTTCAAAAAACTGAGAGGTGAAATCTATTGTTAATAAACAACTAGGATCACTAATAACCCCCGTGGATTTATACTATCGTACTAAACATCATCTCATGCCACACATCATCATCTCATGCCACACATCATCAATTAACCATGAATCTTATAAAGACATCGATAAATCTATTTACAGATGAAAATTATGGTATAAAGACGTCTAAGGCTCTAAGGCATTTAACTGGATATGCCTAAACAAAATCATGTGAATCCAACAGCTAGAGGTGAGAAACACCGTTACAAAAATCTTATTTTATTTGTATCTATATCAAGACACTAAAAAGGACTAAGCTAATATTATTGACAAAAAACGTTCGTGAAATGCGGCACCAACAACATTGTATTATTCATGCTACAAGAACACATAAAGCTCTGGATATGTGCAAGAATATAGGAAAAATATGTGGAACCCAACAAGAGGAAGGTATTTATTGTTATCTCTAAGGATGTTTCCTCGGGATCTCCTCTCACAGAAATAGTATTTCCGTCGCTCGATCGCAATGTGATTATGTACATGATGGTGACCTCAAGTTCTCCTACGCGATGGTGGTTGCGCATCTTCGATCGGAGCACCTTCTCTGACGACAAATCTGACCAAGGTGGTGGTGCTCTAATGGGGAAGAAGGATGATGGGGCTAGGGTTTTGAGAGAGAGAGCCTACCATCTTCTATTTATAGAGGGAGAGATGATTTTGGATTCAAATTCAGATTCGGTTCAGATCCATATATGGATCTCGATTATCCAACTTAAAACATCGATATCTTGGGCTAGGATTATCGGAATTTGATGTTCTTGGGCTCATTGGAAAGATCTCGATGAGTTCTACGAAATGATGTGTATTTAATTTTTTAGACTTCAAAACTACTCCATAATTTATAACAAAGGATTTCACATCATAAAAATCTTAAAGGAAGTCTCGTCCTCGAGACTTAGAATCTAACGTATATGATTTTCTTTTTTTTGAATGAGACTTGGATCCAGACATAAAAATCTTAAAGAGAATGAAACCCATAAAAATCTAAGAGAGTATAGAACTTGAGTTTTGTGATCATATCTTCAAAAAGATACGGTTATTTCTATCGCATATGTGCTTCAGGTTCCCATTTGGCCTCATCAACATTCTGACTTTGCCACAATACCTTGACCAAAGGGATATCTTTCAGTTGCAGCTTCTTGACTGTTCGGTCTAAGATCTACACAGGTACCTCAGGGAAGGACAAGTTTAGTTCGACCGTAAGATCCTCATAGCTAATTACATGCTGTGGGTGTCGAATATACTTACGAAGGTTTGGCATATAGAATACATCATGCATGCTTGCCAAGTGCGGGGGAAGTGCTACTCGGTATGCTATATTCCCAATACGAGCCAAAATCTCAAAAGGGTCAACGAACCATGGTGTCAGCTTGCCTTTGACACCAAATCTTTAAGTACCCTTCACTGAAGATACTTTCTAGAAGACAAAATCTCTGACCTCAAATTCCAGATCATGACATATTTGATCATCGTAATTCTTCTGGCAGCTCTACGCAATTAGTATATTCTTTCTAGCTATTTCTATGACTCTTTAGTGTCCTCTATTATCTGAGTAGAATAAATACTTTTATCACCCACTTCCTGCCAACACAACGGAGTGACACATCTTCGCCCATACAATGCCTCAAAAGGTGGCATGCCTATACTAGCATGGTAGTTGTTTTTATAAGTAAGCTCCACCAAGGGAAGGTGATCCTTCTAAGAACCTTGCCACTCAATGATACATGCTCGGAGTAGGTCCTCGAGGGTCTGAACTATTCTCTCCGATTGCCCATCTGTCTGCGGATGATAGGCTGAACTAAGATATAGTTCGATTTTAGGGTCTACATGAATTATCCCCAATAATGCGAAGTAAAATGAGAGTACCTATCAGATACAACTTCCCTCGGAATCCCATGCATGCGAATAACATGCTGGATATATAACTTGGCCAAATCTACCAAAGTGCAAGTCACATTCACTGGAATGAAATGTGTGGACTTGGTCAACCGGTCCATAATAACATAGATGGAATCATATCCACCTACTGTACGAGGTAAGGATGTCACAAAATCCATTGAGATACTCTCCCATTTCCAAATCGGAATAGGAAGTGATTGTAACAAGCCATGAGGGCATTTGTGCTGCCTTTACCAATTGACAAGTAAGGCAACAAATGACATGTTCTGCAACATCTCTCTTCATCACATCCCACCAGAAGTGTTGATGGAGGTCTCTATACATCTTGGTGCTTCATGGGCGGATAGATAATCTAAAACAATGAGCCTCGTTTAAGATGTTTCTCCTCAACTCATCACCATTAGGGACATATACACGATCTTCCTTCCACAAGATGGACTCATAGACTCTGAATCAACTCCTTCAAACATTGATGGAATAAGTCTTGTAATTTCTGATCTGTCTGCTGACCATGCACAATCCTATCACATAATCCACTGTACTTGGCAGGTACAGTTACAAAATCTGTAGTATTATCGAATGGATGCCACTCACTGAGTGTTGTGAGCACATCCCAAGTTTATAGCCATGTTGCAGTGCCCTCGATATGTGTTCTCCTACTCAAAGAATCCACTACCACATTCTCCTTACCCAGATGGTAAGTAATAATGCAATCGTAATCTTTCAACAACTCCATCCATCGTCTTTGCCTCATATTCAACTCGTGCTGGTCAAAGATATATTTGAGACTCTTGTGGTATGTAAAAAACTCAAACGTGACTCCATATAAATAGTGACGCCATATCTTCAATGCAAAGACTATAACTGCCAACTCCAAGTCATGAGTAGGGTAGTTCCATTCATGGTTCTTTAGTTATTCTGATGCGTATGCCACACCATGACCCCGTTGCATCAATATTGCTCCTAAACCCTCCTTCGATGCATTAGTATACACTATGAAATCCAAGGTTTCTGAAGGAAGGGTTAGAATTGGAGCACTGGTTAGTCTCTCCTTCAGCATGCGAAAACTCAGCTCGCACTTATCGCTCCAAATGAAGGGGAATTTCCGACCTCTGATTATATAAGAAGATTGGGATGTCGGGGAAGAGGTCAAAGTAGTTATCTCAGCCTCTCACATCCCGCTCTTTGCTTTTCGACCGGATTTGTGAGCTCAAACTGGAGCTGGGATCTCTTCTGGGAACTCGTTGAGTGAGAATCACGACCTGGTGCACTAATCGGCTCTCAACCGGGCTCGACTCGAATTGGTGATTTCTCATCGCTCTGACGAGTGAACCCCTCTATTACTCTTCTCGTACTTGCGGAACAGAGCATTTCCTCACACCCTTCCATTGCCACTAGACAGAATCAATCAATATGAGAGAGCCATTCCAAGTACCATCGATCCACACTTACTCAAAGAACTTGCATCAAAAGGTGGCTTAACAGCAGAAAGAAAAGGAAAGAGGCAATAAGTGCCACGAAATGATGCGATGTGACTGGTCATTGGCGTGTAAACACTGCGGTAGCTTGGAACGCGGTGGGTAGCAGAGTTATACAGAGTTAGCGCTTAAAAAATGAAGCCCATTTCTTTGAAATCCAACTATCGTAATGCCTATAAAAATGGAAAATGAGAGAGCCAAAGTAATGAGTACATCTTTCTACGTCAAGCAGATAAGTTGTAGGGCTAGCTGCGAGAAGTCCCTCACAAAACATATGTAGTACCCGGCGAGACCTGACAAGTTGTGTATATCGCTAACTATCTTCGACTTCTCCCAAGACATTACTGCCTCTATCTTGGCCGGATCAACTGCCACGCCTGCTCTCGAAATAACATGATCGAGGAAGGTTACCTCGGTAAGCCAAAACTCACACTTGATGTATTTTGCATACAATTTATGTTCTCTGAGTGTCTCAAGAATAGTATAAAGGCGTCGCTCATGCTCATGCTCATGCTCATGATGTGAGTAGATCAAGATATCATCGAAGAACACCACCACAAAGAGATCCGAGTACGGACAAAAATTCCGTTCATCATGTCCATAAATGCAGCATGCACATTTGTGAGTCCAAAAGGTAGGACCATATACTCGTAGTGGTCGTATCGGGTGCAAAAAGCGGACTTAATCACGTATGTGTCTTTAATCGTTAATTGATGATAACCTGATTAGAGGTCAATCTTTGAGAATACCGCTGCACCTTGAAATTGATTGAAAAGATCATCTATTCGTGGGAGTGGACACCGTTCTTTACCGTCCTCTTATTCAATAACATGTAATCGATGCACAATTGCATAGACCCATCCTTCTTCTTTACAAAGAGGACTGATGCTCCCCAAGGTGATGTAATGGAACGAATGAATCCCATTTCTAACAAGTACTACAATTGTATCTTGAGCTCCTGAGATCGGCTAGTGACATACGATATGGGGGGACAGATATAGGTTGTGTATCAGGTATCAAAGTGAACTCAAAGTCGATCTCCCTCTCTAGTGATTCTCTGGGCAACTCCTCTGGAAATATGTCAGGAAAATCTCACACAACTCCGGCATCTTCAACCATGCGATCTTGGGTAGGTAACTCCACAACATAAGCAAGAAAACCATTGCAACCCTGATTGAGAAATTATTGGGCATTTAATGCCGATACATATGAGACCTCACTATATGTAGTAGGTCCATCAAATGAAAGACAGGTATGCATGTGAGATGGAAAATTATCAACTTCTCGAAGCAATCAAGGCATGCGTGATGTTGCTCGAACCAATCCATACCCAAGACGACATCAAAATCTTCCAACTTAATAAGTAAAAGATATGCCGGCATCAGATGCCCGCCAATCTGCACTGCTACATTCTCTACTGCTTATCACACTATGAATAATTGGCCCCCTGGGCCCTTGATGTAGTAAGAGTACGGAATACAGACTGACTATTTGTCTAATTTAGATACTAATCGATGTGCTAGAAAATAGTGCATGGCTCTCGAATCAAATAAGGCACGTGAGGATATACCATGCACTGAAATCATACCACGTACTACAGCTCCTGATGCATAGGCTTGCTCATGTGTGATTGCATTCAACTATCCCTGAGACTGTGGTGAGGCGCTGGAACCTGCAGCACTGAAGGTTGGTCACGGTGGAGGACATTGAAAACCTTAACCTCCACGACGAGAAGTTGATCCATGTGATTGCCCAGATGAGAAAGTCGGTCGTACACTAGGTTGATGGCCACCTGGACTGCTAGCAAGTAGGGACACTTGGCCTTGAAATGGCTCGGCTGCTGGCAGTAGAAGAACCGACGATCTCTTGATCGAGAAAAGGAGCCTCCTGATAAAAGGCTAACACCTCATGTCTTGCGACTCTATGAGTACGTAGAATAGTGGAAAGAGATAGTACCACAACTCGCTACGCTCTGCCCCAAAGTAGGTGTAGGGGCAAACCTGCTAATGGTAGGAGTGGTTGCCACCGGGTGGAAACAGCGCTTTCTACGAGATTTGTAGAAATCTTAGCGAGCGGGTCTTCTCAACTGCTATGTCTGGAACTGTGACTTGCCTCCCTGAAACCGACTCGTAGTTGCCTCCATCTTGGTAGCCTTAGCAGCTACCTCCTTGATGGAAGTGAAAACTAATGTAGATAGATGGTGTTTCACATCATCATACAAACTACTGATAAACTTCTGTAAGTTATCCTCAGGAAAAGCAGTAGTCGCAGGTGAGTGGCGGGAGAGCTCAGTGTAACGAATGAGGTATTCTTGAGCTGTCATCGATCCCTACTTCAGCTCAGCAAATAACTTCCTCTAAACTTCAACACAATGATTAGGGTATAATTGGCTGCAGAACTCACCAAGAAATATTTCCAATATTATGGGACCCTCCAGATGTTCCTTAGTGGTGTACCACCAACGCTCAGCATAACCTGCTAGTGAAAACTTTACAAACGTAAGCCAAGATTCCTCGGGAGCATGGATCATCCGCAATACCTAGGATACATGATCCATCCATAGCTCAGTCTCATCTGGTGTGCATGTGCCGAAGAATTGGGGTATACCTTAGACCTATGGTAGGCTGCATAAATCATCTGATGTTTCTGCAATGCTTCTATATCCTCTGATCCTTCAGGATCCAGAGACATCAAAGGATGAACACTGCCCTCTTCCTCGCCAGAGGGCTGATAAGAGGAGTCCTCTTGCTGAAGGAGCCTCTGCTCCAATACTTCCTAACGTTATTGTATATCCCGCATGCCCTGAACTGGTAAAGGCAGCTGATGTGCAACATCAGGTTCCACACGAGACGGCGTGATTCCTTGCGAGAATCATTATACTAAAAATTATTTTCATGTTTAGAGAGACAATGGACATATTAAAAAATACTTCAATTATTCTCCTTAAACTAGTACTAAAGTCAGAAGACTTATCTCTATATTTGTATTTCAAATCCGTTTGACAATCTAACATGTAAAGAGAGGATGAAGTATCGGGATCTGATATCATCTGTGATGCCCCGCCCCTCCCGCTACTGAAATCGATGGGACGGGAGCATCGGACCTACGGTCCAAATATGTCCATGATCTCTGACACTCATCAAACCATTATATACACATTAGATCAACATTTGAAATACATATAACAACAAGGGAATTATATAAAACGAAATGTAACTGCAACATTCATTCTCATTAATAATTATCATCAAGTCCATGTCCACGTATGAGATACAACATATATTAATAAAATGTGTAGCATGAGCTATTCAATTATCTCATTACATTGTCTTTCAAACAGGACAAAAAATAGAGATAAATAATTTACTCTAAGTAAAACGCACCCTGGCAGTGCAAATATGGCGTAAAAAAGTCCAAACTCTTTGAAGACTGCTGATGTTATGGATGCTGTTCAGCTACACATGTTGGGTTCACACGAGGGTAACATTATGAGAAATTGCCCAGTAATGAGACAAACACTATAAATACTAATGCAGAGGTAAGCAAAGCATGTAAAGCCATGAACTTGGCATCTCTCAGATCCTATATCGTAAGATCTGGTTCGTCAAGAGAACCAACGGAATTTGTTTCATGTGAATCGGACTTCGTTTCGATTTGTTATGATTTTCGGAAGAAAGAGAAGTAAGGAGGATTAAGATGTCATTAACCCACAATGACGGTCATTAAGACTAATTAAGCATGATTAAAGAAACTAATGACGGTTTAAAAACCACTAATGATTATTAACAAACACTAATCAATAGTTAGTAAAAGATAAGTGTGAGCTACAAAAGTTAAATCGTGATTATAGAAAGTTAATTACGACTAGTGTTAATTAAGCGTCATTAGCGAATCTAGAATCCTTTGGAATGTTCTTAAGCCCTGAGTTTCGGATAAGTTTTGGCAAAATCATGGGCTGCTAACCACGGTTAAGGTCTAAACCATGGTTAGTGGTTTTCTAGAGCATATAAATAGTCCCTCCTACCCATTCATTCTCTACGATTTCAACCATCACCACCACCCCAAGGGCTAGGGTCGAGAGGTCGGGAGGAGGAGTGGGAGGCGAGGAAGGAGCGCTAACGAAGCGCTGCTGGGAGAATGAGGAGGATGAATGTACAATCATCTCTTAGTATGCTTCGTGAGTTAGGTTTTTGATTCATGTTAGTTTCCTTTCTGTTTTTCTTTCGGTGATTTTATAAGGGAAATTCTGCCGAAATTTCCCTAAAAATATCATCCCGTATAAGGGGAAACTCTGCCAAATATTTCTTAGAAATATCACCCCATATACGGGGAAACTCTGCCGAAATTTTCATAGAAATATCACCATGTATAAGAGGAAGCTCTGACGAAATTTCAAGATAAAATATGTTCTTCACGTTCTTCGTGTCTTCTTCGCGTTCTTCGTGTTCTTCATTCATTCTTTACGTTCTTAGCATTTTTTATTGAAAATGAAATTCGATCGTTTCAGAAGCTATAAATCATCCTTTTGAAAGAGAATCACGATAAAGAAATGTATACAAGAGAGAGAGAGGCTCGATTAGGCAACGAAATCCTTCCTTTTGCTGTTGGATTTTCATATGAGATGGGTTGAAATTTCTGATTTTATGTTCTTTGCTATGAAGAACCCTAATTTGGTTATTTTTGAGAAAATATGAAAAGATGCTTTGTGATTTCAACTAAAATAAGGTCTAAGCATCGAATTGATGCAGGGGCTTGGAAATTTAGGATTTGGAAGTTAAAATGAGCATAATTATGAGTATATAAATATATGAATTAATATATGTGTAAGTCTATACTCAATATTTTATGGTTATGCAAATATAAGGATGAATTGAGGAATTACATCATGGGGATTGATATTTATTGGTTTGGATCGTGAAAAAAAATCATGTGTTACGTTAAGAAATTACTGGGAGTAGAAATACATGTCGGGCATGCAACCTGTAGGTTTGTCGGAAGGAACCTGTATTGGTGAGACCCTATCTAGGTGGTAGACGGTTGCCTTGTTTCGATAAGTGCGCACGAAATGAATGATTTGCAATGCGTGGTACCGGAGGCCAATATATTCGGATTGAACGATGGAAGATGTGGTCGTGTCATGTGGAGGCACGTATTATGTTTTATGTGATTAAAATGTTTAGCCTGAGGTTTAAGGCAGCCGGGTCCCTTGAGGGACGGTGTGTTTCCTTTTGTGTTCCATGCCGAGGGTTTTGAAAACCCCTGATTAATAAAAGAAAAGGAAAAATTATCAGGGAGTATTGAAGGATTGGTTGAGGCGACGTGCGACAACATAAGCTCACCAGATTCAACGTAATCTCCAATCCTGAAGTATCCACAACTTCGGAGTCCAAGAATGGCGGGATTCCCTAGACTAATCCCTATTGTGGAGTAGAAAGGAATATGACTTAAATTAATGAATGGATTGTAACTTTTAATGACAACAAGTTTTGCAAAATTACACAATTTGTTTATTTTTCTCTTCTTCGTTACTTAGCACTCGCTAATTGTTATCCTATGATTTATTGAAAACCCAACAAGTGTCAGTGAGGCATTGCAAGGACTTTAGCCATCTAGTCAGCCACAGTAGCTTTACTCTCTAAGGTGGTTAGTAATATTTTCTGTGTATTTCCTTCCAGCTGATGTACATGTAAAGGGTTGTAGTCGTAACACTGGATCATGTAAACTTCGTTTTGTGAATGGAAAAGATTAAATACTTTCTTTGAGTATTTTTTATTTACAATTTGTTTCTGAATGTTAGTTGTGATTGCTGGATAAATTATTGCTGGTAACAAAGATTAGTTCCAATAATTTATTCAGTAATTAAATAACTATGATCAGTATTCAGAAACTAAAGTGGTTTTAAGATCCTTTGATCTTAATTAGTGAGTGCAATACCATTCACAAGTCATTGTCCCTTATGTACATCAGCATGCTAAAACGTATAGGATCTGTCCTTTGGCCTCAACTTATTCCCAGGATCATGGCAGACCAAGATGTGTCTAAGCAATTTAGCGGCTATGATGACAAATACTGCAAGAAAATTGGGGCAAAAGAGCAAGTGTTAGAGGAGAGGCTCAATGCACAATCTGAGAGACCTGAGACATCCAGACTTGTGGATGCTAGGATTGAAGGTTCTATCAATCAATCTGAGGAAGAATCTAGTTATCATCCTTCAACTGAGTCTACTCCTACCCAGCTAAAGGAGTAATGGAGAAAGCCCTTCTTAGACACCAACATTACTAGACAATTACTGAAAGGGATAGATTCCCTCGATTTAAAGGCATAGAGACACCTGCTGAGGCACGACTAGTCTTGATGACATCAACAGGATGTTGAGAATAATGCATGCACCAGCAGATACTTGGATGCACTTCGCTGATTACTCCTTAACAGACTATGCAATACGATGGTGGAGAGCCTCTTCCAAGAAATTAGTAGATCCCGTTCCATGGGATGTTTTTGAAGAAAGGTTCCGAGCTCACTTCTGTCCCTCCCATTGGGAAGAAATGAAGAGAAGGGAGTTGGCTTCTTTGACCCAAGGATCCAAGAATGTACGAGATTATCATATTCACTTTACGGATCTGCTACGTTTACTCCCCATTTAGAGTTTCACGACAAGAGTGTCTTACTAAATTTGTTAGCGGTCTTCAGGGAGATTTGAGAGAGAAGCTTACAGGTTTTAGCCATCACTGTAGATGAAGCCATGGACATCGCCTCTTGTATTGAGAATGGAGGGGGATGAAAACCGCCAAAGAAGATGCTTCCACTTTACTGGTGGACCATCCAACGTAAGGTGGATTATAACCGAAGAGACAGCCGTTATCATTCAGTCGTGTCTAAATATAAGCTCACCAAAGACTTTGGGCCAGGAATTATTCGAAAGAAGGGTTTTTTAGACCTCCACTATATCCTCGTGACTCAACAACATGAGCTAGTACCTCTGTGGCCGGGTCTTCAGCTCAAATAGGCGCACGTTTTGTGTTTTATTGTCATCAGGAAGGGCCACATCAAGAAAGACTGTCCAAAGTTGAGAGATTCGGGGTTTAAACCAACCCCGATTAATAATATAACATCACCTCGAGCAAGGGAGCAATGCGTAGAGGAAAACATGATAGAGGTCGTGGCTCACAAGGAGCGTCTCCTACACAGCAACCACCACAGATTGTATAGGTTCTAGTTTGTCTATTCCTAATGGCTAGCTCAATGCAATCACTGAAGAACAATCCTACCAATTCAGGCACGGTCGTACGAGGTATCGTTACTAATTCATGGCTTTTCAGTACATGTCTTATTTGATTTTTGGTGCTTCACATTCCTTTTATTGCTCGACGATTGGTACTCACTTTGGGTAAGATACCAGTAGAAGTGCAACAATCCTATCTGATCAAGGACCAGGAGGACAAGTATTTTATAATCCGAGAAATTTTAGATAATTATATAGTATTGATAGTGGGACAACAGTTACCTGTTTCACTATTACTAATCGAAATGGAGGACTTTGATCTTATTCTAGGGATGGATTGGCTAGAAAGGCATCATGCATGTCTTGAGTTGTTTTCATAAGATAGTAACGTTTCACCTTCCTAACTTGATAGAGTTCCAGTTCATTGGAAAGACATCCAATGATAATGTCGTATATATATCTACTTTGAGGCACATAATTGTTAGAGAAAGGGTGCCAAGGCTATTTAGCTTATGTAACCACTAAATCATGGTCAGATAGAATGATGGAAGATATACCTATAGTGTACGAATTTCCTGATGTATTTCTAAAGGAACTACCTGGATTACCACCTGAGCGAGAGATTGAATTCGAAATCTCTCTCATACCTGATACTCAGCCTATCTCTATCCATTCGTATTAGGATGGCACCATCTGTGTTACGAGACTTAAAGCTACAGTTGCAAGAACTATTAGATAAAGGATTCATTCATCCTACTACTTCACCATGGGGTTGCATCCTGTCTTATTTGGCAAGAAAAAGGATGGGTCAATGCGGTTGTGCATTGACCTATAAAACAATTAAACCAAGAAGACCGTAAAGAATAAGTATCCTCTGCCAAGAATAGATGATCTCTTTGATTAGTTACAGGGTTCAACTATGTATTCCAAGATTGATTTAAGATCTGGATACCATCAACTGAAAATTAAATATTCAGATATTTTCCAAGACAGCTTTTTGAACTATATACAGACATTATGAATTCTTAGTAATGCCTTTTGGACTGACAAATACCCCATCTCAGCCTTCATAGATCTCATGAATAGAGTATTCAAGGAGTTCTTAGATCACTTTGTAGTAGTCTTTATTGTGATGTGCTTATTACTCCAAAGATAAGTATCTGCATGAACACCATCTCATGCAGGCACTTGAAAACTCTAAGGAAGAAAAAAACTGTATGCTAAATATAGAAAATGTGCCTTCTGGTTATCTGAAGTATCTTTCTTAGGCCATGTTATTTCTGAGGAAGGTATATCAATTGATCCTACAAAGGTTAGTGCGGTGATGAGTTGGGAACGCCCGAAGACTATCCCGGAAATTACGATCTTTTCTGGGATTAGCTGGATATTATATAAGATTTGTGAAGGACTTTTCAGGGATGACATTACCAAACGACTAGGTTGGCCCAGAAGGAAGTTCCATTCATATGGTCCGATGCATGCGAAATTAGTTCCAAATACTGAAAGAATGCCTAACATCTGCACCCATCCTTACTCTACCCTTCGGAAGTGAAGGGTTTACAGTGTACACTGACACATCTAAAGAAGGACTTGGGCAGTTCTTATGCAACATGGTAAGGTAGTTACGTATGCATCACGACAACTCAGGACACATGAAAGAACTACCAATCACATGACCTTGAATAGTTGCCGTAGTTTTTTCTTTAAAGATATGGAGACACTACCTGTATGGTATTACTTTTGAAATCTTCACCGATCATAAAAGCTTGAAATATCTGTCTGATACAAGGAGCTCAATATGAAACAAAGATGATGGCTAGAGTTATTTAAAGATTATGATTGCACTATCTCCTACCACCCTGGTAAGGGGAACATTGTAGCAAATGCCCTTAGCAGAAGAACTTATTCACATAGGTTAGTGAGTGTTATCCGCTTCTGGGGTTTACTATCAACGTTAAGTGAATGAAAACCATTTGATAGTAGTGCGATACTATAACTATTTCCTCTCATCGATAACAAATCAGAGATCTGGGATAGAATAAAGAAAGGACAGGAGGATGATCTAGTCCTTAAAGACTCGAGACAACAACTTGAGAAAGATTAGATAGAGGGATTCCATATACAAGATGAGTCACTATATGACCATCATAGAATTTGTGTACCAAGCACACCTAAAATTGAGGAAAGAACATCTTACGTGAAGCACATTGCTCTAAATTATCTATTCATCCAGGAATTACGAAGATGTATAGGGATCTTCGTTCAAACTTTTAGTGGTCAGGGAATGAAGAAGGATGTTGTTGAGTTCGTAATTCATGTTTTACTTGCCAACAGTTAAAAGCTTCACACCAAAAGCCACCAAGATTGTTACACCCCTCCCTATACCTGAGTGGAAATGAGAAAGCATTTCCATGGACTTCGTTTACTGGCTTACCTCAGACGACTGGTGGTAAAGATAGTATCTGGGTTATATAGATCGTATGATCAAGGTAGCACACTTTATTCCAATAACCCTATCTTTCACTCAAGACCCAGCTTGCTGAGTTATATATTTACACATGTGATCCGCCTCCATGTATCCCAAAAGGACGTAGTTCCGATCGAGATTCACGATTCACCTCAAACTATCGGGAGAACTTCATTAAAGCCTTAGGTGCACAGTTATGCTTGAGCACAACATATCATCCACAAACAGACGGTCGACCAGAACGTACGATTCAAACACTAGAGGATATGCTACGAGCATGTGCCTTAGAATAGAAGGGATCATGGGATTAAACATTTGCCTCTTGCAGAATTCACCTACAACAATAGTTACCATGCAGTATTGGCATGGCATCATTTGAAGCACTATATGGACGTAGGTGTACTACTTCTTTTGTGTTGGCAAGAGGTCAGGATAAAGAACCTCTACGATTCAGATAGACTCCAGGAGACACAGGAAGCTGTAGAGCTTGCTCGAAAAAGACTAATAATTGCCCAGAGTCGCAAGAAAAGCTATAGTGATACCAGGCAGAGAGAACCTTGATTTGAGGTAGGCGGACTTTGTATTTCTCAAAGTATCACCTATAGAGGGTGTTCAGAGGTTTGGCTTGCGTGGAAAGTTAGCACCCAGTTTCGTGGGTCCCTTTGAAATTATTCAACGGATTGGAAAAGGTTGCCTATAGACTTGCACTTCCTCACATCTTTCAGCAATACATGATGTTATTCATGTATCAAATCCGAGAAAGTATATCAAGGATCATGAGTATAAGATAAGCTCTGATGATCTACATGTTGAACCAGACTTGACATACCAAGAAATACTTGTGCAAATACTAGACAGAGATATCAAGAAGCGGTGAAACAAAGAGGTACCTCTAGTTAAAGTGTTATGGAGCAACCAAGAGTTTTAAGAAGCAACATGGGAGTCTGAGGTAGAAATGAAAGAAAAGTACCCGTACTTGTTTGAATGATAAAACTATGTATTCTATATATGTTCATTATAAATTAAATGACGTTCATTCTCTTTAAGGTTGTTATAGTCTCAATCCTCTTTAAAGGTTGTTATGCTTGTATCTCTAGTCTCGAGGACGAGATTTCCTTTAAAGTTGTTATAATTGTAAAGCCATGAACTTGACATATCTCGAATCCTATATCATAAGATCCGGCTCGTCAAGAGAAAACCAATGGAATTTGTTTCGTGTGAATCAGACTTCATTTCGATTTGTTATGATTTTCGGAAGAAAGAGAAGTAAGGAGGATTAAGATATCATTAACCCATAATGACGATCATTAAGACTAATTAAGCGTGATTAAAGAAACTAATGATGGATTGAAAATCACTAATGATCATTAGCAAATACTAATCAATAGTTAGCAAAAGATAAGCGTAAGCCGTAAAAGTTAAATCGTGATTAGTGAAAGTTAATCATGATTAATGTTAATTAAGCATCATTAGCGAATCTAGAATCCTCTAGAATGTTCTTAAGATCTAAGTTTCGGTTACGTTTTGGCCAAAACCATGGGCCAAAACATGGCCGCTAACCACAGTTATGGTCTAAACCTTGGTTTTCTAACCATGGTTAGTGATTTTCTAGAGCCTATAAATAGTCCCCCACCCATTCATTCTCTACGATTTCAACCACCACCACCATCCCAAGGGCTAGGGTCGAGAGGGTCGGGAGGGGGAGGGGGAGGCGAGGAAGGAGCGCTAGCGAAGCACTGCCGAGAGAACGAGGAGGAGGAAGGTACGATCCTCTCTTAGTTTTGCTTTGTGAGTCAGGGTTTCGATTCATGTTTAGTTTCCTTTCTGTTTTCCTTTCGGTGATTTTATAAGGGGAAACTCTGCCGTAATTTTCCTAAAAATATCACCCGTACAAGAGGAAACTCTACCGAAATTTCTTAGAAATATCACCCTGTATAAAGGGAAACTCTGCCAAAATTTCCTAGAAAATATCACCCCGTATACGGGGAAACTCCTGTCGAAATTTCAAGAGAAAATATGCTCTTCGCGTTCTTCGTGTGTTCTTCACGTTTTTCATGTTCTTCATTCGTTCTTCACGTTTTTCACACGTTCTTAGCATTTTTGATATGAAAATGAATTTTGATCATTTCAGGATCCTATAAATGATACTTTTGAAAGGGAATCACGATAAAGAACTGTATACAAGAGAGAAAGATCGATTAGGCAACGAAATCCTTCCTTTTGCTGTTGGATTTTTATATGAGATGGTTAAAATTTCCGATTTTATGTTTTTTGCTACGAAGAACCCTAATTTGGCTATTTTCGAGAAAATATGAAAAGTTGCTTTATGATTTCAACTAAAATAAGGTCTAAGCATCGAATTGATGCAGTGACTTGGAAATTTAGGGTTTGGAAGTAAAAATGAGCATAATTATGAGTATATAAATATATGAATTAATATATGTGTAAGTCTATACTCAGTATTTTATGGTTATGTAAATATAAGGCTGAATTGAGGAATTACATTATAGGGATTGATATTTATTAGTTTGAATCGTGAAAAAATCATGTGTTACGTTAAGAAATGTCTGGGAGTAGAACTACAGGTCGGGTATGCAATCTGTAGGTTTGTCGGAAGGAACCCGTATTGGTGAGACCCTACCTAGTGGTACACGATTGCCTTGTTTTGATAAGTGCGCACGAAATGAATGATTTACAATGCGTGGTACCAGATGCCAATATATTCGGGTTGAACAATGGAAGATGTGGTCGTGCCATGTAGAGGCACGTGATTCAATAGCGGCTAGGTCACGATAACATGTATTTAAAGCCGCCAGGTTATGTGATTAAATGTTAGCCTGAGGTTTAAGCAAATGGGTCCTCGAGGACGGTGTGCTCCTTTGTGTTTCTGGCTGAGGGTTTGAAACCCTGGTTAATAAAAGAAAAGGAAAATTGTTAGGGTAGTATTGGAGGATTGGTTGAGGCGGCGTACGACAACATAAACTTACCAGATCAACGTAATCTCCAATCCTGAAGTATCCACAGCTTCGGAGTCCAAGAGTGGTAGGGTTCCCTTGGACTAATCCCAGATGTGGAATAGAACGGAATAAGACTTAAATTAATGAAAGGATTGTAACTTTTAATGACAACAAGTTTTGCAAAATTACATAATTTGTTCACTTTTCTCTTCTTCGTTACTTAGCGCTCGCTAATTATTATCCTATGATTTATTGGAAAATCCAACTGGTGTCAGTGAGCTATTGCAATGACTTTAGCCATCCAGTCAGTCACATTAGCTTTACTCTCTAAGGTGGTTAGTAATATTTCTGTGTATTTCCTTCCAGCTGATGTACATGTAAAGGGTTGTAGTCGGACAATGGATCTTGTTAACTTCATTTTGTGAATGGAAAAGTATTAAATACTTCTTTTTGAGTATTTTTATTTACAGTTTGTTTCTGAATGTTAGTTGTGATTGCTGGATAAATTATTGCTGAGTAACCATATCTGGATATGGGAGGATCTGACGGCCCGAAATTGAGATCGTGACAAAGCATATGTACGTAACTCTATCCAATGATATGGCATAAATTGTAGAAACTGGAATATATCAACTATTCTAATTCACAAGGAGTTACACTATCACTAAATTTATTTATTAATTTAATCACCGTTCGAGTGCTACCACACTGATCTTGATATCTCTTCTCATTGATTAGTTCTCACGACGGTGTACATTGCAATTACTAATATTCGATCATCAAACATTTCTCGTATTTATTTATCACATGCAAGTACGTGACTCGCAGGCTTCCGCTATGCGGGAACTTGTTCGCCATCTTGAGTAAACCTTCAAGGACCTTTGCTCAACTAGAATAAGGAAAAGATCATAATCTAATTTCTCCAACTTCAAACCACATCCCGAAACATCTCTCAATAATATTACTCAGAATAGAATTTGATGTGGCCACACCCAATTCTACCCCGAGTCCCAATATCGTGTATAAGTGTGAAATCAATAACGCCAACCGTGCCACCTGCCAACTCCGTCGTGCAACTTCGGATACTACCGGATTGCTAGGTGCAATGTGTCACCCAGCTCATCCGTTCGGGTCACAACCTTCATAGCATCTACTCGAGATCATGGGTGCATGCCCATTCCCTTGCGTCGCCTAATTCCATCTACCCATTTACTGCAAATCTTACCCTTTGACACAGTAATTGCCACACTTATCATCACTGTTAATGACCTATTTGAGGTTTGAATTATTCGAGATGATGATCACCGATTATTAATCATAAATTCACCACAATTCTACCTGACCACTACTTATAATAATGTTATCCAATGCGAACTACTTTCTCATGCAACTAGGTCTGGTAGTCAGAACGTTATATCCATTTCATGGCAATAAGGACGTGTTTTGCTAGTCTCTTACAAGAGTGAGGTGTCTGGTACAAATATTCTATAAAAGTAATCAGTTGAACAGTAAATAAAAGAATCGAAGGAAACACTGACGTTAGAGTATTCAAGTACTTTAGCTTATTAGGTACACATCTTAAAGTAAAATTGAAACGTTGATTAGGTGAGCAATCTAACTTTCAAGGTGCTTGAAGCGGGTGAAAATAAATTAATTTATTGGACACAAGAATCACGATTATGTAGAGATGCCTTTAAAACTGTAGGAATATAGCAGGGGTACTACGTTCTTATCGTCCATTAAAAAAATATTAAACTAACTTCAAAATGAAACGTCATAAAGTTTCGACGTTTAGGATAAGCCGAACCTAATGACATTAGTTAAAGAATATGCCTCATTTAATAAAATCATTGGAATTCTACTTCAAGACAAATTGGAGATCCAAGAAGTTTAATCATTTAAGTAACGAAGGCATGTGCATGTTACATGGAAATTTGATAATCATGATTAAGCCTTTAAACTATCATAATTGCATGATACATGGTCGTTCATCAAAAATATAGAGACATGATTATCAGATGACAGTGTGGATCAACACATATCCATTTACGCAACGATAATAATAGAAGAGAATGAGGTTTAGTTTATCGTGCTTGTCAGCTCCTTGACAGAGAATCATAAATATATATGACCCATCTGAATTACTCATTCTCTGTATTCAGATCAGTAACTTCAAAAAAATTGAGAGTTGAAATCTATTGTTAATAAACAACTAGGATCACTAATAACCCCCATGGATTTATACTACCGTACTAAACATCGTCTCATGCCACACATCATCGATTAAACATGAATCTTATCAAGACATCGACAAATATATTTAGAGATAAAAATTATGGCACAAAGACGTCTGAGGCTCTAAGGCATTTAACTGGACAGACCTAATAAAAACCATGTGAATCCAACAGCTAGTGGTGAGAAAACACCGTTACAGAAATCTTGTTTTATATGTATCTATATCAATGCACTAAAAAGGGCTGAGATAATATTATTGACGAAAAATGGTTCGTCAAATGTGGCACCAACAACTTTGTATTATTCATCTATAATAACACATAAGGTTCTAGAGATGTGCAAGAATATAGGAAAAATATGTGGAACCCAACAACAAGAGGAATGTATTTATCGTTACCTTCGATGATGTTCCCTGGGGATCTCCTTTCACACGGAAATAATATTTCCATCGCTCGATCACAATGTGAATACTTGCACGATGGTGACTCGAGCTCCCCTACGCGATGGTGGTCGCGGATCTTCGATCAGAGTACCTTTTCCGACGACAAATCTGACCAAGGTGGTGGTGCTCCAATGAAGAAGAAGGATGATGGTGGATAGGGTTTTGAGAGAGAGCCTACCATCTTCTATTTATAGAATGAGAGGTGAATTTGGATTCAAAATCAGATTCGATTCAGATCCATATATGAATCTCGATAATCCAACTTAAAACATCGATATCTTGGGCTAGGAATATCAAAATTTGATATTCTTGGGTTCTTTAGAAAGATCTCGACAAGATCTACGAAATGAAATGTTATTTAAAATTTTGAACGTCAAAAATACTTCAGAATTTAGAACAAAAATACCGTATTTCACAACTCATAATGTATATGCTAGATTTTAGGGGGTTATATGGATATTTATATAGTTTAGATTTAATGCTTTATATAGTTAAGATCATTACTTTTATACTTTAATAGTGATAAAAAACTATTATATTATAAAAGACTTACTTCAAAATGTCATTGTAGTGTACCTATATATCATAAGCCCATTCTCATGTATTATGAGACGAGGTCAGGGATGGTGATAATGAGGGGAAAAAGCAAGGACCGTAGGTAACACATCTCAGTGAGTGCTAGGCTATGACAAGTGTACTA
This sequence comes from Ottelia alismoides, assembly GCA_037367405.1. Lineage (NCBI taxonomy): Eukaryota > Viridiplantae > Streptophyta > Magnoliopsida > Alismatales > Hydrocharitaceae > Ottelia > Ottelia alismoides. Next base: position 310,952 of record JAZKJV010011367.1, read on the forward strand.
TGTGGGAATTGCCCATTTGCCAGTGGTAAGTATGACTTTTGCATGATGCATTCTATGTATTTCTAGAGAAGGGTCGAGTAGTATGAGTGTAGTTTGCATTAAGCGAGGAGAGGAGGGGCGAAGAGTGTTCTCAGGTTGCTGCAGTGATGTAGGGAAAATCACCCCTTTTTAGAGAAAGATCCTGCATTATTAGTACCTTTTTTATGACACATTTATGCCCTCTTATAGAGAAATCTTGGCATTTTTATCTGACCTATTTATATAGATTGCAAACATTAATTAAATAGAGATAAATATTTGCTATTATATTTTGATGTTATTAAAAGACTAAGAAGCATCACTATAGGGAGAACTTCTCGAAGCCAAACACACTGTAGTAAGTAGAGAACACATCGGGAGAACTTTAATGCTCTCTGAGGTCCTAGCAAAGCCAAGTGTTGAGTGGCTACCTAAAAAGGGAGTTGGCTCTTCTCTCTGTCCTCCAGTGAGATAGAGAAGGACCAAGATCATGTTTGAGTTAGAGGTCAATGGGCTCCAAGAAGTAGAAGCCTTCGCTCGATTTGCAATCATAAGACATCCCTGTGAGCCCTAATATGTAGTTCGACAAGGAGGATAGATTAGTGCTAGTCCCATGACAGACCCTTGTTACTTGGTATCGGGATTTCCACTCGATTGCACATTCACATCCTTCGATGCTTAGCCTTCCATCCTTACCTTTGGCATCCAACAGTTGGAAAAGAATTCCCACCAATATCAGAAACATACACCTTGACGGGTAAGAAAGATAAAATACCACAATAATAACGAGTAAGCACATCCATTCACAAAATAAACCACCGTAGTGACCACACAATTGTAAGAGAGATTTTAATGTGGAAAATCTAAAAAATGATGGGTTGACAAATCAAGGGACCAACTCAACCAAACTAATCCAACATACTTGGTTATAAAAATAATTATCCCTTGAGAGGCTACACAAAGCCAACCCCCTTGTTGATGCAGCAACAAAGTACTGTGATAAACTAGATGAAGGATGGAGTATAGAGAGACGCATCAAGATTTTATCTGACCAAACAATTCCTCCACCCGATCCTTCTCGGTGCCTCCAAAATGTGATCTCTAGCTTCTATCCACGACAAGATCCAATGAGACGGAAGGAGAAGAGAATACGAAAGTACTACAACCCTAGCTTTTGTAGGATGAAAAGAGAGTAGAGAGAATGGGTCTAGCTGGAACAACTAAGGCACCAGCCAAAGCCAATTTCTACCCTCTTGATCAACTGGCATGGACCTTCTATAATATTTACCTATATTTATGCAGTAATTATCTCTTATACATTATCCAACAAAACAATGGTTAAGAATAACTCAACCTTATCACACATATTTCCCACCTAAAGGAATTCAATAAAAACAATAATCAAGAAACAAACCTCACACCTTTCAGACGAGGGATAAGAAACAAGGAGGTATAACGAATAAATGGCATTTTATCATTCGTGTTTGGTTGGCTTAAGGGACAGGTGGTGAGTAAAATGCTGTAGAATGAGATATAATGAGTGATATGACCATAATGTGACCACTTTATCTTGGAGTTGCTTATTAAGAGATAACTTTCTCTTATTCCGGATATATCCCTCAACCAAATGGGAAGATAAAGTTCCCTTATTAAAGATATATCTCTTGTCCACATGGGAGAACCCGTCCAACAAATAAATAAATGCAACAAGTCAATGAATTCGTATAAAATCATGTATAAGTAGAAAAAAAAACAGTTCTTTAATCATGATGGTAGGATACGCTGAACAATTAAATAAATGCATAAGTATAAAGTATAATAAACCTAGAAAACAGAGGTATAGTTTTAATTACCATAAATGGGAATGGATTCTCTGATGTAACGGTGCGTTACGAGGTGCTGTAATGCTTTATTTTTTTTGTGATTTCAATTCCAAAAATTCAACTTTACATATTGAATCTTAGACTAATGTTCTACACATTTTTCAACTTTCGAGCAAACATAAGGTTACTTGCTATTTTAGCTCAATGATCAAAAGCTTGATTTTTTTCAAATGTGATCTAAGTTGCTTAAATGTTGATTAGATCTTTGATCATTAAGATAAAATAGCAAATAATCTCATATTTGAGTGAAATAGCAAAGGTATTTACTTGTAATTTCAGGTAGTGGTACAATCATAGATATGAAAAAATCAGCACTGACAAAAAGTCAAGGTTTCGTCTCAATAAAAAAAAACGTATCGTTCTTTCTCCGTTACATGTTAATTTAAAATCGGTTAAAATGGCTTCCACAAACCGTGTCAGTATCTGAGTGGTGATCCTCACCATTGTATGGGGGAGGGGAGAGAGAGGGAATGTGAGAATCGGACTCCTTCCTATATTCGCCACTCACAAAGTCACACCTCTCCCTCCCGCTCTCTCTCTCTACTCCACTCCTTCTCACGACCAATCACCAAACCACCAGTCCACCATTCGCCTCGATCGAGAGAGAGAGAGAGAGAGAGAGAGAGAGAGAGAGAGAGATGGAGGTGGGGTTCTTGGGTCTGGGGATCATGGGGAAGGCCATGGCTGTCAACCTCCTGCGCCACGGCTTCAAGGTCACCGTCTGGAACAGGACCCCTTCCAAGGTTAAACCTGAAGTCACATTTTTCTCCCCCTTTTCATGCATCGTTTTGCTTATTGTTGTTCTGCGTGCATTCCGTGTTCCATACCCTCCATTTTCTTTGTCGTGTTCGCCGTGTGATTGATTTGCGGTGAATTTGAGTCACTCCCCGCCCCTTACAACAGCGGAGTTTGTTTTTTATCCTTGTTGGTTTCGTCAGATTTTGTGGGAAATGCGTTAGGATGATATGAGCGATGGTTTCTTCTGCCAATAAGCGAACGTATATTAAAAGAAGACTGTAAGACAACCTTAAAATCAGTATTAAAGCTGATAACATGCTCATTATGCAGTTTTGAGGATCAGTATCGAATTGAGAATCTTGCCGCTGTAAACGTTCTCGTGGCTGTCACGTTCTATCAAGGCAGGGATCCATTGTGTAATCATTTAGTTGCTTGGTTGCTGGAGGTTCACTGGTCAGGAAGCATATGCCTGTGGAAGAAATCTTGAACTATTGGAAGTAGTCGCAGTCAACACAACAGATGGAATAACATCATGCGTAAGAAAATAAGCACCGCACAAGACGTGCAGATTAATTCTACAGTGATCTGCCTTATTACATTGTTCACGCACATTAAGAACATATACATGGAAAACAAGACGAAAATTTGGAAGCAAGACACGACCAAATAGGCAGTAGCCCACTGATATGGGACTAGAACTCACATGTTGCAATATTAGGATTGCAATATTGTATTCAATTGGACTTAAGATCCAAAAGCTCCATTGAAGTTCTGCTAAATTCAATAATCCCCTACAATTCATTGTCGAAATTTGAAACGAATGAAAAGAGGTGTTATTTTCACATTATGCTTTCATTGATGGCACCTAACCTCTCGGTTTGAAGTCGAACCATTGTCTGTGTTATCTACGTTCACCATGACATGAATAAAGTAAACCAAGTCTTGAATTTTATACCTTTGCTCTGGGTTACACAATGGAAATAATAGAATGGTGTCTAGATGGCACTCTTCTTATTGCGATGCTATCAATGGCCATGCACAAAACCTACCTCATGAGTTTACGAGGTAAAAATAATATTCCCTTAACTAAGACCTCATGTGGACACCGACAAAGGTGGCATCTCTAACGATGCATTGTTCACATTCTACATAAAAGACTTGAACACGTTTGCAACCCGATCTCTTTAATTTGCAGCGTGTTGACACTTGAGGCTTCCAGGGACTGGACTTAGATACGACAAATAAGAACAATAAGTGCCAATGAGGTTCCAATATAGCTTGTTATTATCACATCGAACCTGTTCCATATGATCTCCACTCATTTAATTTGGGTTGCTGTTGTGGTAAAAGTCATGGTAGGTTTCAGTCCCATCCTCTAGATAGACTTAAAGACTAAAGAGTAGTCAAGTCCTTTGGTAATTGAACAAGTTGTGTTTCTTTGGATCCAATAAATTCCACAACAATCACCCTTGAGGACACAAATTTCTAATCCTATACAAGGAGGGAAAGCAAGAGAGGCAATGGGAGCGAGATATAGATCTCGAAAGTGAGAGGGGCGGAGGCGAGTCCATCTGGGGGCCCTTTGTTGAGCAAAGGAGGAGACAAGTGGTTTGAGATCTACGGGTGGAAGATGTAAGGCTCTGGAGGGCCACTCATTGTGCAAGAGTGGTGGGGGATAGACTTTGTGGCCCTGTCACTATGGCCCAATTGGTTTGTGTTTTCGATGTGGGGAGCGGGGACATATAGATCAATCATCTAGGGACCCAAATCACGTATTTTCAGTGCAAGGTGGTTGTAGTGTCAGACTTAATGTGCATCAAAGGGTTTGGCAACATCGACCTCTGATGGAGGGTGCTGCTCCTCCTCATTGTCATTGATAAATAATTAATGTGGTGGTTGGGAAATGTTTATGCAAAGAGGGGTGCCTCTCGTTGCATTGATGGTCAGAGAGGTGCTTGAAGCTTCCTTTGTCGGGGACATGGAGCAACCAATAGGACATGTTGCGGGCATGAAGTATTTGACTGAGCTCGAGGTTCAATATTTTCCTTTGGGGTCGAGGGTCTGGCTCTATATTTGTCGATGAAGTGGATTGAGGGGTGATGCAGGATCACATCCCCTGTTGGTTGACCCTATTAGCGGGGCTACCCCTTCATTGTCGGGACTTGCCTTCTGTGAGGACGACACTTTCTGTGGTAGGGAGGTGACAACGATGATGTTGGTCGTGCTCTCTGAAGAATGCTTGTGGACATCGCCATTGAGGATGTCGATCCTATCAATTCTTTGTTGACGAAGATTGGGTTCTTTGTAGGGCGTTTAGGCCATGTATGCATAATATTGTATGAGAGTATATTCTCCTTAGGATCCTGACTAGAAATGTAGATAAATACCAACAAGTTTGGATATTGTTGTTTGTTGTGAGAATGTTTAAGCAAGCTACTCCCACATGTCCTTGAGGTCTCCTTATATAGAATAAATGCCGTAATCGACTACATAACACTGTTAAAGATGCTATTTATTACATGATAATTATCTGCTTTCCAAATATCATAAACATTGTCTAAGAACATACTTTTATATGCCTTTCAATGATAGAGTGACTTGAACAACCACACTATATGTATAGACAATCATCTTATCTCAAAGGAAGTCGAAGAAGATAAATCAACCATCTTGGTGGTGACTCAAGAAGATCGCTAAAGAAGATAAAGTAATTAAGGAAGAAATCTTATAAGGTCCTATTGACCTAATAGCATTGACGACTTGTAGGTACAATAGTAGTAGCATGAGGAGGGCTTGGCGAGGGACAATGATGGTTGCAACTAGAAATCGACAGATTGCACGGAAACAACTAATGGATATAGCGATGAAAGTTGGTCTGAAAGTAGTGATTGTGGATATGTTGGCATAGAAGCAACAACGACATACATGATGTGGGTTGGTGCTTGTAGCTGGAGCTTGGTGGTTGGTCCGGAAGCAGCCAATAGATAGGCTGGGGCATGGTAGCAGCTTCGACGAAGACGGTTATGGTTAGAGACTGGCGAATATGGCATAGAGGGGTCATCAATGATGGTTAGACTGTGAACCCCTCAGGATCCGGGTACCCGTTAATCACACACTCGCACTATTATTCACACGAGATCGCATGAAGTTGTAGAAAAGCAGGGAAAATTTTTCGCGCAATTATGACATTCATTTCCATCACATAACCACAAAGTAAAAGAGACAAATGGCATCAAAATTCTTTTCATTAATATTCACATCAATTTACAACATGTACAAGGATCTTCCATTTTACAATATATATCCCAAAGTGTGATACAAAAGAGATGGCATTTACATCATTATCTGAACAAAAACTGAGACAAAGTAATTCATACCGTCTAGTGTATACTCTGTCTCCAGGAAGCATGTATAACTACTGAGCTGCTACTAAACTGCAGGCTGTTTGCCTGCCAAACACGTTAGGAAAGAAGAGGCGTCAACCATTGCTGGTACCTCCCAAAAACTTATAAAAATAACTAGACATTTAATATGTGCAAAAGCAAGCAAGTAGAAAGGTGGAAAGTAAAGTTTACATCTACTTGCGTAAGTAAAAAGGTTTTTCAGGCTATTTTTAAGCATCTCAATTGTTTGTCCCATAACCCAACATTTCCCATATGTGACATTTTTATATAGTAGTTGAGTATTCATGAGTGTATGAGTGTAAGCACACATGTCAATTTCTTAAGAGATCACGTTGGTGAGTGATAATGAAAAAGTTAAGATTTGAAAGATCTCCTAATTTATTTAAATTCTTAGATAGAGACAATAGTCATTTCCTACTAATCCCAACTTTTGATCGTAATTTCTCCAATTCTTAACTTCAATATTTCAGATATAACTCCAAATGATGTAGATGTAGATATGGATGATCTAGATATAGAATCGCCAAGTCTGTTGGAGAAGTAAACTCAAGCGGTGAAGAAGCCTACAAATGGCTCTTCCGTCTCGCCCTCTAATTGGAAGCGCGGTCCAATAGAGGGATAGGTCTACTCCCAAACTACGCCACTGAGACGGGTGAGAGAGACTCCCTAGAAAAGTCACTCTAGAAACCTGCCTGACTAGTACAGGCGAACGAGCTCGTACGAAAAACTGAAAACCAAGGATCCCCCGCCTGGGTATCCTAAAACAAGGGTCAGCGGAACTGGTCTAAAGTCGGGATCCCAACGAGGCGTAAAAACACTGCGAGCTCGCGTAAAAATCGAAAAGGGACTGGGATCCTAGACCCGCGCACTTGGCGACCGCTGCCCTAACTGGGCTTCCTTTCCTCCGCCCAGTTGAGGGTCACCGCGCCCTCGCACGGACATGTGTAAGGTCATCATGACCGGCACTTTAAATTATCAATACTGATTAATCAGCATACTTACCTATTTGATTTCTCAATCCTCTCTTAATCTCTTCTGTGATCAACTGAACAGATCTAGATATCTTGTTAATAACTCTTCTCAATAGTGATCCATATTTAGTAGGTTATACTTAAAGGATGATTGATATTGTAATCACAAGTTATCATTGACTGATTCAATTACGTCTAAATTATTTGTCTGAAATAGATGAACCATTTAGATATTGACACCCAAATCTTATATCGGTGCCATTCTTGAATAATGGTTCCTGTGAGACTTAAGGGTGAGGAACAAGTCTGATCGATAGTCGTGGGTTCGATCATAATCACAGCACTCAAGTTAGAATTAGTTTAAGACCTGTAGCTTATTATATATATATAGATTGATTAAAAGGAGTATGTCACGTATACGATGATTAGACTTCCCCTACCCAAAAAGGTAACATTTCAGATGATATTCAAAAAGGATTTCTGAATTGGATTTTTTATAGCAACTCATAAACCTCTACCTGTGACAAGAACTATAGTAAATCACCAAAGGATTTGAAAATTCTATCGATCATCTTGTATAGTGACAATGGAACTTTAGAGGTTGATTATTCTTATAATAGTAATGCGTTATCTTTTGTAACTTTGATGCTTCTCCTGTGAAGCTTAAACTCCCTTTCTAGTCTATGACGGATTAGGGATTAAGAAGTTCTTTCGATATGCATGAAACTTTGACATCCTTGACATACCCTATATATGTGAAAACTTTAAAATATATATAAACAATGAAGTGAGCTATATTGACACAAGTTGTTTATCAACTTGATTTGAAGTTACAACTGGGTTGATTATTTGAACAGTATTTTGTTATATATAGATATACAAATATGTATTTTAAAAAAAACACAATGTGCCGTTTTTTTTCTCATCCCACCCATATTGTTCTTACTCACCCTCACAATCCCAACCCCCACTCTTACAAGTACATCATATATGGATGATTTCTTTGTATAATTATGACAAATCAATATGGAAGACAATAGATCTACTAAAAAGGATTAAATCTCTATACACATTTGGATGCATAACTACTGTACCGTGTAAGTTCATGCAAGTGGATAGAATTTATCTCTCTCAATATGCAAAATTTCTGAATTTTTTTATTATCTTAAGATTTTTTTTACAGATCCTATTGATCGACCTACTAATAAGAAAAATTTCCAGCTTCTTTTCCTTTGCCTTTGCAATAACATAAACTTGAAGAGTCTAGTGGATATGAGATATACATAAGTAATTCCATGGTTTACTTTTTATCTATGCACAAACTAAATAAAGAACAATATACAGATAATAAGCACAGGTTAAGAACATAGTGAACAATTTCCAGTGTCAATATCCACCAAAAAGATGTATACATACATGTTAATACCATTACATGCTAGTATAATAGGAATTTCTTGAAGGGCAGCAACAAGAAAGCTAGAGTTTGGACATGCATGGCAGCAAATGGAAGGGAAAAGGATTGTACATATGAAATTTCAGATCTGAATACAGATAAGAATTCACAACTAAAATCAGATTTAAAGATTTGCTTTTCCAGAAACATGTTCTCCAAATCCCCCTACTTACAATCTAGACTAACTTTAAGGATCAAAATCATGTAAACTATCACGCACAGCAGCAAGAGGATGGAAAAGAATAGAAATGTACGTGTATGGCAGCAATGAGGGGGAGAAGGATGGTACCTCCTTAGATGTCTATAAATTGAAGATCAGTTGCATGTGGAAGGGCTGGTTTCTGGACTCCAACACTTCAAACTTCTTGGATTCAATCTCCAACAGTCCAATCTGCAACAGATTTCAGCCCAAAATGGAGGAGAAAGAAGAGATTTAGGCTGGGAATGAAGGAAAAGAGGTGTATATATATAGGGAGAGGGAATGGTACCTTTTATTTCACCAAATTGGAAGGAGAAAAGCAAAATCAGCAAGAAAAATTGCTGATTGGAGCTACCCCAAATGCTTGGAATTGTAGCTTGGGAACAAGGATGGAGTTGGGGCTTCCTGTTCGGCTAGAATTTTTAGGGAAGAAGAAGATAAGGTTTGAGGAAATAGGACTCAAGGTCCATCGGCTGAGAAGTTTGTTGATTTTATATTGTCAAGGAAGGCTTGTAAGTGTTTACATGTGGAGAAATGTTTAGCCCAAGTGGAGTACCACAAAAAGGGCCAAGTATTGGCAACAATATGACTTCTGTCTGGACCAGTAAACATAATTTATTTTTTTTCAACTTTACAGACTGTGTAGTTATATTTTTTTTATTCATTTTTTTAATAAAATTCTCTTTATATGGTTTACATAAAAGTTGTCCGTATATGCACCTCGGGCTGCGGATTTTGACGCGCAATATCTCATTTTGACCGTCTCTGAACGACAATCCAAATGAGTATAATGTTGACATATTTCCGATCGGGTTTTGAATACCCGAAATTTTCGGATACGATTTTTGTTTAAGATTAAATTTTGTGATTTAAAATTATCAAACGACCTCCGATTGACGAACGGTCGATTCCGTTGGTCTTGTATCGTCGAATCGGATCTAATGATGGTCTCGATTCATTTTGCGGTTTTTGAATTTGCGTCGCAGCTTTTTCACGGCACAAATTACGAAGTGACCGATTTTTGGTTGATTTCGCCCGAACAACTTTTGATTCACGATAAATTGATCGTTTTAAGTTGTTTGGTATTGACTAACAACTTTATTGGTTTCATCGGTCCCAAATCGGGTCGAGTTCGGGTTTGCGTGGATCCCGGGTGTTACATAGACCATGCACTAGAAGGTCGCTGATTTGATTTAGGGTTCATTAATGTGAAGTCTAGTCCCATTGATGTGAAGTCCAAGGCATCATCAAACCCAAACAGAATTGCGGTTAGGGTGGGAGGACTTGGGGACTTGATTAGGTGAACTATACTGTTGAGATATTAGTTATCTTTATTATTGTTTTCTTATTTTCTATTTCTTTTTTCCTCTTCTTGTAATTTGCCCATAGGTTCCTCTCCTATATAAGAGAACCCCGGGGCCTCCCATAATATAACTTACTCTTTTCCCTCACCATGGTATTAGAGCGACGGTCCTAGACCGGAGTTCCCATATCCCATCAAAGCCCTAGCCCTACTCACCCCACCCCCTCCCGCCGCCGTCGCCACACCCCACCCCCTCCCACGCCACCGGCCACGTGGTACACTACAATCATGTGGTACATGGAGTCTTGTTCTTCTCCAATTGATGCATCTGTTGTGGGATGCAAATGGGTGTTCACTGTGAAACACCGTACAAATGGCAGCGTGGATCGCTATAAGGCGAGACTTGTGGTATGTGGGTTCACCCAGACATATGCGGTGAACTATCATGAATCATGATACTTTCTCTCCTGTTGCCAGACATTATACTCTGCGTATTCTACTTTCTGTTGCTGTGGCACGAGATTGGCCCCTTTATCAACTTGATGTGAAGAATGCCTTCCTCTATGGTGATCTACAGGAGGAGGTCTACATGCAGCAACCACCTGGGTTTGCTGCTGAGGGAGAGTGTCAGAAGGTTTGCAGGCTACATAAGGCTATCTATGGCCTTAAGCAGAGTCCAAGAGCATGGTTCCAGAAGCTCTCAGACATGATAGAGCAGCAGGGGTTTGTGAGATCAAATGTCGATCACTCCTTATTTGTGCACTGGACCCAGCATCATTGTTACAGGGGATGACGAGTAGGGCATTCAGAGTGCCAAGAACTTCCTAGGTCAGCAGTTTGTGACAAAGGACCTTGGACATTTACGTTACTTCCTTGGACTGGAGTTTGTCAGGAACAAGCAAGGTCTTGTGATGACCTAGAGGAAGTACGTTACAGATCTTTTTTCAGAGACAAGCATGACAGATTGCAGACCTCCTACTACTCCTACTGACCCGAGCATGAAGCTCTATGATGATGATACGGAGGAGGTCGACAAGAGGATGTACAGAGAGCTTGTTGGCAAGCTACTATATGCAACTATTACCAGGTCCGACATATCCTTTGTTGTGAGCAAAATGAGTCAGTTTATGGAGCAACCTAGACAGACACATATGGATGCAGTACATATGATCATGATATTTGAAGACTTCACCTGGTACGAGACTTCTTTTTAGCAGAGGCACATCTCTCTCAGTTACAGCATACGCAGGTGCAGATTATGCTGGGTGTCCAAAGGATAGAAAGTCTACATCAGGCTTTGCTGTGTTCATAGGAAATTCTCTTGTTTCATGGAAGAGTAAGAAGCAAAATGTGGTTGCCAGATCAAGTGCTCAGTCGGAATATAGGGCCATGGCACATGCTAGCACAGAGATGATGTGGGTTAGATCTGTTCTTACCGACCTGACTATAGAGGTGCCTTTTCCTATGCACCTCCAATGTGATAATCAGGATGCTCTTTCATTGCCAACAACCCGACCTTTCATGAGAGGACGAAGTACATAGAGGGGGACTGTCACTACACTCCTGACATGATACAGAAGGGTCTTATCGCCACTACGCATGTCAGCTCTGGAGACTAGACAACAGATGTACTCACAAAGGCTCTAGCAAGAGGACCTTATCAAAGATGTTGCTTCAAGCTGAGTCTGGTCGATATCTACGCTCCAACTTGCGGAGGAGTGTTGCTATATTAGTTATCTTTATTATCGTTTTCTTATTTTCTATTTCTTTTTTCTTCTTCTTGTAATTTGCCTAATAGGTTCCTCTCTTATTTAAGAGAATCCTAGGACCTCTCATAACACAATTTATTCTTTTCCTTCACACATACTATCACGAAATAGGACTGCAGCTCTGATACTATGCAGAATGGAGAGAGTGATTTGTTTATTATGCGAGACCAATCTCCTTTTTATATAGGAGTGGCAGATTCAATGGTTGTGGAGAAGATTACATAAATACCTCAACTCAAGAATCCAAGATCTTCACAGAAGATTACTTATATACGACCAGAGAGAGATAAAGAAAATAACATAAAATATATACAACTCTTTCACGGACATAATAGTTGTGGCTTTTAAAATTGTGACTCTCGGAAGAGAGGCATGCATTTCGGATGATACACTTTACTCACGTAGCACATGTAGGAGATTCTTTCAAACGCAGAGCAGAATTTAAGTAGGTGCGCCCATTGGTTCCTATTTATTTTGGTGGTGGATGCATTCACGATAATGATGACATGTGCTATTTGGTGGGGGGTGGGATCTTAAATGGATATTTGCCCCACGATATATCTATTCTTTTTTGTTGTGCATAGACATTACTCTAATCTTTGTGGAAGACTTCGAGAGGCTAGCCAACTTGCGGTCATGGGTTCTCCAAGATGTGGATTAATATGGAGATATCCACGTTCGTACATTTGGTATGTTTGATGAGGTTGCTACAACCTCTTTTGGAGTGTTATATATGCCTGGATGTAGGCCTAGCTTTGTTGTAAACGGGCATTTGGGAGGCTTAAATTTGCAAACCGCTTCCATTAATAGAGATGATGGAGCACAAGCTGCCTGGGTCGAAAGCCAGATGCATATGGGGGAGGTGCTGAAATTAGTGTTATGTGCAATACAAGTGTTGTATGTATTGCTAAACTAGTTGTCGACGAGCATTCAACAGAGATTAGAAAGCTTGGCGAAGAAGTTTCTCAAAACTAGCTTTGGCTAGGAAATTTGGGGAGTTGCGGAGCTTCATCATACAACCATTGCATGAGGAGGGAGGGTTGGGGGTCTGAACAAGGCGATGCTTATGACACAAGTGGTCAGGATTTGGGGCGATAGTGAGGATTTGTTGTGCAAGCTACTTGAGGCATCCAAAAAATTTCTACCTTCATGTATCACTGGTGGGTATAAGACCACCTTCTACAATGGCAATGTGGGGAGGGGGGGCAATGCTGGTGTTGTTGGAAGTCGATGTTGTATGGAATAGCTTATTCTAAATGTCGCTACATAGAGGAAACTTCTACCCAGGGTTAAGTTTTTAAACTTGTTGGCCCTGGACGGTCATGATTATTTTTTTGTTATGTACCGTAGGTAAGCTGCCTCTTTAAGAGGCTTTTGCCCTTAATGTTTTTATGTGTTACATACCGGTGCCCTTGAAGTTTTTATGTTACATACCAGTGAGAGCCGCCTCTTGAAGAGGCGGCTTTGACTAAAATCAAATAGGCGGCTTACCTATGGTACATAACAAAAAAAAAACTAATCGCAACCGCCATGGGCCAATAAGTTTAGGAACTTACCCTTGGGACGAATTTTCCTCTTGCTACATAAGTCGCCAAAAGTTATTCAATAAAGGTTGGAACAGTTGAGGTTTTCTGAGATGGCATTGGTTAGGAATGAGGGATTTGCCTTGGTGGCCTGGAGCTCCTGTGCACATCCATGGGAGGTGAGAGGGCTAGGATCCTTAGGCCTAGGGAGATTAAAAAAACGATGTTTATGAAATGGCTGGCTAGGATTTGCAATCATAAGAAGGATTTATTGTGCAAGTTACTCGAAGGATTTACAAGATTTCTACCAACCTTAGTGAGACCACCTTCCATCTTTTGGAGGGGACTATGTTTTGATATCCTAGATTTTGTTCCTCCATTGCATCTGGTCGTTGAAGGTGGGAAGTCGTTTGGGTCTGAAAGGATGATTGTAGGGAACAGATTGCCGTGTATGACGGGTTTCCTAGGTTGTTTGCTATGACAGTTGATAGGGAGGCGATGTTGGCTGATTGTTGGTCTTAGCTTTAGACCTGGCGCAGAAGGGGAGCCTAGACACCAATCTTTTCCTCCTTATTTTCAGATCACCACTTATAGGAATTTTTTTGTTTGCTAGAGGAGTTGGATTTCATGGATGGCCCTCAAGCCAGCAAAATCATTGGACTTAGGAGAGGGGTAGTTCTCAGTCTAGAAGGCATGTGGGGCTTTGTATACGCAGAGTTTGCAGGGGACCGCCGACGTGGCCAGTGACTAGTATAGATTGATTTAAAGAGCACACGCTTCTTTGAGGGTAAAGATGTTCATGTGGATGTTACGAAGATCTAGAGAGATGATGAGGGCATTTAGAGTGCATCTTTTCCTAGGCATATATGTCGCCTTCCGTCTATGCTTGAGTGAATAATATAATATCATACATCTTTTCTTCTCTGTGAAAGGAGGTTTGGAGGAGAGCGAAGCATGGTGTCATGTTCTACCGCTCTAGAAATGAGGGATAAACTTTTCGCGTTTCTTTGGGCTCTTGGGCTAATAGCTAGGAATGCCTTGATTTTTCTCGAGGAGCACTTTATTGTGGAAAATGTGATAGCTCATTTAAAATTACTGCATGAGTCATTGCTCGATTTACTTGTAATTTTTGGTTACATGATTAATGGAGTTGGGGGGGGGACCACCTGCCGAGGGTGATCACCCACACTTCTGAAAAAACTGAAGTAAATGTCTAAGTACAGGCTGTTGAGTTAATTTAAAAAAATGGCAGCAATCTAAATTTAATAAAAAGAATATTACAGGTTTGGTATCTTTAACATTACCTTTTTTAACAATCTTCATGCTGTATATTACAATCTTCACGTTGCCTCAAAAACAATCTTCATGTTGTAACCAATAACTTATCATTGACATGTCCACTTTTGTACTATTGTCAAATATTACTATGATTGCAAATTTGTAGCTGTAAGTTGTATATTGTTGGGAAAAATGAATAACCTGTTTATTCCATAAGCCCCAGGCTTCCTTATATAGGAGATTAGCCTATGGGTAAATTACATAAAGCATACAACTGAAAATAAAAATAACGAAGGGATACAGGCACTACTCTATATGCGTCAACACTCCCCCTCAAGATGGAGCATAGATATCAATCATGCTCAGCTTGGACGCACACTTCTGGAATGGGCCTCGAAGTAATGCCTTGGTAAATATATCAGCAGTTTGATTCTCTGAGGTAACATGAGATGTAGCAATGAACCCCTTCCGAATCATGTCACGTATGTAGTGACAGTCAACCTCAATATGCTTGGTCCTCTCATGGAATGCTGGTTTGTTTGCAATGAACAAGGCTGCCTGATTATCACATTCCAATTTCATAGGAAGCGGTATATCAAGACATAGATCCGTAAGTAGAGCTTTCATCCACATCATTTCTGTGCTAGCCTGGGCCATAGCCCTGTATTCAGATTCAACACTGGATCTAGCTACCACTGTCTGTTTCTTGCTCCTCCACGAGACTAGAGCATCTCCAACATAGAATGCAAATCCTGAGGTGGACTTCCTGTCCTTGGGGCATCCTGCATAGTCTGCATCCGCACACGCTGTGATAGAGATCTCCTTTCCCTTCTTAAATAGCAAACCTGCACCTGGAGATGATTTTAGATATCTCAGAATCATGTGTATTGCATCCATATGGACCTGACGTGGTTGCTCCATGAACTGGCTCACGCGACTCACTGCAAATGATATATCAGGTCTAGTGATCGTGACATACAGTAGTTTTCCTACCAGTTCTCTGTATCTTCTCCTGTCCACCTCCTCTGTGTCATCATCATAGAGCTTCATGCTAGGATCCATTGGTGTCATAGCAGGCCGACACCCAAGCATACCTGTTTCACTCAATAAATCTGTAACATATTTCCTCTGCGACATTACTAATCCATATGGATTTCTAGCAAATTCCAGCCCCAGAAAATATCTAAGGACTCCCAGGTCCTTGGTGACAAATTCGATTCCCAGTTTTTCTTTCGCCTGCTTTATGCCCTGCTCATCATCTCCTGTAATCAAGATGTCATCTACATAAACCATGATTACAATAACACCTCTAGCAGTCTTCTGTACAAACACGGAATGATCAGCATTGGAGCGTTTGTATCCTTGTTTGTTGAAGAGATCTGAGAGCTTCTGAAACCATGCTCTGGGGCTCTGCTTAAGGCCATAGATAGCCTTATGTAATCTGCATACCTTGGAACACTCCCCCTCAATAGCAAAACCAGGTGGCTGTTGCATATAAACTTCCTCCTGCAAATCTCCATATAGGAATGCATTCTTCACGTCCAGCTGATGGAGCGGCCAGTCTCTAGCAACTGCAACTGACAATAAGATCCGTAGAGTGGAATGACGTGCCACAGGCAAGAATGTGTCAAGGTAATCCACCCCGTATGTCTGTGTAAAGCCACGTGCAACAAGACGCGCCTTGTACCTATCAATAGAGCCATCTGCATTGTGCTTCACTGTAAACACCCACTTGCAGCTCACCGGGTTCACATCTAGAGGTATATGAACCAAACTCCAAGTTCCTCTGGACTGAAGTGCCGCCATTTCTTCCTCCATTGCTAGCCGCCATCTACTATCCTGCAGAGCATCTTGATAACTTCGTGGAATATCTACAGCTGACAGTGCCACCACAAATGTCCTGAAATCTCCAGATAGTCTCTCAAAAGACACAGATGCTGACAATGGATATGTAACACAGCTCCTCTTCGATTTGCGTAGAGCAATGGGAACATCTAAATCGGCTGTAGTCTCATCTGGCCCCTGCAACATATCCTGCTCAGAAATATCGTCAGATCCATCAATAGAAATATTTTCATTACATACCATAGGCGAGCTAGGAGACGAGTCATGACCATGAGCGGGAGGAGGCCTGCGGGTATAATGGAACGGTAGCGGTGAGACAGGTATATGTGGTGGTGGTGGTGGTGACGGCATCTGAGGTGGTGGTGCTGGTGATGGCATTTGAGGTGGTGGTGTCATGTATATGGCATCAGTAGATAGAGGTGGTAGCTGCTTGTCTCCCGAGGCTGAAAAATACATAACAGATTCAAAAAATGTAACATCTGCACTGACCATATACCGCCGACGCAGAGGATCAAAGCACTTGTACCCCTTTTGAGTTCTGGAGTACCCAACGAAAACACATTTGACAGCCCTAGGAGAGAGCTTGTCAGTACCAGGCGACAACTGATGGACAAATGCAACCGACCCAAACACACGAGGAGTAAGGGTGAACAGATCCTTCCCAGGATAGTTGAGGGAAAACGGAATCTGTTCATTCAAGACAGAAGAAGGCATACGATTGATTAGGTAACATGAAGTGAGAACTGCATCACCCCAGTAGGAGTAGGGAACATGACTATGTATAAGAAGTGATCTTGTGACATCAAGAAGGTGACGGTGTTTCCTTTCAGCAATTCCGTTTTGTTGAGATGTATGAGCACAAGATGTTTGGTGAACAATCCCGTTTGAGGAGTAATAATTGGCATGAACATTGGTGCGCAATTCTAAAGCATTATCACTTCTCACAAACTTCACAGATGTGGAGAAAACATTTTGTATTTCATTCAGAAAATGGATAATGATATTTCCTGCTTCAGATTTATTTTTCATCAAAAACACCCATGATACTCTAGAAAAATCATCCACAAATACTATATAAAATCTGTGTCCCTGATGATCAGGTTCACGACTCGGACCCCAGATATCAATATGAAATAACTCGAACTTGGAGGTACTACTCCGACCTGGACGACCGGGAAAGGACGACCTGTGATGCTTTCCCAACTGACACACCTCACATTGAATAGGTGTATGAGGAAGACCATAAGGTAACACTTGACGCAACTTCTGAAGCGGTAAATGTCCAAAGCGCAGATGCCACAATAAAGTAGATACTTGTCCAGAGGGAAAGGATGAGGTTCCAGCAAATGGGGTCTGATTCAGGCGGTAGAGGCCTCCTTGCTCATAGCCACGACCAATCACGTTGTCCGTATGGATGTCCTGAAAAATCAAAGAAGATGGATAAAAAATTGCCCGACAATGTAGATCCTTCGTAATCTGACTAATTGACAACAAATTCATTGAAAAATCAGGTGCATGTAGCACATTCTTGAGCTGCATAGAAGATGTCAATCTAATCTCCCCCTGACCAGTGATAGGGGAATGTGTACCATTGGCAATTACTACTGTCCGGCCTGGAGGAATCTGAGTGTATCCTGTAAGTAGACTCTGGTCGCCACATAGGTGATGTGTAGCGCCCGAGTCCATAATCCATGGTAATGTATCTGATCTACTACTGTTGAATGCAAGTATACTACCTGAAGCACTGGTAGACGCAGAGGCAGAAGCAGCGATATCAGATTGACTCTCCGTAGTCGGTGCTGGACCATATGGTGGAATAATGCCCCTCAGACGGGCAACTAGATCGTCGAATCGTTGATCCAAAGTAGCAGCAGATGGAGGCTCTATCTGCTCAGCAGCTCGTGCGGATGCAGGAAATCCATGCTTCGAGTAGCATGTGTCTTCATTGTGTCCAACTCGGTGACAGTAGGTACATGTTGGCCTAGTGCGGCCACCTCTTCCACGAGGTCCACGTCCACGACCCTGGTGATGAAATCCGCGACCCCTGTTGGCTGCCATGGCTGAAGAATTCTGACTCGAGGCCGTGGAAGGAACTGTGATCTGACTCAGTCTATGGAAAGCTTCCTCCATGGGAGGAATAGTAGAGTCGGCCAAAATCTGTGATCGTGCCGCCTCATACTCTGGATCAAGTGCAGCCAGGAACACGCCCACCATAGTCGCGTTCCTATATGTCTTCTGCTGTTCTGGCGTGGCTGTCAGGGGCATGAAGCTATAGTGCTTCTCGAACATCCCTCTCAGTGATGTATAGAGAGAATGTAGAGGGCGACCATTCTGCTTGATAGTGAAGATATCATGCTGGAGTTGCAGAATCTTTGTCTCGTTCTTCGCCTGTGAATATGTGGCCGCCAGGATGTCCCACATATCCTTGGCCGTTGGTTGATGTAGAATGTCATTGGCTTTCTCAATTACCAGTGTACCGGATAGCCACACTTTGGCGTATGCATCATCCGCCTCCCAAGAGGCATTGGCTCCAGTCTTCTCAGCAGGCTCTGGTTCGGTACGGATGTGCTTCTTACCCGTTGACTTCATCATACTCATGAACTACATTGTCCACAGTTCATAGTTTGTACCGTCCATCTTTACAATAGGCGCTGGACCACGAAAGGCGCCAATAGATGGGATATCCGCCTTGCTTTCTGACATACTGGAGATGGAAGACTGGAGCGATTGACAGAGGATGAGATTCGTCTACAATGACATAAACGGGTTTAGTTGCACGTGTAGACCTCAAGCAACTAAACCCATGTAGATGAAATGTGTGTGCCCTAGGGCTTAGGGCTTAGCACACGTACACGCGCGCAAGAAGCACGCGCACACGCAAGTGGTACACGCGCGCAAGAAACACGCGCATGCGAGGAGATGCACGCGCACAGGAGATGCGCGCTCGCGCACAGGCGATGCACGTGCAAGAGATGCACGCGCGATGCACGCACAGGCGATGCACGCGCACAGGCGATGCACAGGAGAGGTGCGCTCGCGCACTAGGGCTACAACGCGCAGGCGGGCTTCAACGCAGTGGAGGTGCAAGAGGGCTACGCGCACAGCGCGCAGAGGCGCAGTAACGCTGTTTGCGCGGAGGCGCTCTTCGCGCAGGAGCACCGACGCACGAGGATGCTGGAGCGGCTACGGCGAGCCCCGGTGGCGCCGATGAGATGGAGAGAGAAGGAGAGGCCGGCGGGTGGGGTGGTGTAGGGTTAGGGTTTCGAGAACTTCGGTCTAGGACCGTCGCTCTGATACCATGTTGGGGAAAATGAATAACCTGTTTATTCCATAAGCCCTAGGCTCTCTTATGTAGGAGAGTAGCCTATGGGTAAATTACATAAAGCATACAACTGAAAATAAAAATAACGAAGGGATACAGGCACTACTCTATATGCGTCAACATATATCATCTCCTTTTTTATTAGGGATTTTTCCTGACGGACCCTATAATCTTTGTCAATTACCTCCACGATCTTTGAAACAACCTAATTCCTCCCTCAACCCCATAAACTTGCTTCGTCTTACCTCACGAACCCTGCCGTTAAATTGACACAACTTGAGTTAACTTGCTTGGGTTAAAAACGAGTTAATCAAACTAAGTGAAATTCAACGGTTGGATTTTATTCCTCTTTTGCTGGTTCCTTCTTCTATACATAAATGTCGTGTTCGGATTTCATCCTCTCTCCCCCATATTCTTTCTCTCTCCCCATTCTTCCTCTTCCTTGGTCAGCCAATCTTCCGACAACCATGGCTCCGCACTCCAGTACTCAGTCGTGCGCCGCCTGCGCGTCCGACACACCTGCGTATCATATCACCTCCACCTTCATATCCCATCACCTCCAGGTTCCGAGCATCATTGTTGAGATGTGAACGAAGAGGTGCGATTTGAAACCCATAACATCACCGTTCAGCGTGAGACGATTCCTGGAGATCGAAGATCAATCAGATCAGCAACACGACCGACAAACCCTATAACCCATGACCGGTGCAGCGAGGTACGATGCATCCGAACCTATGATCTTGAATGAGAGACCGTTGGAGAAGGAAAGCCTTTGGTATCTCGCGTTGCAGGCATTAAGAACGTGGAAGCGGTACTTGCGCCTGAAGACGTTGAGGAAAGGCCAGGCCTTGCCGTTGACGATCATGGCCTCACCCAAGTACTCCTGCTGCCACTGCGGGTGTAGCTGTGGATAGATGTCAGTCGTGTTCATGTAAAGTGCCCCATCAACGTTGAAGCTCCGGTCGACGATGGTGAGGTGTCGGTCAAAATTAGGTCCCATCGGCAAGTGGAAGGGATCATCGACGATTGGCTTGTATATGACATAGGAGCCAAGGAGGCCGACGAGGAGATTCTCTCGTGTGAGACCGAGGGCGTGGTCATGGTACCAGAGGTTGTCGGGTGGCTGGATGTTGGGGTAAGTGTAGGTGGTCTGGGACCAGGCGGGTCCCTTCTCTGCATAGTTGGCCGTGAACCAAGCGTAGGGGTTACCGTCGCTGACTCGTTGGCAGGCGAGTGGGCGCTAACGTGGAGGTGGACGACCGTGGGGACACCGCTGTTCTTGGGGATAATTGTGGGTATCTTGGGGCCCCAAGGAAGAATGTAGTTCGCAGGAAGGTGGTTCTCCCATCTTATGGAGAGAGGAACGCCCTATCGTGCCATTATGGTCGGTCCGGGGAAGGTTGTCGTCGTCTGCTTCGTCGCGGTGGAATTTCTGCATGTGAATGCATATACCAGAGATGTTGTTCTCTCCAGTAAGTTTGTAATTTTTCTCTACGTACAAAAGGAGGAGAAATCGGTAGATGATGCTTACCCAAGTCTTGGTGAGCTCCCGCACCTTCCTCATTGGGTTGACGACGTCGGCATCATGCGTCTGGATTACCTCGCACAGCCCCATGATGCGGATGCACGCCTCGAAGATCTCACCGTCGATGCCTTGCAGCTTGCCCTGGGCCTCGAAGAAGGACTCGGAGCGGAGGGAGATCTCACGGACGAGGTGCGCAAGGTCCACAGGCGTCTTCACGGAGACCAACCTCGTCGCCCTTTCCCCTCCCCATCGCCCAATCACATCATAGACCAACCCCATTGCGGCAACCTCCACAGGCTCCTTCTTCTGCTGCTTCCCGTCGTCCTTTCCTCTCCCCTTCTCCATGCCCCTCGCGGCAAGGATCTCGGTTGCACGGTAGGCATCGCCTTGTGCCATGGAGCACGCGAACTCCACCTCCCTTAGCGATGCCGATGAGAACACGCCCATTAGTTACTCGATGGTCCTCCTCTACTCTTTGTAGGCCCCCTCCTGCTCGCTGGCGTCGACTTGGACGGATGGGGGAACAGAGACGCCAGCTGCTGGGTGGGCGGGAGCGGGGGCGGTGGCAGGACCGAGGGGCATGTGGTACCGAGAGAGGTGGTCCTGGAGAGAGACGTTGTCGGGATCGAGGGTGCAGACCACGCGATGCTCTCCTCGAGGCAGGGGAGGTCAAGGTTGGTGAGAGGGATGTAGACAGAAGTGCAGGAGAGGGCTGGGAGGTAAAGGTCGGTTCTGGGAGGTCGAGGGGCGGCGCGGGGAGGTCGGCGGCGACGTATGCTGTGAGGTCGAGGACGACGTGCGTAGTTGGAGGAGAAGGGAATTTAAGGAGGTTGGTTAGGGAAGAAGAGGGATGCCATTTTTGTAAATTTGCTGAATAAATAGGGTAATATACAATACTTTTTAACATAATTTCGGTTAATTTTAACGGGTAAATGGACAAAGGTTAACCATAGGGTCTCGGGGGTAAGAGTTAGCAAGTTTACGGGGTTGAGTGGGGAATTTGGTTGTTTCAAAGGTCTAAAGGTAATTGGCATATTTTATAGGGTCTACAAGGTAAAAATCCCTTTTTATTATGTTATTAAAAGTTAAGATATTGCTTCTCCACGTCTATATTCCAAGATGGGGTGCCATGTCCTTGCAAGCTAAAAGAGCTTCTCCACCCTCTATCCTAATGTGTTGAGAATGTTGACTTATGACATCCCAAGAAGAATCCCTTGTCTCAACGAAGAACACTATAAATGAGATATAATTGTGTAGGATTAGTACTTCTCAAATTAGGAGTACTAATACTTCTTAAATTGGGAGTACTCGTTCAGTATAGTTCTATTTTCAACATGATTTAACCTATGACATCCCAAGGATAATCTGTTGGGAGGAAAATCGAGATTAATTATTCAGAG
Source organism: Ottelia alismoides (assembly GCA_037367405.1). Lineage (NCBI taxonomy): Eukaryota > Viridiplantae > Streptophyta > Magnoliopsida > Alismatales > Hydrocharitaceae > Ottelia > Ottelia alismoides. Next base: position 333,583 of record JAZKJV010011367.1, read on the forward strand.
AAACCCTAGGCTCTCTTATATAGGGATAGACCTTAAGGGTAAAGTACAAAGTAATCCAAAGAAAACAAAGAAATAACAAACAGGTACATAACATAATAATATCTATCTCTACACTCCCCCTCAAGGTGGAGCATAGATGTCTATCATGCTCAGCTTGAATGAACATCTCTGAAAAGGTCCTCTGAGCAACGGCTTGGTGAATACATCCGCAATCTAATCCCCTGAGCTCACGTGAGTTGTAGATATCAATCCTCTTTGGATCAAGTCTTTAGTGTAATGACAGTCAACTTCTATATGCTTGGTTCTTTCATGAAAAGCTGGATTGTTGGCAATGAAAAATGCTGCCTGATTGTCACACTGAAGCTGCATGGGTAGAGGTACGGCTACATGTAGATCCTCTAGTACATATCGAACCCACATCATCTCTGTTGAAAGAATTATATATATGTGTACTGTTCGGTCTTTTTCTTCTTCTATTTTCCGTCTTATGTAATTTACACATAGGGTTTTCTCTATATAAGAGACCCTAGGGTTCACTGGAATAAACACAATTCATAGTTTTTCCAACATGGTATCAGAGCCTAGGGCTTAGGCTCTCCACCTGCCGCCCCCCTCTCTCTCTCCCCGAGCCCGCCGTTGTCTTCGAGCCTCCGTTCGACCCCACCCTCTTGGACCCGTCCTCTCGGCCCTCCCGCCGCCCCTCTCGGCACCGCCCAGCCCCGGGTGCCTCCAAGCCCTCTGCACCGCGACCCTCGGCCCCCGGGTACCGCCCAGCCCTCCGCCTCCCGTACCCGGTCCCCGACCCGTGTCTAGCCCTCCCCGCCGGCCTTGACGTAGCCGGCATCCCCTCCCCCGCGGCCCTCTTCGTAGCCGCCTCCGCCATTTCATATATGGATTTGGGTGCGTAAGTCTACATACGCACTCGAATCCTATGCAGTCTGTGTAGACATCTACTTCTCTGTCTACAAACCCTAGTTCTTTCTCTGCGGCGATATGTCAGAAACAAAGGTTGATATGCCATCCGTAGGCGCTTTCAAAGGTCCTGCGCCAATTGTCAAGATGGATGGATCGAATTATGAGCTCTGGGCGATGCAGTTCATGAGCCTCATGAAGTCAAATGGTAAGAAGCACATTCTTACCGAGGATGAACCGACAGAGAAGACAGGGATCTATGCCTCTTGGGAGGCTGATGACTCTTACGCCAAAGTCTGGCTCTCAGACACGTTATCGATGGAGATTGCGAATGATGTTCTCCATCAGCCCACCGCCAAAGCGATGTGGGACATTCTCGCAGCGACATATTCCCAGGTCCGAAATGAAACCAAGATGCTACAACTTCAGCATGACATATTCACCATGAAGCAGAATGGGCGACCTCTTCATTCCTTGTATACATCCCTGAGGGGGATGTTTGAGAAACACTACGACACTATTCCTCTGACGGCCACACCCGAGCAGCAGAAGACATCCATAATGCTACCATGGTCGGCGTCCTTGCGGCTCTTGATCAGAATATGATGCGGCCAGATCACAGATTCTCGCAGATGCTACCATTCCTCCTATGGAGGAGGTTTATCGGAGGCTTAGCCGCATCTCAGTTCCCTCTAGTACGTCTACACCACCTCCCTCTGCGATGGCTGCCTTTAGGGGAAGAGGTGGCTCCTCTTTTTCATTCCGTGGCCGTGGCCGTGGAGCTGGAGGTCGCGGTGGTCGATCTCGTCCACCTTGCAGCTTTTGTCGTCGTCCGGGTCACTCAGAAGATACATGCTATTCTAAGCATGGTTTCCCAGCATCTGCAAGGGTGGCAGAACATGTTGCATCTCCATCCTCTTCTACTTCAAATCAGCGGTTTGAGGATCTAGTTGCTCGGCTACGGGATATAATGCCTCCTGTTCCTACAGATTCTTCTGGAGGCCCTTCAGATATAGCTGCATCTGCTTCTGCCAGCACTTCTGCCGACTAGCACCTCAGGTAGTGCTTGTGCTTTTACTATATGTTCTAGCTCAGACATCTCCGATTGGATCATGGACTCTGGTGCAACGCACCATCTCTGTCGAGATAGAGACAGACTTATTTCATACATGGAGATTCCTTCAGGGCGGTCGGTGATCATTGCAAATGGGACTCATTCTCCCATTATTGGTCAGGGGGAGGTTATGTTATCGTCCTCCATGCGTCTGAAGAATGTCTTACATGCTCCGGAATTTTCGATGAACTTGCTATCTATTAGTAAGATCACAAAAGATTTGCATTGTCGCACTATATTTGACCCATCTTCTCTTATATATCAGGACATCCTAACGGGCAGAGTGATTGGCTGTGGTTATGACCAGGATGGTCTTTATCGTCTGCACCGGAGTTCATATGCTGGAGTCTCTTCTCATGCTGTTGGATCTGTCTCACCCTATACCTGGCATCTACATTTTGGTCACTTGCCTCTCCAGAAGATGCGTCACCTCTTGCCTCAGATATCTCCCAGTTCGTCCTTCCGATGTGAAGCATGTCAATTAGGGAAGCACCATAGAGCTAGCTTCCCAAGTCGTCAGAGTCGGAGCAGTAGCTCCCCTTTTGAGTTACTTCATGTCGATATCTGGGGTCCTAGTCATGTCCCTGATCACCAAGGGCACAGGTTTTATCTAGTTGTCGTCGATGATTTTTCTCGTTTGTCGTGGGTTTTTCTCTTGAAAAATAAATCTGAAGCTGGTGATGTCATCAAAAATCTTATAAATGAAGTGAACAATGTTTTCTCGTCCAAAGTGAAATATGTGCGCACTGATAATGCCTTGGAATTTTGTTCTCGGTCTCTCTCCCAACATTTTTGGTCAAAAGGCATCATACACCAAACTACATGTGCCTACACCTCCCAACATAATGGGGAGATGCTGTTCTTACAGCCTGCTACCTGGTAAATCGTATGCCGTCTACACTAATTGGTGAGAAGTCTCCTCTTTCGATTGTTTTTCCAGATAAAGAATTGTTCTCACTCACCCCTCGTGTTTTGGGGTGGTTGCCTTTGTTCATCAGCTATCACCTGGTCTAGACAAGCTCTTACCTAGAGCTGTCAAATGTGTCTTCGTGGGTTATTCTCGGACGCAGAAAGTATACCGTTGCTATGATCCAGTAAATGGGAAGTATTTTGTCAGTGCGGATGTTACTTTCTTCGAGTCTGTTATGTACTTTTCACCTGCAGGTGACAGATTGACCTCCAACTCATCTACTAATGAGGTTTATTTCCTCCTCCTCCTATCGTGAGTCTTCTTTGACCAATCCAGTTCCTAATGTTGTGTCCACACCACCTTTACATCCTCCTCCACCACCACCGCCTCCACCAAAACCACTAATCTCACCACTACCAAAATTCTATACCCGTCGATCTGGTCCTGCTCATACCACACGACAATCATCCAGCATGCCCCAGGTATGTCCAGATGTTACTACTAATGATGGGTCGAATAGTGTGCCTATGCAGGGTGTGCCATTACAGGACAATTCGGACCCAGCGAGTTCAGTGGTTGATGATCTGGATGTCCCTATTGCGTTCAGAAAGCAGAAACACAGCTGTGCTTCGTATCCTCTTGCTTCACAGGTTTCGTTCCATCGCCTTACAGGCGATTTTCAGAGATTTGCAGTGGCTTTATCTTCTGTGGAGATCCCACAGTCATATCAGGATGCATTGAAAATTGATTGTTGGCGGATTGCGATGGAGGAGGAGATGGCTGCCCTACAGTCGAGGGGCACATGGAGCTTGGTTACCGCTCCTTCAGGAGCATCTGTGGTTAGCTGCAAATAGGTATTCACAGTCAAGTATCATGTAGATGGCAGCCTGGATCGATACATGGCACGGCTAGTGGCACGCGGTTTCACTCAGACTTATGGAGTGGACTATATGGATACCTTCTCTCCAGTTGCCCGTCACTCCACTCTTCGTATTCTTCTGTCTGTAGCTGTGGTACATGATTGGCCTCTGTTCCAGCTGGATGTTAAAAATGCATTTTTATATGGGGATCTGCAGGAGGAAGTGTACATGCAGCAGCCTCCGGGGTTTGCTGCTGAGGGGGAGAATCATATGGTATGCAGACTTCACAAGGCAATTTATGGCCTTAAACAGAGTCCAAGGGCATGGTTTCAGAAGCTTTCCCATTTAATTGAAGAACAAGGCTTCAAGAGATCCAATGCAGATCACTCATTGTTTATCCAGAAGACCACTCGAGGTACAGTCGTCATCATGGTGTATGTTGACGACATTTTAGTCACAGGAGATGATGCCCAGGGGATAGAGATGACCAAAGCAGTGTTGGGTCGTCAATTTGTTACAAAGGATCTTGGCACACTACGATATTTTCTGGGACTGGAGTTCGCCAGGAATGCACGGGGTCTAGTAATGACCCAGAGGAAGTATATTTTTTTTTGACGCTCAACCAGAGGAAGTATATTACAGATATGCTGATTGAGACATGCATGGCTGGATGCAGACCGTCTACTACTCCTATGGACCCTAGCATGAAATCGTATGATAATGATACAAAAGAGGTTGACAAGAGAAGGTATAGAGAAATGGTGGGGAAACTTCTCTACATAACTATAACCCGACCTGATATTGCCTTTGCAGTTAGTCGGGTAAGCCAGTTTATGGAACAGTCGAGACAGATACATATGGATGCTATATATATGATACTCAGGTATCTAAAATCGTCTCCAGGCACGGGATTGTTGTTCAAGAAGGAAACCGATTTATCTGTTTCAGCATGTGCGGATGCTGACTATGCAAGATGCTCTAAGGATCGAAAGTCTACCTCAGGCTTTGCTGTGTTTGTAGGTAGCTCTCTAGTTTCTTGGAAGAGCAAGAAACAAACCGTTGTGGCTAGATCCAGTGCAGAATCTGAATATAGGGCCATGGCACAGGCAAGCACAGAAATGATGTGGGTTCGAGTTGTACTAGAAGATTTGCATGTGGATGTACCTCTGCCCATGCAACTACAATGTGATAATCAAGCGGCATTGTTCATTGCCAATAATCCTGCCTTTCATGAGAAAACCAAGCACATTGAAGTAGACTGTCACTACACCAGAGACATGATCCAAAAGGGATTGATTTCTACTTCACATGTTAGTTCAGGGGAGCAGACAACCGACAACTTCACCAAACCGCTTCTCAGAGGACCGTTCCAGAAATGCACTTCCAAGCTGTGCATGATCGATATCTATGCTCCATCTTGAGGGGGAGTGTTGAAAGAATTATATATATGTGTACTGTTCGATCGTTTTCTTCTTTTATTTTCCGTCTTATGTAATTTATCCATAGGGTTTTCTCTATATAAGAGACCCTAGGGTTCACTGGAATAAACACAATTCATAGTTTTTCCAACAATCTCCGTGCTTGTTTGCGCCATAGCCCTATATTCGGATTCGGCACTGGACCTTGCCACAACAGTTTGTTTCTTGCTTTTCCAAGAAACCAGAGAGCTTCCAACAAACACTGCGAATCTTGAGGTTGATTTTCGATCCTTAGGGCATCCTGCATAATCAGCGTCTGCACATGCTGAGATAGACAAATCTGTGCCCTTCCGAAACAGCAACCCTGAACCTGGAGAAGACTTCAGATACCTCAGTATCATGTGTATAGCATCCATATGAACTTGTCTTGGTTGCTCCATAAATTGACTTACCCTGCTTACTGCAAAGGCAATATCAGGTCGAGTTATGATAGTATAAAGGAGCTTACCCACCATTTCTCTATATCTTCTTTTATCCACTTCAACAGTATTACCATCATACAACTTCATGCTTGGATCCATGGGAATACTTGATGGTTTGCATCCAACCATGCCTGTTTCAATCAAGAAGTCTATAATGTACTTCCGTTGGGTCATCACCAAACCCTGTGCATTCCTGGCAAATTCCAACCCCAGAAAATATCTTAGGGTTCCAAGATCCTTCGTAACGAACTGATGGCCTAGGAACGTCTTCGCCCTTTCTATGTCCTGAATATCATCTCCTGTAACCAGAATATCATCAACATAGACCATGATAACAACCGTACCTGCCGATGACTTCTGAACAAACAATGAGTGGTCTGCATTTGACCTCTTGAATCCCTGTTGCTCAATCAGATTGGAAAGATTCTGGAACCACGCTCTTGGACTCTGTTTGAGGCCATAAATTGCCTTGTGAAGTCTACACACCATATGCTTCTCCCCCTCAGCAGTAAACCCTGGTGGCTGCTGCATGTAGACTTCCTCCTGCAGATCCCTATACAAGAAGGCATTCTTGACATCCAGCTGAGATATACTCCAGTCACGGACCACGGCCACAGATAAGAGAATGCGAAGGGTAGAATGTCGAGCCACTGGAGAGAAAGTGTCCATATAGTCCACGCCATAGGTTTGTGAAAAACCACGCGCGACCAAACCTGCTTTGTACCGATCCAGACTGCCATCTGCATGATATTTAACTGTGAAGACCCATTTACAGCTCACAATAGATGCATCAGGAGGAGCAAGAACCAAAGACCATGTGCCACGAGACTTCAATGCACGTATCTCATCTTCCATAGCCAATCTCCAGCAATCAATCTTCATAGCTTCCTGGTAGGTCCGTGGTATATCCACGAAAAACAAGGCTGCAACAAATCTCTGAAAGTCGCCAGTGAGACGGTGAAACGACACCTGTCAAGCAAAGGGATAAGAGGCACACATCCGCTTCTGCTTCCGGATAGCAATAAGAATATCAAGATCATCTTCTGCTGTACTGGATGGTCTAGTTTCCTCCTGCAATGAAGAATCCTGCACATGTACCATATCTGACCTGTCAGTAGTAATGCTATCTGAACATACCTGAGGCGTGATGGGTGGCTAACATGTAGCCTGAGCAGGACCTGACCGACGCGTATAGAATTTTGGTAGAGGTGGAATGGGAGGTCGTGGAAGAGGTGGAGGTGGAGGTGGTGGTGGTGAAGTTGATGTAGGGGCAGGAACAGGAGGAGACTCAGGTGAACTCCAAGTAGGTGGTGGAGGAACATAGACATCATCATTGGTAGTGGATGGTACCAGTCTATCACCTGCAGGAGAAAAATACATAACAGACTCAAAAAATGTGACATCAGCACTAACAAAGTATTTCTTATTTATAGGATCATAACACCGATAGCCCTTCTGAGTTCGAGAATAACCAACAAAGACACACTTGACTGCTCTAGGAGAGAGTTTGTCAAGTCCAGGAGACAGAAGATGAACAAATGCCATAGCACCAAAGACACGTGGAGTCAGTGAGAATAATTCCTTGTCAGGAAACATGATAGAGAGAGGTATTTTCTCACCGAGGACTGAGGATGGCATACGATTGACCAGATAACACGCGGTAAGAACAACATCCCCCCAGAAAGAAATAGGAGCACAACTCTGAATCAATAGGGTTCGAGTAATGTCAAGGAGATGGCGATGCTGTCTTTCCGCCACTCCATTCTGCTGAGATGTGTACGCACAAGTGGTTTGGTGAATAATGCCCTTTGATGAAAGAAATTGAGAAAGGGACCGTGTGCAAAATTCTAGGTCATTATCTGTACGAACATATTTTACAGTAGAAGAGAAAACATTTTGCACTTCATTAATTAAATTCTTGATCACATCTCCTGCTTCAGAGTTATTCTTTAAAAGAAAGACCCAAGATACATGAGAGAAATCATCCACTACCACTAGATAAAACCTGTGCCCCTGATGATCGGGTACACGACTTGGACCCCATATATCTATATGAAACAACTCGAATGGGGAGCTACTGCTCCGACTCTGACGACTAGGAAAAGCTTGACCGATGATGCTTTCCCAACTGACATGCTTCACAGCGAAAGGACGAACTGGGAGAGATCTGAGGTAGAAGATGGCGCATTTTCTAGAGCGGGAGGTGACCGAAACGTAGATGCCAGATGTACGGAGAAACTGATCCAGCAGAATAAGAGGAGACGCCAGCATAGGAATTCCGAACCAGTCGATATAGACCATTTTGCTCAGAGCCACAGCCAATCACCCTGCCCGTTAGTATGTCCTGAAAAATAAGAGAAGACGGGTCAAATATAGCACGACAATGCAAATCCTTCGTAATCTGACTAATAGATAACAGATTCATCGAGAACTCAGGGGCATGTAGGACATTCTGTAGATGCATAGTAGAGGATAGGAAGACCTCCCCCTGTCCAACAAGGGGGGAATGAGTACCATCTGCGATCTGCACTGAGCGACCGTGAGGAATGTCCCTGTAGGACTCAAGTCTATCTCGATCTCGGCAGAGATGATGTGTGGCACCCGAATCTATAATCCAATCAGAGATATCATGAGTCGGTGTAAATGCAGTAGATCTACCTGAAGTACTAGCAGCAACAGATGAACTGGCGGAGGCTGTAGCAGCAACATCTGAAGGTCCACCAGACGAATCACCAGATGATTGTGGCATAATATCGCGGAGACGTGCCACAAGTTCCTCAAAACGGTTATCTGCAGTAGATGCCAACTGGGACTAAGAGTGCTCTGCAACACGTGCCGATGCTGGGAACCCATGCTTAGAATAGCATGTCTCCTACGAGTGTCCTGTGCGGTGACAATAGGAACATGGCTGACTAAAGCGACCACCCCTTCCTTGAGGTCCACGTCCACGTCCACGTCCACGTCCACGACCTGAAGGCGGGACACCTCTCCCACGCGAAACTGCCATCGCCGATGGGGGTGGAGTAGAAGAACTGGAAGAAACTGTAATGCGACTGAGTCTCCTGTAAACCTCCTCCACTGGAGGAATAACTGCATCGGCTAAGATCTGAGAACGGGCGGCGTCATATTCAGGATCAAGGGCCATAAGTAGAATGCCCACCATGGTGGCATTCCAAAATGTCTTCTGCTGTTCAGGAGTCGCTGTGAGTGGGATAGTACTGTATAACTTCTCAAACATCCCCCTCAGGGATGTGTATAAGGAGTGAAGAGGTCTGCCGCTCTGCTTCATCGTGAATATGTCATGCTGAAGCTGTAACATCTTGGTCTCATTTCGCACCTGCGAATATGTAGCAGCTAGGATATCCTACATCGCCTTGGCAGTGGGCTGATGGAGGACATCGTTGGCAATCTCCATCGTCAATGTACCTGATAACCAAACCTTTGCATAGGCGTCATCAGCCTCCCCACGAGGCATATATCCCTGTCTTCTCTGCTGGCTCATCCTCGGTAAGAATATGCTTCTTGCCATTCGACTTCATGAGGCTCATGAACTGCATCGCCCAGGGCTCGTAATTCGACCCGTCCATCTTGACTATTGGCGTAGGACCTTTGAATGCGCCTATGGAGGGCATATCAACCTTCGACTCTGACATATTGCCGCTGGAGAAGAACACGGGTTTGTAGACAAAGTGATAGATGTCTACACAATCTGCATAGGATTCGAGTGCGTATGTAGACGTTATGCACTCAAATCCATCTATCTGGAGGAAGAGACGAGTACGGGCTCGCCGGGGATCGCCGAGGATCGGCTAGGGCACGCCGGAAGCTCGACTACGGCCACCGGGTGGTGATGGCGGCGGGACTAGGGAGCTGCCTGGGGGCTGGCGGCGGGAGTAGAGGGCCGCCTGGGGGCTGGCGGCAGGACAAGGGGGGCGCCGGAGGGCTGGCGGCGAGAGTAGGGGACTGCCTGGGGTTTTGGCAGCGGGAATAGGGGGCCGCCGGGGGGTTTGGCGGCGGGGCTGGGTTCCACCGGGGGTTGGCAGCGGGTGTGGGAGCCGCCGGGGAGGGGCTGGGAGCCGGCGGCGGCGACGGGATGAGAAAGAGGAGAGAGGGCGGCGGGTGGGGAGAGGGAGAGAGCCCTAGGGCTTGGGCTCTGATACCATGTTGGGAGAAAAACTGAGATTAATTATTCAGAGAAACCCTAGGCTCTCTTATATAGGGAGAGACCTTAAGGGTAAAGTACAAAGTAGTCCAGAGAAAACAAAGAAATAACAAACATGTACATAACATAATAATATCTATCTCTACATAATCCATTGTTTCTCAATGAAGAACGTTATAAATGACTGCGATATAATTGTGTAGGATTACTTCTCAAATTATGAATACTAGTACTTCTCAAATTGGGAGTACTCGTTCGGTATAGTTCTATTTTCAACATGATTTATCCTAATAAGTCACCAGCATTAGTTTTTATCGTGTGAGACATGGATTTTAATGATTCTAAAATCAATAGTCCCGTGTATCCCAAATCATACATGAAGACGAGCTAGCCATCTGGCTCAAAACCATCTCTCTGATTTTTGTTTATCCTCTTCTATGTTCATTTAAATGATACAGTCTTACAAATATGTTATGTATACATAACTTTCATATTGGCTCTCTTTTGTATCCGCATCATATTTATGTCAATAGTGATTGTCCGAATTCTGATTCAAATGGTAATTGCAGTCTGAAGAGCTTGTCGAATTTGGTGCCTCTATTGGACCAACCCCTGCTTCCGTAATTAAGAAGTGCAAATATACAATTGCTATGCTTTCAGATCCTAATGCTGCCCTGTCGGTGAGCCTTTTTTTTACTATTTTTGGAATGCATTTAATTCATTTTTAATGTAGAATTTTAGGAATTTAAACTACTCCTTACCTGCAGAACGTTTCTTTTGTTTAAGAATGTAACGATGACTAATGAGGGCAAGTAAGCAAGGGGCGCCTTACCAGTTATTGATGATGTCCTCTATAAATATTCTTAGTGACTGCAAAATTCAAGTTTTGACTTATTTTGGTTTACTTTTTAACATGATTTGTGTTTTTATTGTAATAGGCTTTTATTCAGCCCACGATGTTTATTTTGGTAACGGAATGTCTAAAATTTAGATTTCTCCATCCAAGTCGACAAGGCATGATAAATTGATTATTTCTTCTTCCCTCAAAAATAACTTCAGCTCATTTGTTCCTTGACATCCTTGTTTTACGAAAAATACAACAAAACCTCTGTCTGATTCATAAGAAGAAGTCCGTTGTCTCAAGTTGCAGAATCCATCTTGCATTGAGGCTACAATTTGACATGCTTTATGCAGGTGGTCTTTGATGAAGATGGTGTTTTAGAAGAAATATGCAGCGGAAAAGGCTATATTGACATGTCCACTGTTGATGCTGAGACTTCCTCTAAAATTGGCCGTGTATGATGATTATCTTTTTAAGCTTTAAACCTACTTTCTCTTTTCATTATAAGAACTTACTCTTCATTTCCAATGTTGTAAACTTCATTTGATAGTGATCCTGGCTTTAAGTTGTACGCTTTTGAAGTTTGAATTAAAAAAAGGTAGACCCATTGGAAAATAAATGGCATGAGAAATTTGAATTAAAAAAAAAGGCAGAGCACCCTTTGGGAAATAAATGGCATGTGTTGCAATTAAGCTTGGTTTGCATTGTTTAAATTTCTTGGGCTTTCTTTTAATTTATCACTTCCTAACTCTTTTTTAGAATGAAATTCTTGAACTCAAAGGATCGTATTCTGAACGTATATTGAGGTCCCACCTTTTGTATATATCTGATATTATTTTCTTCATCCAGTGTGCTGATCTCCTCAATTCTCTTGATCATTATCTCCTCAGTGATCCCTCGCATTCATATGCATGTAGAACATCCAGCGTGGATCCCATCACCACTATAGGGTCAAGTCTCACGTGATGCAATGCAAGCACGCATTTCTTTTGAAAGGAGAAAGGGCGGGCAGAGATGGGACCCACCGCAGAGCAAGCACACATTGTTTGGGGATCCTATGTGATGTACCTTGTGCCTGCACAATGTGCATCATCTTTGTGTGTATATTTTATCTATGCATGTTCCATGCGATGTCTCCCATGCGGGCAATGTTTTCTAAGCTTGCATAAGGCACCATGCCTTCCTTGCATGCATAGCTTGCATTAACTATGAGTGTCTAGCTGCACAAATTTTGTGGGCTCATGTAGCTATGCATGAGATTGGTTCTTGATATCATGAAATGCAACATGATCTCACCCACACATGAGAACCTTTTTTTCTCGGACCACACTTAAGATTGAGCACATATACATGTATACTTGAATACGAATCTCTTATCCTATAGATGATATGGCATCGTGGTTCTCGTGACAAACATAGTGGAAGGAGTTAGGGTTCTTAACAGAGTGATTAAAATAATTCATTTTATGCGAATCTTGATTGAACCCATTACTCATCACTAGAAATCTTATTTTCGATCGCATATCTACTTGTTCTTATTTTCTCCCTTCCATGCTTGCATCGGGATCCTTGACCATCGTTACTTTGGTCAAACCATTAGTCTCTTCTACCTTTGTTGTAGTTAAAGGCACATCCATCAAGCTCACTATTGTTTCGAAATCCATCTTATGGCTTCAGGTTTTACAAGAACCTGCTTACCGTTTCATTCAAAAAAGAACATATTAACATTGTGACAAGAAACATATCACTTACTTTAAAAAAGAAGAAATAGTTCACTTGATCGTCACTAAACCACAACCTCTCTTATTTAGAGAGGATGTCAAAACTACAAGTAGGTATTACATAAACAAGAATAGGCAATACATCCCTAGCAGGGTTCTACAATAATCATCAATCAACAATAACAACAAAGCCTTTTCCCACATCAAGTAGGGTCGAATACATGGATTCTTTGCCTCCATTCATATCTATCTTGGGTTATTCTCGAGCTTAGATCCAAAAAAACTAAGATCCCTGCGTATAATCTCATTCCAACACTTTTTGGGCCTTCCTTACCCTCTCTTAGCTGGCTCAACATCCCAAAACTCACATCTCCTAACCGGTGCATCAGCTGATCTCCTTTGCAAATGGCCAAACAACCTTAAGTTGTTTTCTCGCATCTTACCCTTGATAGGAGTTACACCAGCTTTCATTCTGATTGTATCATTCTGAATTCGATCTTTACATGTGTATCCAAACATCAACCTTAGCATTTTCATTTCTGCTATTGCCATTCTCTGCACAGGTCTATGGTTCACATGCCGACATTCAGATCCATAGAGCATAACAGGTCTCACGGCTGCTTTATAGAACTTTCCTTTGATTTTCAAAGGAATTTTCTTATTTCAGAGAACAACAGAGGCTCCTCTCCACTTTAGCCAACCTACATTTGTTCTATCAGTAACATCTCCATCAATTTCCCCATAATGTTGCAAAATAGATCCTAGGTATCTCAAAGAATCTCTCTTCTAAATGTTATCGTCACCAATCTTCACCTCGATTCCTTCATCATTGCTTCCATCAAAAGTGCACTCCATATATTCAGTCTTAGCCCTACTTATACGAAATCCTTTAGTCTCCAATGTATGTCTCCAGACCTCAAGCTTCTCATTTAATCTATTTCTAGTCTCATCAATCAACACAATATCATCAGCAAATAACATGCACCAAGGTATCTCATCCCGAATTTCACTTGTCAGTCGTCCATAATCAAGGTAAAAAAATAGACTTAAAGTTGAACCTTGATGTAAACCAATGTTTATGTCAAAATAGTCAGTCTTCCCAGTCTGGATCCTTACACAAGATAAAACCCTATCATATATATCCTTTATGAGATTAATGTATAGGACATGTACTTGTCTCTTCTCCAAAACTCTCCACAATATCTCACGTGGGACAGAATCATAAGCCTTCTCCAAATTAATTAAAATTACAAGGAGGTTTTCCTTTTAGATCTAGAAATTTCCATTGTTCTTCTCAGCAAATGGATGTCTTCAATGGTTGAGCGACCTGGCATGAATCCGAATTGGTTTTCCTTTACGTTGGAAACTTGCCTCAACCTTCTTTTGATCACACGTTCCTAAATTTTCATAGTATGACTCATCAGCTTGATACCTCTGTAATTTGAACAATTTTGAATGTCCCTTTGTTCTTATAAAGCAGCACCACGATACTTCTCCTCCAATCTTCAGGCATTTTCTTGCTTCACCAAATAACATTGAATAAATTTGTAAGCCAAATCAAACCACGCTCACCTAAAACTCTTCATATTTCTATAGGAATGCCATCCGGTCCTACACCTTTCCCAGGTCCTATAACCTTCAAAGCCTTCTCTAATTCCTTTCTTTGTATTCATCTATAGCTTGCTCGATTCAAGTAACTTTCACTGCTAGCTAGATCACCTAAAGTGATATTTCTATTTCCTTCCATAATGAAAAGCTTATGGAAATACTGCTTCCATCTCGTCTCTATATCATTCTGAGTAATAAGCATGCGACTTTCCTCATCCTTAATGCATCTCACTTGAGAAAGATCTTTGGTATTTCTTTCTCTTGCCTTGGCCAACCTGAATATATCCTTCTGGCCCTCCTTAAAGTCGATGTTTTTGTATGAAACCTCATAAGCTTTTGACTTAGCTTCGCTTACAGCCTTCTTTGCTCCCTTCTTTGCTATTTTGTAGTTTGTGGCAGTTTCCTCTATTCTATCCTTAGACATATAGCTTTAAAGTATGCTCTTTTAATTTTGAGCTTCTTTTGCACCCCTCCACTCTACCACTAAGCCTCCTTTTGGCCTGGAGCTCCTCCCTTTAACTCGCCTATCATCTCGACAAGATACTACCGCCTCCCACATCTCGTTTGCACTTTCGCTACAATCTCAAGATAAGTCTTCTAAAACCTTCTCCCTAAAGCCTGATTGCTTCAGTTGAATATTCCACCATCTAGTTCTAGTGGTCTTCGAAACCCTCCTTTTGTTTACAAGCCCTTTTATTTGCACATCCGTGACTAACAAGCGATGTTGGGTTGTCAAACTCTTTCCTGGGATTACTCTGCAGTCTTTGCAACACAACCGATCTTTTCTCCTCAACGAAAAGTAATCTATCTGTAGTCAGGCGACTCTTATAAGTAATTAAATGCTCCTCCCTCTTCTTGAACCATCAATGTGAATAAAAAACAATAACCATCAATGACCATATAGTAAAGAGTTATATTGGTAGCAATGAATAGAACCGTTTTTGTAGAGGTACGAAGTCAATGATTCGAAGTCTTTGTAGAGGTACTAAATCAGTGATTCAAAGGACCAATGTACTAGCTCTAGGATATTAGTACGAGTACAAATGGATTATTTTGAAGCATAAGGTCAAACATAAGAAAAAATGAAAACACAAATTTTGATTCAAAAAACATCGAAATATAAGCTAAAGGAAGGCAAATTGTAGCATCACATGATTTGACATCATTATATCACAAGTTATAAGGTGATAAGCATATTTGTTTGTATAGAGAAATAAAGTGATGAGCCTGGGGTTATACATATTTATGTTAGGCCATTCCTTTTTCATGAAGAGGCATGACAATAGTATTCTTTGTGCTTTTATGTTAATCATGATATGCTCCTAGTAGAGATGATAATACATTAGCCATTTTTACAAAAATTTCTCATCAAGGTTCTAGACAGCTTCGATTGGGTTCAAACCCTCTTCTATTTTTGTAATGGTGACCATGACATCATCCTCCTTGTGAGAATTTGCAGAGATACACGAGCATAGTTTACAAGCCCCTCAATCAAAATGGAGACACGATTACTTGGATAGATATTGGTTTTGTCATAAGCCATACCAACCAGTTTACAGACAATGCATGTTAATATGTTATAGTTATTGGCAAGGTAGATAACCTATTATGAAGTATCTAAAAGGCTTTTTTCACCGAGAATTGTTCTTTAAAAAGAATGGTTTTATCTAGATATATGTGCTTGTTTTGTTGCCAATCATGCTGGATCTTGGAGGAAAGGAAGCCTACAACCAGTACCTTCCTTGGTGGTTGTTGGAGTATATGCATCATCTTGTGTAGATGGGTAATTGGATCCCTCCAGGGTCCAATTACCACATCTAGTGGTTTAGTCCCACATCTACTATCTGTAGGACTTGGAGGGTTAGTGGAGGCTATATAAGAAGCCCCATACCCATTGTATTAGATGAGAAACTTCAATAGAAGAATCAACCCTTTGAGGTGTTCTCCTGTGGTTTCATCTCTCTCCTCACAGATTACGGTTCCACGTAAAATCTTGGTGTTCCATGATTCTTTATCTCTGATTACGTTTTCCACATTCTTAGTTTTCCACATTGTATCAGAGCAGGTTCGATTCTCGAGGAGTTATTCTCATTATTTGTTCGAGATTCGATTTTGGTATTTTTGTTCTTGAAGATTATTGTGTTTGGGATTGTTCAAGTTCAAGTTCTAGGGTTTCTAATCCCTATCTGTGCTGATGCAAGTTTTTATCAGAAGCATGTTAAAAAAAATCTAGGGTTTTCATTCTGAAACCCTAATTTGTGCTTTTTTTGAGGATCATCGTGTATGTTCTAAAGATTTATGTTTCTGAGGATTTATGAAGTTCTAGACAACTAGGGTTTTGTTGAAGCCCTTGTTACGCATCAACACGTATTTTCAATCCCAATTCTAGAAGAAGGCTTGATTCTCTCAACATTCACACCATCAGCAATATTAGGGTTCCATCTCAGGAACCCTAGATCGAGAAAAAAATTTTCAGGCGTTCAACCACTCCATCGACTCCCAGTGCGATGTCACATCTCTCTCGATGTGCACAGTAAGCATCGCCACTTCCTTATCCCGTCAGATCAGCGGTATGCCCAACTTGAGCCACTATAGCAGTAGCAACCAACTCCTCGGCTGTACACAATCGACGGGTCGCCGCCCTGTGGTTTCGCCTGCATCGTGAATTCCTTCCACGCATCTTCGAGAGGCCTTGGTGAGGCCCATCCGCATATCCATCTCCAGGCGATCCCATAGCGCCGCCACCTCCCTCAAGCTCCTCCAAGCCCTTGCACGAGGGCACCAACTGCGACCCCTTCTCCGACGATGCGACATCTCCAAGCGGAGATCACACCCTCCTCATCCTCCAACTTTGTCGATCTCCAGTTGAGCTCTCAACGGCGACGATGCCGCTCCTCCCTCTTGGCGATGACTCTCAATGTAGAACCCCATTAGAGGCGGCATCCTTCGAGAGGGGTTTCTAAGTGGGAACCCTAAATAAATAGTAACATTTTTTCTTCTTTCTATGAATTTTTGTAAAGGCCCAATGGGCCATAAAAAAAGGGAAGGGGGCTAGAGCTGAATTGGGCTACTGCATTTTGGGCCCTATTTTCGAGCCATGTTTCGGAAAAATGAGACGGCTATTGAAGAAAGGAAAAAAGAAAAGGAAGAGAATAACCGAGAAAAAAAGGGAACATCTAAAACAATTAAAAAAAAGCCGAAAAAAGATTTTTTTATTAAGACCGGTTCATTGGTTTTTTTGTTTCTCCCCATCTTTTCATGTCTTCTCCCAATTTGTTGATGCCATTATTTTCGACAAGTATGGGAGAAAGGAGGAGTATTGTGTAGAGTCATAGGTCATATTCAGATTTTCCAGGACAAATTTCAGACTCTACATATTTTCAGATTCAGACTCGACGTTTAGATTGGTTCCGAGTCTTCAGTTTGATTCGCACAAGTTTACGATCATTATTTATGTGGTTCCCATATTTGTTTTTGGTCTCAGAGTTTTCATGTTATCCATAGGGACTCCAGAGTAGAGATCCCATTCTCTATGCCATCGTGGGCTAGGGTTTTCATGTGGTTTCATAGAGAGTAGAGATCCCATTCTCCGAGCCAGTATGAGAGAGACCTAGTTATCTGACGATGAGACTTTTCAGATTCCGTTATCCAACGACCGTGGACTCCGACGATGATGTTTCTACGGCCTTTTTAGTTCGACCCTTCAGAGATGGAGCAGTTGCCCACATGATTCAGTCTTCTACATGTAGTGGGATAGAGTACTCTGACGAGGAGACTCATTCAAATTCTGTTACTCTGATAGGTGGAATACAGAGCACACGTTCTTCGACGAGGAGACCCTGTTTGACTCACACTCAAACCCGTTTGTCCCTCTTCACCTGCACGATATGAGAAGCAACATCCTCGACAACAATCGATAGTTTTGTATGTTTTGAGCTGATATTGTCCGTAGTTTCTTGTATTATGAGCAAGGTTTGAAAAAACGAAAGGCGAAACGAGGTGTTTTCCTCGGTATCGAGGCTAGGCGTAGCCTCGAGGCGTAAGCCTCAATTTATAGAGAAAAATATACAGAAAACAATAATTATATATATGTCAATGTAATTATATGTTCTTTACCCAGTATATAATACTTAAGACTAAGATATGATGAAATAATAGAGATAAGAACACTAGAATAGAAGATAGAACATCATATCCTTTTCTACACATTTTCATCCAATCAAAGAGGAACTCATTGTCTATACATGAAGTAAAAGAATTAAACAATACATGTCTATCTTTGAAATATTGTTGTAACTAAAAGTACAATTAAATATACATCAAAGAAATTTATGTTATATGTCAAACACATAATATGTGACAGCATGAGAAATCGTGAACCCTATCTATTTCATTTTGCTTGATATATTGCAAAGCTCATTACATTTACGAGTATTGTTGGATTTAATATCTATGAATTTATTCATTAAAAGGCAAATAGTAAGAGTTTGCGAAGTAATTGCACACGACTAGTAGTTGTTAGAATACTGAGATGATATATTCCATAGAGCCCTAGGGTCTCTTATATAGGGAGAGAGCCCTTGGGTAAATTACATGAGAGGTACATAAAGAAACTGAAATATAATAGAAGACACATAAAGACGAACAACTATCTCTACACTCCCCCTCAAGATGGAGCATAGATATCTATCATGCTCAGCTTGGAAGAACATCTCTGGAAAGGTCCTCTGAGCAATGGCTTAGTGAATATGTCTGCTGTCTGGTCCTCTGAACTGACGTGAGACGTGGAGATGAAGCCCTTCTGAATCATGTCCCTAGTGTAATGACAATCCACCTCTATGTGTTTTGTTCTCTCATGGAAGGCTGGATTGTTGGCAATGAATAATGCTGCCTGATTGTCACATTGCAGGTTCATAGGCAAGGGAACATCAACATTCAGATCTTCTAAGACTGCTTTAACCCACATCATTTCTGTGCTTGCCTGTGCCATGGCTCTGTACTCGGATTCGGCACTGGATCTCGCCACAACTGTCTGCTTTTTGCTTTTCCAAGAAACTAAAGAACTTCCTATGAAGATAGCAAATCCAGAAGTAGACTTACGGCGGTGTAGGGGCTGGGCGGCGTATATCAGAGGGCCGCAAGGTGCTGGGGGGGCCCGCTGGGGGCTGGGGAGCCCGCTGGGGAGGGCTGGGGAGGCCGCTTGAGGGGCGGCGAGGAGGCGACGAGCCCGAGGAGGGAGGGTTCGAAACCCTAGGCGGCGGGAGAAGGGGGGGGGGCGGCGGTGGAGAACCCTAGGGTTAGGGTTATGGCTCTGATACCATGTTAGAATACTGAGATGATATATTCCATAGAGCCCTAGGGTCTCTTATATAGGGAGAGAGCCCTTGGGTAAATTACATGAGAGGTACATAAAGAAACTGAAATATAATAAAAGACACATAAAGACGAACAACTATCTCTACAGTAGTAAATATAAAGTTATGTGCACGAAAGAAAAATCAGATTTAGGCATTTATCCGGTATAATGTGACTCCCACCCGCGGATTCGGGTTACTCGTTTGTACATGATTAGCAGTATTGTATTCACAATGGATCACATTATGTTACAAAAATTTAGGAGAAATTTTTCACATTTCGAAATGACATTCACATTTAATGTAAACAACCACAAAATCAACAACAAATGTCACCAATTGACAACTCATTAATTTCCACATATATATTACATGTATAAAAGAGACTGCATCATGTACATGTATCCCAAAATATAGAAGAGAAAGAAAAGCATTATACATTATCTGAATAAAAACGACATATGTATCGTCGAGTATGCTCGGGATCATCGGCCTATATGCTGAGATGCTGGCGCTTTTCCTGCCAAGCATGCAAAGAAACAAAAGAATGTCAACAATTGTTGCATACAATCCAACATATTAAAACTTGCATGTAATTTAGTGTTTTAAAAAGAAAGCAATTAGATAGGCATTGGCATTTAAAAATAACAATCTAATTGCATGGAAACTGGTTTTCAAGCTGCTATGTATGTAAATCCTTTGATCACCCATCACCCCATCACTGTTCATAAATTACATTTTCATATATTAATTAATGACCCATATGTATGTTATTTTCTTTTTATCACTTAGAGATCATGATGATGGATCTTGATATTGAGGATGATGTCTCTGATTTGATCTTGATTTCTGTCTAATTTTTCAAGTCTAGTGGGTAGTCTATGGTCTTAGTCTGAGTGTGATCTCACACTATGACTCTATGACGTGAAGAATACCTTAGGGTCGGGGTACCTCCGTAGGCATGCGGTGGAGTATAATGCGTCCTAACTAAGTTCCCAACACGTCCACTAGCTTTTCCTAACATTTGTACTAGTAGATCTAAATTCTGATTAAATGTCAAAGATGGATGATTATTGATGATTTATGTCTCAAGCTCAATTGTAGCCAATCTCAGGTGTAACCAAACTCAACTGTAACCAACAAGGTTCAGGAAAGCGGTATGCGTATGCGTTCGAACTGGTCACTGAATAGCGATTAAGCGGTATGCAGGGGCATATGTGGGGTATATGTGGTTCTACGAGGTATCCTAACTTTTTATTTAAAAATAAATAAATAAATATATATTTACAAAAATGACTGTAACTGAACTAAATATAATTGTTGTCCAACAGAAGATCTAAAAAAATGACTTTCATATAGAGCTCAAAACAATCTTTATTAATCAAATACCAGTACCTCAATAGAGAAGTTAGCACAATTAATAATTGACAACAATCACCAAAATATGCAAGTATTCGAAAGAAAATCGAAATTTAACACAAATAACATTAGTAATGTACTAATTAAAATAGCATAAGAAAACAGAAATGTTCAAGCGACAATATTGTAACTGGTTAACTCCAATATGTGGAGGTGACTTGTAACTCTGTATGTCTATTAAATTCATGATAAGATGATATGATGTGCTTTTTAATAATAAATTAAGTGGACTGACTTTTTTGCAACTTGTACACCAATGTATGTGAATATATAATTGTATAAATACCTCTATTGTTGAATTATAATGTCATTTATCTTCGTTGTTATATTTATTACTAATTCTTCATTAAAAGTACCAAACTCTACATATACCTATATATTGCAGTCAAAATAACTATTAGTTGACTAAATTAGTTTGCTAAATTATTGGTACATTATTCTTTTTCTTCCTTCGTGCTTACTCCAATCTTACAGTACGACTACTTCGACGATGGATTTAAATGGTAATGGAATACTTGGTTGGCATACATGCAAAAATAAGAAATAATGATAAAATGAGGGTGCAATGTTATCCAAATTATTTCACATGATCAAATTCTGATGTGTCACAAATCATACAATAAAAAACGTAGTATAAATAAAAAATGTGGCACAAATCATACTATAACACATTTCATACACACATTTGACACATTTCAAAACAATAACATGAAATAAGTGACTTAAAAAATCACATAAAAAATCACATAAAAATCACATAAAAAAATCACATAAAAATCACATTTAACCCAAATCCGGCACACATGGGCGCATAACTGACTGATTCATGAAAGCAGTGCGCTGAAGGTGCCGCACACGCATATGCTGCCGCATAGGCCGCTTTCGTGAATACTGGTAACCAAACTCTCAACTGTAACACATCGCCAAGTTTATTGGCGGAACGGTAACCAAAACTCTAGCGGTGAAGAAGTCTCTTAAGAGACTCTTTTGTCTCGCCCTCTAAGTGGAAGTGCGGTCCAATAGAAGGCTAGGCCTACTCCAAAACTACGCCTCTGAGATGAGTGGGAGAGACTCTCAAGAAAAGTCACTCCAAAAAACCGGCCTGATCGGTACGGGCAAATGAGCTCGTAAGAAAAACTAAAACCGAGGGCCCCCCAGCCTAGTACCCTAAGAATAGAGGATCAACGGAACTGGTCAAAACCCTAGATCCCAATGAGGCGTAAAAAAACACTGCGAGCTCGCGTAAAAAAAACATAAAAAGGACTGGGATCCTAAACGTGCGTACTTGGCAGCCACTGCCCTAACTGGGCTTCCTATCTCTCGCCCAGTTGAGGGTCATCGCACCCTCGCACAGTCAGGTGTAAGAGTCACCGTGATTGACACCCTAAATTCTCATTTTGATTCTCATTCAACCACAAGGGTTCACTGGATTATATATCCCTTTCGCAATACCTTGTGTGATTAGCTTTACAGATCAAAGTGATTGGTCAACGTGGATGTGATATACCTGTAGTAGATTATACTAACAGTTAGTTTTATTAGTCCTATTTATATATCGCTTCAAGCATTTGGAGTTATTCCCTGAAGAATATGTGAACCTTCATGCTATTAAAACCCTATTATTTTATTAATACTATTCTTGGACTACTTGGACCTCTAAGCCTTTAAGTAACATACTAGACTTGAATAGGTGTGATTCCAATCCGGTCACCCAGTCGATAAGCAAGTTTGCTGATATCTCATGAGCTACAAAGATCTACCTAAAAATGGATGTTATTATTTAACTTAGCATGGTCAGAGGGGCAATGTAATATGGCCAATTGTCAATAAACTCTAAGCTCTTCTGACCTTGGTGAGAGAGTTCACTTCTTACGAAAAGAAAATGTTCAACTTCCAAAGCTGGATTCACATGAGAAAAGGACTAAAAGGGCCGTACAGATTTGGCAATAAAATATACTAACAGGTCGTTTTATTAGTCCTGTTCATAGATCGCTTCAAGCATTTGGAGTTATTCCCTGAAGAATATGTGAACCTTCATGCTATTAAAATCTTATTATTTTATTAATATAATTCTTGGACTACTTAGACCTCTAAGCCTTTAAGTAACATACTAGACTTGAATAGGTGTGATTCCAATCAGGTCATCCAGTCGATAAGCAAGTTTGCTGATATCTCATGAGCTACAAAGATCTACCTAAAAATGGATATTATTATTTAATTAGCATGGTCAGAGACGCAATGTAATATGGCCAATTGTCAATAAACTCTAAGCTCTACTGACCTTGGTGAGAGAGTTCACTTCTTACGAAAAGAGAATGTTCGACTTCCAAAGCTGGATTCACATGAGAAAAGGACTAAAAGGGCCGTACAGATTTGACAATAAAATATAACAACAACCACTGATTTCAGATTAAATTTCACATTTTCAATCCAAAATTTTCCATCCCATGTAGAATACATAATACCAACTCCATAAAATTGTGATGATGACATTACTCACGTGAAGATATACGTCCAACTGTCAATATCATTTGCCTTTCTTAAAACCTCCATCTCAAAGTGAAGCATGACAAAAAAAACTTAATTCATGATTTAACAGAAATTGTAATGCATATACACTGGCTGTGAAAATCTTAGTCACTAATATATAGTTCTGGCCCATCGTACCCATGTTGTGGATAATGGATCAAATTAGCAATCATTTCTTAATCGGTAGGGACATGATCTATCATTAGAAGTTGTGACACAACGATATTATATCATTTTGGAATTTATTATATGGATAACCATTTGGTCAATTATTTCTAGTCATAAATAGAAATAAGTGAAAATCTTATGCAGCGAGACGAACAAGGAGGTTATTCCAGACACTTTGAATCGATTATCTAAATAATCACAGTGCATATTATCACCTTGAACATGTTATAAGCTCTAGTAGCTACAGTTTAATTAGCACAAGTCATAAATTTCTTTGGCATTCCAAGTGTTGGCTACATTCTTGGTCAAATGAGACTTCATTTAGCATCTCTCAAGAAGTTTGAATATTATACATCTCAAGCCATGCAATCCAACAAGAAGAATGTGGTGATTTAACCATCATAAGTTCTAACAGAGCAGAATCACAGAGCCCCCACTCAGGAATTAAAATTTAAGATTAAACACTAATTACCTCCCAACATTCCCTATAAGAAAAAGGCCTCAATCATGTGATTCAAAGTGTAAAGAAATTTCATGCATGGCTTAGTTGGTACATTGATCTCTAATGTGTAATATCAAACATGCATGTTGCTTCCATTTGGGAAGAAGAGCAGCAAGAATGAGGTTAAAGATTTTTCATGCATGGCAGCAAGGAGGAATGAAAATGATTGTACCTTTATCTCCAATATTTGGAGATAGATATTGCATGCAATAGCAACACCTATGGCTGCACTTTGAAAGATGCTGGAGCACAATATCAAGAGAGGGCAGCACCCTCCAACTGTTTGGAAGGAGCAACAGCAACAGTAGCTACTATAGTAGCACTTAGCAGTAGCTGGAGCTCAGATGGAAGTAGCAGCACCTCTGGAGCTGCTGGACAACACTGGAGCAACAAGAATAGTTCCCTCGGTGGAAATTTGGGAGGAGAACTGGGGGTTTGGTTTGATATAAATAAGGAAATAAGTGTTCCCTTGTGTTGACAAGTGGTGGGAAAAGAGAGAGTGCTTTGTCAAAGAAAAAAAACCAAGTGGAGGTTTGCTGGACTGTCTGTCTTCAAAATAATTAAATTTTCTTTTTTTTTTCTTTCATTTTTTCTCTTCATTTATTTGACATACTAAAGTTGACCGTACTCACACCTTGGTCTCCGATTTGGTTGTACAATAGCTCGTTTCGATCGTCTCTGAATAACAATCAATATGAGTATAATATTCTTATACTTTGGGTCATGTATGATTTCCCAAATTCCCGAGATATGGTGTTGGTTTGCGATTAAATTTTGTGATTTTAAAATATCAAATGACCTCCGATCGACAAACGGTCGATTTCGTTGATCTTGTTTCGTCGAATCGGATTTTGGGTGTGTCGCGGCTTTCCGATGGCATACATTACGATGTGATCGACTTTTGATCGATTGATCCCAAATAAAATTTGATATATGATCTATGAATTGATTTAGATCACTTAACATCGATCGATAGTTTTATCGTATCAATTGGATCATATTCGGATCGATTCGGGTTTATTGGATCCAGATGTTACAATGTAAAAACCTCAAAGGGAGTCTCATCCTCGAAACTCGAGTCAAGGTCACTATTTGTCTTGTTTGGATTTCTTCTGCCCACAAAAAACCTCAAAGGCTTTTGAACGCATAAAAACCTCAAAGGAAGAACAAGCCATATTCTTTTAACATGTATAATCAAAATGGGCTTGTTTTGACAATTACCTGAAAAGAGTTGCGGGTATCGTTCCCACATGTCTGCTTCAGTCTCCCATATCGCCTCTTCGACACCATGTCGGTGCCATAGTACCTTGACCAAGAATCTCTTTGCTGCGAAGCTTTTTCACAGCACTGCCAAGTATCTGCACTGGTCTTTCCTCATATGTCAAGTATGGCTCCACGTCAAAATTCTTGTAGTTGATGACGTGTCGAGGGTTGTGTACGTACCTCCTCAGGTTGGATATGTGAAAGATGTTGTGAATGGATAATAGGTGTGAAGTGCTACTCGGTAGGCCACCTTGCCCACTCTAGCAAGAATTCCAACATACCGTGGTGCCAGCTTGCCACGAACACCGAATCTCTGTATTCTCTTTATGGGAGATACTCGGAGGAATACCCAATATCCCACTGGTAATTGCAGGAATTTCATTAGTATGAGATTAAATTGAATCTCAATAAATCATTTTTTTTCAATTTGATTAAAAGAAGAGGATCAGATTACCTGAAATTCCAAGTCTCTTCTCCGACGGTCTGCATAGCTCTTCTGCGGCTTTGTGACGTCAGAAGCTTCCGTCTCACAAGATCAACAACCCTTGTAGTCTCCTCCAAGAGATTTAGGGAATAAAGTGCATGATCACCTACCTCACGCCAACTAAGAGGTGTGATGCATCTCCGTCCGTATAGGGCTTCGAATGGTACCATGTCGATACTGGAATGACGACTGTTATTGCACATGAATTCTACCAACGGTAGATGGTCCTTCCAGGACCCTTTCTACTTCAAAGTGAATGCGCGCAACAAGTCCTCAATTGTCTGAATGGTGCGCTCGCTATGTCCGTTGGTCTGTGGATGGTACATGGAACTCATCTTCAACTCTGCCTGTAGTGCTGACATGAATTGATACCAATAGTGAGATGTAAAACTCGAGTCTCTATCAGACACTACCTCACGTGGTATACCATGAAGTCTGATAATGTTATGTACATATAGCCTGGCCAATCTAGATGGAGTGTAGGTCATGCTGATAGATATGAAATGGGTTGACTTGGTCAACTTGTCAACAACCCAAATTGCCATCATGGCCACATGGTGTCCTCGACAATCCAATGACGAAATCCATCGAGATACTTTCCCACTTCCACTCAGGAATGGGGAGAGACTGTAATAACTCTGGTGGTTTCCTGTGCTCAACCTTGGTCATATGACAAGTCATGCATCTACTAACTTGATGTGCCACACTGCTTTGCATCCTGTCCCATCAGAAATGTCCGCGCAGATCACGATACATCTTTGTGTTGCTAGGATGAATAAACAATCGTGAATTGTGTGACTCATCAAGAATATCTCTGCGTAATTGCTTATCGTTGGGCACAACGACCCGACCAACCTTTCTTAAAATGGACTCTGTCACCACAAAATCATCAAATTCATCCTTGACGGCGCGCATACATCTGTCTCAAATCCAAAGATCTGTCCTCTGTCCTTCAACCATGCGATCCTAAAGACTGCTAAATCGTGTGGGCACGAAGTAGATATATATGCACTCTCTTGGGGATGCCAATCAGTCAAAGCTGCAAGCATATCCCACGTGTATAACCAGTTTGCCGTACCCTCAGCATGAGCTCTCCTGCTAAGTGCATCACCCACCACGTTTCCCTTACCGGGGTGGTAAGAGATCGTGCAATCGTAATTCTTCAGTAGTTCAAGCCACCTGCACTATCTCATGTCCAGCTCCTTCTGATCAAAGATTTACTTCAGACTCTTGTGATATGTGAAAATCTTGAAATTCACCTCATAGAGATAGTGACTCCAGATCTTCAAGGTGAAGACAACTGCCGCCAACTCCAAGTCATGAGTGGGTAATTCCGCTCATGCGGTCTCAACTATCGCGATGCGTAAGTAATAACGTGACATCGCTGCATCAACACCACTCTTAAACCTTCACCTGAGGCATTTATATAGACTGCATAATCCTGAATACCAGAAGGAAGTGCAAGAAGGGGTGCTGTCATCAATCTTTCCTTCAATGTCCTGAAAGCATGCTCGCATGAATCATCCCAAATAAAAGGAACTCCCTTCTACGTCAATCGTATCAAGGGAAGAACAACTCATGAAAACCCACTAACGAAGCGTCTGTAATATCTCGCTAATCCAAGGAAGCTCCGAATCTGAGTGCCTGTCTTGGGCTGCTCCCAAGACATGAATACCTCAATCTTCGCAGGATCTACTGCGATACCTGCTCTAGAAATGACATGTCCAAGAAATGAGACCTGGGATAGCCATACCTCATACTTGCTCAGCTTGGCATACAACTTGTGTTCTCTTAATGTGTCCAGGACTATCCTCAGATCATTTGCATGATCCCATTCATTTCGAGAATATATCAGCACATTGTCAATGATTACCACCACAAACTTGTCCAAGTATTGATGGAAGATCCTGTTCATCATATCCATGAATGCTGCATGTGCATTTGTGAGCACGAACGACATCACAACAAATTCATAATGTTCATCGTCCTGAATGCTGTCTTCGGAATATTCGACTCTCGAATCCTCAGCTGATGGTAGCCTGATTGAAGGTCGATCTTCGAAAACATCGAAGATCCCTGAAGCTGATCAAACAAGTCATCAATGCATGGTAAATGATAACAATTCTTCACCGTTCTCTTGTTCAACTGCCGATAATCAATGCATAATCTCATCGATCCATCCTTCTTCCTGACAAAAAGAACTGGAGCACCCCAAGGTAAAGTGCTCGGTCTCACAAAACCTAAGTCAAGTAATTCTTGCAACTGCACCTTCGGCTCTCTCAATTCGGCTGGTGCCATGTGATATGGAGCCATCGAGATCGACTGTGTATCATGCAATAATGTGATCTCGAACTCAATCTCTCTCTCAGGAGGTAAACGTGGTAACTAATCAAGAAACACATCTGGGTAGTCTGATACTACTCTGATGTCCTGGGTCATCGGCTCATATCGGATGTCTCTCGAATAAATGCTAAATATGAATCACATCCCTAATCATCCAGTCTCTGGGCTTTCAACACTGAGATATACTCCATTTTGGAGTCATGTAATGTACCCTCAAAAACGAACTCAGGCAAGTCCGGAATCCTGAAGACAACTGTGACGCCCGGTCCTGCAGATCCCGGATAACCGTTTACATAACACTCGTAGTATCATATTCGCTAGAGATCACATTAGGTTATTGAAATTCAGGGAAAATTTTTCACGTTTAGTTTTCAAATGACATTCACATTTAACTAACAAGACACAGAACTAATAGTGTTTCACTAATTTTTCTACATAAATTTCCATATAATTTAACATGTAATAACCGAAACTGCATTATGTACATGAATCCGAAATTTTAGCAGAAGGGAAAGAAAAGCATTTATAACATCTTGAACAAGAACTATAACGTGCATACCTGATAATATTTACTTGCGGAAGCTCAGATTCAACTGGCATGATATCATGATGCAGATGTTTTGCCTGCAAACCATGCATAGGGAGAAAAGAGTGTCAATGAAAGTTAGCACATCTAATCAATTAATATAACATGAAATTTAGTGACTCCAAAAGAAAGCAAGTAGATAGACAATTAAATTTAATGAGCTACTGACACTGAAACATGTTTTCTAGTTGTTCGGCATGTGAATTCCCTGACTTAGTCGCCCTACCTTAATTACCCATATTTATCATTTTTATGCATAGATTATATGATCCATATTTAAGCTATCACCTTTTAATTAATTATAAATCATGTTTGTTGGATCTTGGAGATGTGGATGTTGAGTCTCTATTCTTTGTCTTTATTTAATCTCTCAGATTTAGTCGATAATCTGTGATCTTGATCTGGGTGTGACCTCATTTTATGATTCTAAGGCGTGACTTCAGTATAAAACCGTGTATGATTTTCGTTCTTCTCCATGCTTTGAAGTTTCAATGATTTATTCAATGCTTATCATGATTGAGAAGATCCAGATATCTTGATTATTTAATGATTGACATGATCGAGATGATCCATGTCTCTTTCAATGTCTATGAATCATGTGGATGGATATAGTAAGTGTATATGATGGGTCTGGTGTTTTGATTCTTTTCTTGTTGAATTTCTCAAGCTTAATAGATAGTCTGTGGTCTTGGTCTGTGTAAGACCTCACACTATGACTCTAAGGCAATAAGGAGGCCTTAGGGTTGGGGTGCCTCCGTAGGCATGCAGTGGAGTAAAATGCATCCTAACTAAGTTCCCAACACGTCCACTAGCTATGTCTAACAACCGTGAGAGTAACTCCTAGTCTGATAATGATAATTTTCATAATATGATCTTTTCTCTTTGCCAGGAACTACTGGTGGAACAATAACTAGCTCAACTGAAAACGAGCTTAACTGTAACCAAACTAAATTGTACTCAACTCAACTGAAATCAAGCTTCACTGTAACCAACTCAACTGTAGCCGATCTCAATCTCAACTGTAATTCATCTCAACTCTAGTTCAACTTATTTATGACTTATTCCAAGCTCAATTGTAACCTCTCCAAATTCAACTGCAACTGATTTAGATGTAGCCATAGATGATTCAGATGTAGCCATCGCTAAGTCTATTGGCAGAACGATAACTAAAAACTCAAGCAGTGAGGTAGTCTCCTAAGAGACCCTTCCATCTTGCCCTCTAAGTAGAAATGTGGTCTAGTAGAGGGATAGATCTACTCCAAAACTACGCTACTGAGACGGGTGAGAGAGACTCCCCGAAAAAGTCACCCCTAAAGAAAAACCGGCCCCACTGGTATGGGCAAACGAGCTCGAAAAACCAAAACCGAGGGCCCTCCAGCCTATGTACCCTAAAGAATAAGGGTCAACGGAACTAGTCTTTAAAAGAAAACCCGTGGATCCCAGAGAGGCATAAAAATTGCGAGCGCTCGCGAAAAACCGAGAAAAAGGCTGGGATCCTAGACCCGCACACTAAGCGGTCGCTGCCCTAACTGGGCTTCTTATCTCCCGCCCAGTTGAGGGTCACCGCACCCTCGTACAGTCAGGTGTAAGGACCACCATGACTGGCATTATATAATTGACATCACTGATTCATCATTACTTGATTTCTCATCCTCTTTCGATCTCTGTTGCGGTTAAATTTACAGATCTAAGCATCCGATCAATGATCTTGTTGAGCAGTGCTTCATAACTAGTGATTCATACTTAATTGATTGATTGCGAAGGTTTTCCGTTATTGATCATAGATTATCTCATAATTTGGCGGCCTGTTTATTGATCTAGATTTTCTAAGTTACTTGTATGAAAATGCCCTAATGATCTCATTATTTAAATCATGGGATTAAAAGTTGTTCATTGTATTATTGTTAGATTCTCAACTTTTCTTGATTAAAAGTTATTTATTTACATTGTAAACATGTCTCAACTTGCGTGCTAATTCATTCCTATATCTCTAAATTGTTGCCCTTAGGTTAATGGCCAATTGTTCTTAAAAACTTAACTTAATTGTGTACGTATTACCTTTAACTTCTCCTTAATCATTATGAAACCCGTATCTTTTTTTTGAGGCTCAAAAAAAGGGGGATGCACTCGTTGGTGCTCGCCCCAAAATTATATTAACTAAAAAGGAGAAAGCGATGGATACTTACAGGGGGTATAGGGGGAGAAAGATGCGAAAGGAGGTTAATAATACAAAGAAGACAAGCGGCAAACAAATGCCGTGACCCAATTAACAACACCAGTCGGTTATTAGTCTACTAGCCAAAATGCTCACGTTCTCCCTATAGAATCGCATGCCCGAGAAGATAGCCTCGTTCCTTGCGCGCCAAATGGACCAAAGCCGCGCGATGGGGCCCAAAACATCAGATCTAAGCCTCGTCCTGTTAGACCAAAGGATGCCGCAGAAGTCTTCAATATTGTCCGCGCGAGCCCAAGCAACGTCGTCCCAGACCCCCGCAACCGCGATACATTGAAAGAACAAGTGGTCGGCAGTTTCATCGGCATCACCGCAAAGCTGGCAAGTGACGCTAGTGTGGGGAAGGAATTTGGCGCACCGATCCCGGGTCATCAAACGCCGATGACGAAGCACCCATAAGAAGAAGGCGATGCGCTCTGGTAAGCGTAACCCCCAGAAGAAGGCACAATCACGCACCAGGGGTGCAGACAAAGCAGGGGTGGGAGAGAGCAAGCCCCTGAATGCCTTGCGAGTGGAGAAAGCCCCGTCTTTCCAAGTCCAATGATCCCGCTGAGCAGAAGGGGAGGCCGTAGAGGTAAGAGCCGCCATCAATGAGGCAAACTCCACCACGCGCTGATCAGAGAGAGTCCCCGAGAACGTAGGGCACCAAGAGCCATTGGTCCAACAATCCGCGACAGTGGCGAGCCTATTCGAAGCCAGAGCAAACAACCTCGGGAAACGCGTCTGAAAGGGGCCTCCCCTCGACCAGTCGTCCATCCAAAACTTGAAAGCTTCACCCGTCCCAAGCACCAGGGTGAAGAGCGCACGATTCCGCCTTAGCGTATCAAAGACACAACGCCAGAAATGAGTGGAATGAAATTGTAGTCCCCCCCGCATAAGGCCGAACCAGTTGCTGCCCAAAAGAGCCCGCAGGACGTTGCACAGAAAAGAATCATCCTTGCCCCAGATTTTACTCACCCATTTGAGAAGTAGGGCGTCGTTGACGCGATCCAAACTCCGGACGCCAAGCCCACCGGACCGCTTGGGCATGGTCACCACATCCCAAGCGACCAGATGCATCCCGCGACCGCTGCCGTCGGAGCGACCCCATAAGAATCGCCGCATACACTTTTCCAGACGTAAGCGAATTCCCGCTGGCATTCTACGAACCGATAGGGAATAAACCGGGATAGAAGAAAGGACAGATTTAAGAAGGATAAGACGACCACCCCGAGAAAGCAAGGCGGCCTTCCAACCCGCCAGGCGTGCCTCCATCCTCTCCGTGATAGCCCGCCAATCTGTAGAACGGGCCCGCCCAACCGAAAGAGGAACACCAAGATAAGGGATAGGAAGGTCCCCAAGCCCAGAGCCAAGCAAACGGCCGCACTCCTCCGCCTCCGAAGGCGACATGCCGAATGGCACGACGATGCATTTGGCGGCGTTAAATGACATCCCAGAAAGCTCACAGAAAATATCGATAGTATAAGCCATCCCCGCCACCTCATCCGGACCCCCCTCAATGAAGCAAATCGTGTCGTCCGCGAATTGGATTAAAGGCACGCAAAACTCCCCCTTGCGGAAACCATTAGTCAAGCCCGCATCGATGACGCAGTCAACCATACGCGCCAACACGTCAGAGGCAAGGAAGAAGAGAAGGGGCGCCAGGGGGCAGCCCTGACGCACCCCCCTGCGAGGCTGAAACGATCCACCAACCGGCCGGCCATTGATTAAAACCGAGAGCGAGACCGTGGAGACACATCTGCGCATCCAAGCAATCCAAAGATTAGGGAAACCCCGCCTACGCAAGGCGGACCAGAGGAAGCGCCGATCAATGGAGTCATAGGCCTTCGCAAAGTCAATTTTCCAAAGGAGCCCCTTCCTTTTCTCCTTCCAATCAGCCACCATTTCCGACGCGACGAGGATGCAATCCGCGATATACCATCCCTTAATGAAGGCCCCTTGAACTGGCGAGATAAGGCCATCCAAAATCCGAGAAAGGCGGTTGGCCAAAGTTTTGGCCACAACAAGATAAATACCATTTGATACGGAGATAGGCCTAAAGTCGTCGAATCGTAACGCCGGATTCTTTTTAGGAATAAGCACAATATTTGCCCGGTTGATACGGTCGAATCCGAGGTTAC
This sequence comes from Ottelia alismoides, assembly GCA_037367405.1. Classification (NCBI taxonomy): domain Eukaryota; kingdom Viridiplantae; phylum Streptophyta; class Magnoliopsida; order Alismatales; family Hydrocharitaceae; genus Ottelia; species Ottelia alismoides. The sequence continues at coordinate 366,612 of JAZKJV010011367.1, forward strand.
CAGCACAAAACTCCGAGACGACCTCGAAGACGTCCCCCGAAACAGTGTCCCAGAAGTCCCGGTAAAAGGCGACGGAAAAACCGTCAGGTCCCGGGGAAGAATCAAGATTCAGACCCCAAACGGCAGCTTTGATCTCCTCCAAAGAAATAGGGCGAATAAGGAAGTCGGAATCCTCGTCCGAAATAGAGGGAGCACTCGCCCCAAGCCAACGCCACCACCGCGTAGGGAGAGCAGAAGATATACGTCTGAATTGATTAGAGATGACGATCCCCACCTCCCTATCCCCCGTGAATACCTCATCATTGATGGAAATGGACCGAATATAATTAAAGCGCCTTCGATTGCTAGGGAGCACTCACCCGGTGAAAGAAAGCCGTGTTCGCGTCGCCTTCTTTAAGCCATTTTTCCCTCGAGCGTTGACGCCACTTAATAGATCTCTTCTTATCCTCCTCCTGCACCCGAGCAAGGGCAGATGTGCGTTCCCGAAGCTCGTCCACAATTAGGTCGCGCTCGTTCTCCGCGGAATCTAAATGCATGATAAAATCCTCCGCCTCGACGCGAGCAGCACGCCGCGCATGTCTGGTGGTCCGCTTGAATTCAGCAAGGACTCTCCGAAGAGATGATAACTTCTGATTTAGTTTAGAAGCCGCCGAGCCCGAGGCAGGGACCTGGGACCAATGATTCTGGACGATATCTTTGAAATTAGGTTCCAATAGCCAACATTTTTCATAACGGAAAAGCCCCTGAGAGTTAATGCCATCGCCAGAGTCCCAAATAATAGGCGAATGATCCGAGAAGGATCGAGGGCGCGAGCCAACAGAGCAAAGAGGGAAGGAGTCCATAGCCAAGCCATTAGCGAGGAAGCGGTCGATCCGAGAGCGAGAAGAGCTATTACGCCACGTATAGGAAACATCGTTCGGGACCAAGTTAACAAGCGCCAGATCGTCAATCACGTCCAAAAATTCTTGCGAGCCAGGGTCGCGGCCTCCCCTCCCGCGAGGCCGATCGGAGGAGTGAATGGTGACATTGAAGTCACCCCCCAGAATCCAAGGAAACCCCGAGAAAGAATTAGCCGCCTCGCGCAAGTCGTCCCATAATTCCCGCCGTAAAATATGGCATGTTGGCGCGTATATGAAGTTATACTTCATTTATATACTAAACCTCCAAATTTCATCATTTTTTTTAAATGATCTCATGCAAAGATCCTTAAATCTTCATCTTCAATATCCCAAGGATACAAATACACCCGATTTCTGACTTTATTGTTTCATGGATGCTGACACCCTAACCCTGCAAGGGGACACCCGATCCCTTTTTGACGCCACCCCTAAAAATACTACAAGGCTCGTTAAACAAGCAGCATGCCCATTTGGGAATAAGGCTTCACCCCTGTGAATTATAATTCATACTCTAAGGCACATCCAACCTATCCCGACAATCACTAGGATACTGAACACTGACAATGTAAATAGTGGTATGTCAGGTAATATTGAGTTCAATAAAACCAAGCAACACCTTTCAATCCATTTGGAGCTTAGAATCCTACTCGGCTATACATTTCTCCACCGTTATAACCAGGATGTTTTAATCAATCTTCAACCATGTCTACCCAGTAGATGAACTATGAAATTCCATATCAATGATTGCCTCTTTGCACTCGATAAACCACAACCATATAAACAAGAAAAAGGAAATTTTTACTTGATTAATGAATATCTGAGACCATATAGTGAATACCAAACATAAGGTTTAGCTCCATCTACTCATATAGCAAGGAGTCTTAAAGTTTTTACTGTACAAGGAAAGACTTAAATAATGTAGATTTCTCAATAGTGATTTTATTAATATTATTTTTTAAATTTATAGAAATTCACATTTTGTCATATCCAACGAACAGGGAAATCGAACTTTTAGATTTCTGAATCAAATATATGATCACACTTCCAATGAAGTGCCATATATATATATTACCAACAGATTCCAAAACACATGGTTTCTGTACACCAAATATTCAGGAATATGGTCATATTGTTCTGTTAGTTCACAGTTCTTGACTCCAGCCATGTGAATTTCAAGTATAGCTAATAAACCACGTCTTCTCTTCTAAACTGGATAAACACGATTCTGACTTTGATTTCCTTCTCATACAAGAGGATCACATAAACTCAACATTGGCAGAATCTATGAAACCTACAACAACAACAACAACAACAACAAAGCCTTTTCCCACAATTAAGTAGGGTCGGCTAAGAATCTATGAAACCTAACAAGGGAAAATTTGAGAAAGTTAAATAAGGAGGAATGAGTCTCACAATGAAGGCATGGATCTTCTCCCTTTGTTTGATAATATATATATTGACACAAACAATAGGTACGCCCATAAAAGAAATATTATCGTGCTTTAGGCCCACATGACCCAATTCAACCAATGCATGCAAGAGACAAAAATGTGATAGAATAACATGCATAGATGCAAGAGGAGGTTGACATGTTTTACAACAAGAGGAGGGGTAAATGTACCTTCTTCCTCTAAAGTTTTAGAGAACAACCCTCATGCAACTGCATATTGTTTTTTGAAGGAGCAGTTCCTGGTTGCTTCAATAGTTCCTAGCAGCAATTGTGGAGAGTTGCAAGGCCTCTAGAACGTAGCAGCTGCATGAGAAGGGGCTGCTGGAGCAGTTCCAACAGTGGCCATGGTAGATCTTAATAGTATTTCCCAGCTACAAGATTTCAGCCGTTAATGGAGAAGAAAGGAGCCCACTTTTGGCTGAAGGATTTGGAAAAAAATAGAGTGGATTTGGGGCTGATATAAGTAAGGAAATGGGGGTTAATTTATTTGACAAGTGTAGAGCTCTTAGATGGAGAGAGGATTTGGGCCATATGTTGAGAGCAACTGCTGTGCTGGACAACAGCTGGAATTTTTGATTTTTTTACTTTTCTCTCTTTCTCTCTTATTTAGAATACTAAAATCACTTGCACTCGCACCTGAGTCTTAGATTCTGAGTTACAATAGCTTGTTTTGACCGTCTCTGAATGACGATCAAAGTGAGTATAATATTCATATTTTCGGATCGAAGATGAATTCTCGAAATTTCCGAGATACGATCTTGGTTTACGATTAAATTTCGTGATTTTAAAATACCAAACGACCTCCGATCAACGAACAATTGATTTCATTGGTCTTATTTTGTTGAGTCGGATTTTGGGTGGTCTTGGTTTGTTTTGCGGTTTCCGGTTTTACGTCGCGGCTTTTCCATGGTACGTATTACGATGCGATCGATTTTTGGTCGATTGCGACCGAATGAATTTTGATCTACGGTCTATGGGTCTATCTGAGTTTATTCAATATTAATTGATATTAATTGGTCATGTAACTCAGCCATGGCCGGTCCCAAGCTCGGGTAAATGAGGAGGGTTGCGTTAGGTAGCCGACAGTCAGCGTAAAATAGTCGGAGACAACTTCCTAAATAATATTTTTTTAAAAATATTATTTAGGATGTTGCCTCATGACACTCGGATCTTTTCAACATGGATTTAAGCAGACATACAGATTTCGTTGGGGCGTTCCCTATTTGCAACGCGTTGCATCGCCCGAATGCAATGAAAAATTGGCAACGGCCGCTACATCGCAGCCTGGATGTAGTTCAAAATTTGCAAGGGTTCTCGCATGAGGAACATATGCGGGTAATTAAGCTAGTTCTGCTGCATCACCGCCCGGATGCAGTCCAAAATTTACAAGGATTCTCGCATAATGGACGCATGCGAGTAAAGAAGTTAGTCCAAAAGAGATTGCAACGGAAGTTGCGGATTGGTAGTTGGAATATTGGTACTTTGACTTGAAAATTGATGGAGATAGTGGATACGATGGAAAGAAGGAAGATTCATATACTATGTCTTCAAGAGACTAAATGGGTTGGAGAGAAAGCAAGGGAGATCGAGAAGCCATGCTTTAAACTTTGGTATTCAGGTAAAGATAAGGGTAGAAATGGTGTTGGAGTGGTTGTTCATAAGGATTTGAAGGATTGTGTGGTTGAGGTGCAAAGATTCAGGGATCGGATTATTTTGCTAAAATTGGTGCTTGACGAAGAAATTCTGAATATAATCTCAGTTTATGCACCGCAAATTGGTTTAGATGAAAGGAGTAAACAAGCTTTTTGGGAGGATCTAAATAAGATTTTACAAGGAATCCCACAAAGAGAGATGATTTGCATAGGTGGAGATCTTAATGGACATGCAGGAAAAGATGCTTCAGGGTATGCTAGTGTTCATGGTGGACATGGTTTTGGGGATAGAAATGAAGAGGGAAAAGTCATCCTGAATTTTGTAACGGCATATGATCTTTTCATAGCAAACACTCTCTTCAAGAAGAGGGAGGAGCATTTAATTACTTATAAGAGTGGGCCAACGAGAACACAGATAGATTACTTTGCGTTGAGGAGAAGAGATCGGTTGTGTTGTAAAGATTGCAAAGTAATCCCAGGAGAGAGTTTGACAATCCAACATCGCTTGTTAGTCTTGGATGTACAAATAAAAGGGCTGGTAAAGAAAAGGAGGGTTCCTAAGATCACTAGAACTAGATGGTGGAATCTTCCACTGAAGCAATCGAGCTTCAGGGAGAAGGTTTTAGAAGATTTATCTTGGGATTGTAGTGGAAATGCAAACGAGATATGGGAGGCAGTAGCAATATGTATCCGAAAGGTAGCCAAAGAGATGCTAGGCGAGTCAAAGGGAGGAGCCCCAGGTCAAAAGGAGGCTTGGTGGTGGAGTGAAGGGGTGCAAGAGAAGCTAAAAATTAAAAGAGCATGCTTTAAAGCTATGTCTAAGGATAGAACAGAGGAAACTGTCACAAACTACAAAATAGCAAAGAAGGAAGCAAAGAAGGCTGTAAGCGAAGCTAAGTCGAAAGCTTATGAAGTTTTGTATAAAAATCTCGACTCTAAGGAGGGGTAGAAGGATATATTCAGGTTGGCCAAAGCAAGAGAAAGAAAGACCAAAGACCTTTCTCAAGAGAGATGCATTAAGGACGAGGAAGGTCACGTGCTTGTTACTCAGAAGGATATAAAGACTAGATGGGAGCAGTACTTCCATAAACTTTTTATTGGAGAAGGAAATAGAGAGATCACTTTGGGTGATCTAGTTAGTAGTGAAAGTTACTTGAATCGTGCAAGCTATAGACGGATTCAAAGAAAGGAAGTAGAGGAGGCTTTGAAGGTTATGAGACCTGGGAAAGGTGTAGGACCGGATGACATCCCTGTAGAAGTATGGGAAGTTTTAGGTGAGCACGGTTTGACTTGGCTTATGAATCTATTCAATGTTATTTGATGAAGCAAGAAAATGCCTGAAGATTGGAGGAGTATTGTGGTGCCTCTTTATAAAAATAAAGGAGACATTCAAAATTGTTCAAATTATAGAGGTATCAAGCTGATGAGTCACACTATGAAAATTTGGGAACGTGTGATCGAGAGAAGGTTGAGGCAAGTTTCCAATGTCAAAGAAAACCAATTCGGATTCATGCCAGGTCGCTCAACTATTGAAGCCATCCATTTGCTGAGGAGAACAATGGAGATTTATAGAGCTAAAAGGAAGAATTTCCATATGATCTTTATTGATTTGGAGAAGGCTTATCTGTCCCACGAGAGATATTGTGGAGAGTTTTGGAGAAGAGACAAGTGCCCGTCCTATACATTAACCTCATAAAGGACATGTATGATAGGGCTTTATCTTGTGTAAGGACACCGTCTGGGAAGACTGGCTATTTTGACATCAACATTGGTTTACACCAAGGTTCAGCTTTGAGTCCATTTCTTTTTACTTTGATTATGGACGAGTTGACAAGTCACATTCATGATGAGTTACCTTGGTGTATGTTATTTGCTGATGATATTGTGTTGATTGACGAGACTAGAGATGGAGTAAATGAGAAGCTCGAGGTCTGGAGACATGAGTTGGAGAGTAAAGGATTTCGTATAAGTAGGGCTAAGACAGAATATATGGAGTGCACCTTTGATGGAAGCAATGGTGAAGGAATTGAGGTGAAGATTGGTGATGATAATATTCAGAAGAGAGATTCTTTTAGATATCTGGGATCTATTTTGCAACATGATGAGGAAATTGATGGAGATGTTACTAATAGAATAAATGCAGGCTGGCTAAAGTGGAGAGGAGCCTCTGCTGTTCTCTCTGATAAGAAAATTCCTTTAAAAATTAAAGGAAAGTTTTACAAAGTAGCCGTGAGACCTGCTATGCTATATGGATCTGAATGTTGGCCTGTGAACCATAGACATATGCAGAGAATGACTGTAGCAGAAATGAAAATGCTAAGGTGGATGTGTGGACACACACGTAATGATCGGATTTGAATGATGCAATAAGAAAGAAAGTTGGTGTTGCTCCGATCGAGGATAAGATGAGAGAAATCCGTTTAAGATGGTTTGGTCATTTGCAAAGAAGATCAGCTGATGCACCGGTTAGGAGATGCGAGTGTTGGGATGTTGAGCCGGCTAAGAGAGGGCGGGGACGACCCAAGAAGTGTTGGAAAGAGACCATACGAAGGGATCTTTATTTTGTGGATATAAGCCCGAGAATCGGGATTGACCCAAGATAGATCTGAATGGAGGCGAAGAATCCATGTAGCCGACCCTACTTAATTGTGGGAAAAGGCTTTGTTGTTGTTGTTGATTAATTTGTCATGTAGACCCTTAATAGGGTCGGGTTCAGTTTATTCGGATCCGGATGTCACAACAACTACCTTTCTAAAGCAATCAATAAATGCATGATGAGCTGATAACCAATCTATGCCCAAAATCAAGTCAAACTCATCGAGCTGTAGTAACAGACAATCTGCGATCATCTCGTGACCGCCAATCAACACTGGTAAGTCTCTGACTATCAGTGAAATGACAAACAACTGATCGCCTGGCCCATGGATGTGGTAAGGAGGATATAGGGCCTCTCCAACTCTACCTACTGAAGATACTAATCTCGAGACGATAAACGGATGTGTGTTCTCAAGGACTGTTGACTGTGCTTTTCTCTTCTTGGGATACGATATGAAAATTAATTGTAATTGGTGACATATGTAGTTATTGAATTTGAGTGTCATATTTTCCTCTTTGACTCACGACAAGTTGGAGGACTGTCGCTATCCGAGAATCTAATACGATCGGAGTTTTATATTGCGAATGTTTGTAGCGAGGTACCATGATTCTGGGGCGTCACATATAATAATTATCCTACACAAACATATATTTATAAGCTTCTCAAACTACTAAGCAAACCATTAAAATCATAAAAAATACATCAAAAAAGCAGAAACACCTCGACCGCCTCGAGACAGAATGCCTCGAGGCTACGCCTCGGCCTCCTGAGGGCGCACCTCACTGGACTGGATCGAGGCGTACGCCTCAAGGCTAAATAGGACCGCCTCGCCTCGAGGCTAGTTTTTTCATACCATGATTGTGAGTTGAGTGATTTCTTTCTATTTGTCCAAGCCGAGCATTGCATGCTCCGGCTTGAGGGGGGTGTTGGAGTATATGTGTCACCTTGTGTAGATAGGTAATTGGATCCCTCCAGGGTCCGGTTACTACATCTAATGGTTTAGTACCACATCTACTATCTGTGGGACTTGGATCGTCAGTGGGGGCTATATAAGAAGGGCCTTAGACCCATTATCGGATGAGAAACTTCAATAAAAGAATCAACCCTTTGAAACATTCTCCCGTGATTTCATCCCGCTCCTCACGGAATAGGATTCCACGTAAAATTCTGGTGTTCCATGATGTTTTATTCTTTATGTCTGATTATGTTTCCGCATTCTTAGTTAATTGGACCCTGGAGGGATCCAATTACCCACCTACACATGATGCATACACCAACACTCCCCCTTTTTTATATATCAGCCCAACTCTGGGTTCTTTTCCCTTCCCCTTCCAATCAAAGTTTTTTGAATGCAGCCCAAACAGGCCCAATACACGGCATGACCCCCCTTTTTTTATTATTTAGGGTTCCCTAGTGGGTACCCTTCTCTTGAAAGACAACACCCCTCCCGATGGGGACCTTGTCGGAGAGCGCCACCACCATCATCGCCTGGATCGACTGCTCTCTCTCTCTCTTGCTTAGAAGATGCGACTGGAGGTGGCTCATTGCTGCCAATGGGGAGAAAGCTTGCCGCCAAGAGGTCTTCGCACACTGGAGGTGGAGCTACTACTGTGGCTTGACTTGCGCTGTAAGGGAGATGCACCACCTTTTTTTAAATATGGAGGAGATGCTTCGGGAGATGTGGTGGTTGCACAAGATTTTGGCTGGATGGAGTTGCACAAGCTTTGGAGATGGAGGTGTGCTGATTGAGCACAACTAGAAAGAGATGTACCACCTGAAAGAGGTATACTGATCGCATAGAGGGCATCGAAGGAGGTGAAATTGCTCGATGTTGATGATGTTGTTGGATCTTGATGGAAATGCTGTGCTAGAGGATTGCGCTGCCTGGATGAGGACCGATAGTGCTGCTGCTTTGATGTGTGTGTGTGTGTATGTATAGAGAGAGGCAGAGGGGCGATCCTGTGAGATGGGGCTTTTATGAGATGGTGAGATGGGTAATCTCAACTGCTCATTTTACCATCATTCACGACATGAAACTTGGTGAGATTTAGATAGAATAATGAGTGGAACATGTGTTTTAAATTCCGTTTAAAAAACACCTCTAACATGTCCATCTGGAGGGGGTCAGTTTCAACAATTCTGAGACCGTTAAAATTTGGCAATCTTGATGGAGGGGATGAAAGTCTTGAATTGAGTTGAATTTTGAATGACACCATGGTGATATATGGTTATCTAAATCCCCCCAAGTTTCATGTCGTGAATGAGGTAAAATGAGTAGTTGAGATTACCCATCTCACCATCTCACAAAAGCCCATCTCACAGGATCACCCCTATATACTGTTGGGAAAAGAGAATGAGATGATTTCTATTCCATAGCCCTAGGCTCTCTTATATAGGAGAGTAGCCTATGGGTAAATTACATAAAAAGCATAACAAGAAAAGAAAATAACGAAGAGGTACAATAACTCAATATGCATCAACACTCCCCCTCAAGATGGAGCATAGATGTCAATCATGCTCAGCTTGGAAGCACACTTCTGAAATGGACCTCGTAACAATGCCTTGGTGAATATATCTGCAGTCTGGTTCTCTGAAGTAACATGAGATGTGGCAATGAATCCTTTCTGAATTATGTCTCGTATGAAGTGACAATCCACCTCAATATGCTTGGTCCGTTCATGGAATGCAGGGTTGTTTGCAATAAATAAAGCAGCCTGATTATCACACTCCAAGTTCATAGGAAGTGGTACATCTAAGCATAAATCTGTCAGCACCGCTTTCACCCACATCATCTCTGTAGTAACCTGGGCCATTGCCCTATATTCGGATTCAGCACTAGATCTAGCTACCACAGTTTGTTTCTTGCTCCTCCATGAGACTAGGGCATCTCCAACATAGACAACATACCCTGAGGTGGACTTCCTGTCCTTAGGACAGCCTGCATAGTCTGCATCTGCGCATGCTGAGATAGAAATCCCCTTTCCTTTCTTGAATAGCAGACCTTTACCTGGAGAAGATTTGAGATATCTAAGTATCATATGTATTGCATCCATATGCACTTGGCGTGGCTGCTCCATGAACTGGCTCACACGGCTCACTGCAAATAATATATCTGGCCTAGTAATCGTGACATATAACAGTTTGCCTACCAGTTCTCTATATCTTCTCCTGTCCACCTCCTCTGTGTCATCATCATACAGCTTCATGCTAGGGTCCATTGGTGTCGTAGCAGGTCGACACCCTAGCATACCTGTCTCACTCAGTAGATCTGTAACATACTTCCTCTGTGACATGACTAATCCATACGGATTTCTTGCAAATTCCAGCCCCAGAAAATATCTAAGGACTCCCAGGTCCTTGGTGACAAACTCGGTCCCCAGCCTTTCCTTTGCCTGCTTAATGCCCTGGTCATCATCACCTGTAATCAAGATATCGTCAACATAAACCATGATTACAATAATTCCTCTCGCCGTCTTCTGTACAAACAAGGAATGATCAGCATTGGAGCGTTTATATCCTTGTTTCTCAAAGAGGTCTGACAGCTTCTGGAACCATGCTCTGGGACTCTGCTTAAGGCCATAGATGGCCTTATGTAATCTGCAAACCTTGGAACACTCCCCCTCAACAGCAAAACCTGGTGGCTGTTGCATATAGACTTCCTCCTGCAAGTCTCCATACAGAAATGCATTCTTCACATCTAGTTGATAGAGTGGCCATTCTCGAGTGACTGCAACTGATAGCAGGATCCACAGAGTAGAATGACGCGCCATAGGAGAGAACGTGTCAAGGTAATCTACCCCATATGTCTGTGTGAAACCCCGTGCAACTAGGCGTGCCTTGTACCTGTCAATGGAGCCATCTGCATTGTGTTTAACTGTAAACACCCATTTGCAACTCACCGGGTTGACATCTGGAGGTATAGTAACCAAACTCCATGTTCCTCTAGACTGAAGTGCCGCCATCTCTTCCTCCATTGCTAGCCGCCATCTAGAATCCTGCAAAGCCTCATGGTGGTTCCGTGGAATGTCTGTAGCTGAAAGTGCCAATGCAAACGTCTTGAAGTGTCCAGATAGCCTCTCAAAAGACACAGCTGCTGATACTGGATATTTGGCACAGCTTCTCTTCGGCTTGCGTAGAGCGATTGGAACATCCAAATCCTCTGTGCTATCAACATGCTCCTGTAATGCATCCTGCTCAGAAATGTCGTCAGATCCATCAACATTAATATTATCATTACATACCATAGGCGAGCTAGTTGACTGGTCAGGACCATGAGCTGGATTCAGCCTGCGGGTGTAATGGAATGGTAACAGGGAGACTGTTGATGGCGGTGGTGGTGGCAATGGTGGTGGTGGCGGTGGTGGTGATGGTGGTGACGGTGGTGAGGTTGGTGGTGTCATGAATACGGTATCAGGAGATATAGGTGGTGACTGCATGTTCCCTGTTTCTGAAAAATACATAATGGATTCAAAAAATGTAACATCTGCACTGATCATATACCGCCGACGCACAGGGTCAAAACACTTGTACCCCTTTTGAGTTCTGGAGTACCCCACAAAGACGCACTTGACAGCCCTAGGAGAGAGCTTGTCAGAACCAGGCGACAGCTGATGGACAAAAGCGACTGACCCAAACACACGAGGGGTAAGAATGAACAGATCCTTGTCAGGATAAATAAGTGAGAAAGGAACCTGTTCATTCAAGACGGACGAAGGCATACGATTGATAAGATAGCATGCAGTAAGAACTGCATCACCCCAGTATGAGTACGGAACATGACTCTGAATAAGAAGTGACCTTGTGACATCGAGTAGGTGACGGTGTTTTCTTTCTGCAACCCCATTTTGCTGAGACGTATGAGCACAAGAAGTTTGGTGTATGATTCCTTTCGAGGAGTAGTAGTTGGCTAGATTGTTGGTGCACAACTCCAAGGCATTGTCACTTCTCATAATTTTGACAGATGTGGAAAAAACATTCTGAATCTCATTTAGAAAGTGAATAATAATATTTCCTGCTTCAGACTTATTTTTCATTAGAAATACCCATGATGCTCTAGAGTAGTCATCCACAAATACAATATAAAACCTGTGCCCCTGATGATCGGGAACACGACTCGGACCCCAGACATCGACATGAAACAACTCAAACTTGGAGTTACTACTCCGACCTTGACTGCTGGGAAAAGACGACCTGTGATGTTTTCCCAACTGACACGCCTCACACTGGATAGGTGTGTGAGAGAGACTATAGGGTAGGACTAGACACAACTTCTGGAGCGGTAAATGACCATAACGCAGATGCCACAGGAGAGGAGATACTTGTTCAGCGGGAGAGGATGTGGTTCCAACAAATGGGGTCTGGTTCAGACGGTAAAGGCCTCCTTGCTCATAGCCATGACCAATCACGTTGCCCGTACGGATGTCCTGAAAAATCAAAGAAGATGGATCAAAAATAGCTCGGCAGTGGAGATCCTTCGTAATCTGACTAATTGACAACAGATTCATAGAAAAATGTGGTGCATGTAGGACATTCTTCAGCTGCATAGAGGGTGTCAATCTAATCTCCCCCTGACCAGTGATAGGGGAATGCGTGCCATTAGCAATTACTACTGTCCGTCCTGGAGGAATCTGGGTGTATCCTGTAAGTAGACTCTGGTCGCCACATAAATGATGTGTGGCGCCCGAGTCCATGATTTATGGCAGTATATGAGATCTACTACTGTGGAGTGCAAGTGTACTACCTGAAGTACTAGTAGATGCAGAAGCAGAGGCAGAGGCAGAGGCAACAGTATCAGTATGACTCTCTGTAGTCGTTGCTGGGCCAGATGGTGGTATGATGCCCCTGAGGCGGGCAACTAGATCATCAAATCGTTGATCCAGGGTAGCAGCAGATGGGGGCTCTATCTGCTCAGCGGCTCGTGCAGATGCAGGGAATCCATGCTTTGAATAGCATGTGTCTTCATTGTGCCCAACTCGGTGACAATATGTGCAGGTTGGCCTAGTACGGCCACCCCTTCCACGAGGAGTACGCCCACGGCCTTGGTGATGAAACCCGCAGCCTCTGTTGGCTGCCATAGCTGAGGAATTCTGACTCGCAGCAGATGAAGGCACTGTGATCCTGCTCAATCTGTGAAAAGCTTCCTCCATGGGAGGAATAGTCGAGTCCGCTAAAATCTGAGAACGTGCTGCCTCATACTCTGGATCAAGTGCAGCGAGAAACACACCCACCATAATAGCATTCCTGTATGTCTTCTGCTGCTCGGGCGTAGCTGTCAAGGGCATGAAGCTATATAGCCTCTCAAACATCCCTCTCAGTGATGTATAGAGAGAATGTAGTGGACGATCATTCTGCTTGATGGTGAAGATATCATGCTGGAGTTGCAGGATCTTTGTCTCGTTCTTCGCCTGAGAGTATGTGGCCGCCAGAATGTCCCACATATCCTTCGCTGTGGGTTGATGGAGGATATCATTGGCAATCTCAATTGCCAATGTGCCAGATAGCCAGACTTTGGCATACGCATCGTCGGCCTCCCAGGAGGCATAGGTTCCAGTCTTCTCAGCAGGCTCTGATTCGGTAAGAATATGCTTCTTACCCGTAGACTTCATCATGCTCATGAACTGCATTGCCCACAGTTCATAGTTGGTACCATCCATCTTGACAATAGGCGCCGGACCACGGAATGCGCCAATAGATGGGATATCTGCCTTGCTCTCTGACATATTGCAAAATAAAGACTGGAACGACTGACAAATGATATGTTTTGTCTACAATACCATAGATGGGGGTAGTTGCATGTGTAGACTTCAAGCAACTATCCCCATAAAGATGTTTGTGCTAAGACCTATACGCACAAAGAAGTTGCGCACAGGCCGCACAAGAGAGGCACAGTCGGCGCACGGCTGAGGCGCGCAGGGGCTGTGCTAGCGCACGGTTGATGCACGCAGAGACAGGGCACAGCGCGCAAGGATGCGCAAGGGGGCTGTGCACGCAGGTGCTGCGCGTGCGGCACGCTAGGGCTGCGCGTGCGGCACGCTAGGGCTGCGCGTGCGGCACGCTATGGCTGTGCACGGGCTGCGCTAGGGCAGCGCAGGGGCTGCGCTAGGGCTGCGCAGGGGCTGCGCAGGGGCTGCGTCCGGTAGAGGCGGCGGCGTTGATGGCACGCCGATCGAGAGAGAGAGAGAGAGAAGAAGGCCGGCGGGTGGGGTGTTAGGGTTAGGGTTTCGAGAACTCCGGTCTAGGACCGTCGCTCTGATACCATGTTGGGAAAAGAGAATGAGATGATTTCTATTCCATAGCCCTAGGCTCTCTTATATAGGAGAGTAGCCTATGGGTAAATTACATAAAAAGCATAACAAGAAAAGAAAATAACGAAGAGGTACAATAACTCAATATGCGTCAACATATACTATTCGCCTGGAGGAAGGTGGTGCCACCTACTGCTGGAAAGAATAGGAACCTCTTGCGAGAACAAGAACAAACTCACGAGAACATGAACCTCTGTGCGTTGAGTTGCTGGAGATACATCACAGAATTAAGGTTTTGGAAACCCAAAATCCTAATCAGATTGACGTGGGCAATAGAAAATTTTCCAGGACATTGATAGACTTAGGGTTTGAGAAAAACCCTAGAAATTCCTTGAACTTGGCGATACCGATCTTCAGAACTTGGAGTTGATCGCAGGATAGAAAATAATACTTTTCAGAGTAATCTTCACGAACAACAAAGAATCAAATCTTGACCAAATCATGAATTAGGTTTCAACAAAAACCCTATAATCGAATCTCGAATCTCGAACATAAACAAATAACATAAAATCCTCGAGAATCGAACCCTCTCTGATATCATGTGGAAAATCAAGAATGCGGAAACGTAATCAGATGAGGAATAAAATATCATGGAACATCATGATTTTACGTGGAACTCTACTCCGTGAGGAGCGGGATGAAACCATGGGAGAATGCCTCAAAGGGCCGATTCTTCTACTGAAGTTTCTCATCTGATACAATGGGTCTGGGGCTTCTTATATAGCCTCCACTGACCCTCCAAGTCCCACTTATAGTAGACATGGGACTAAACCACTGGATGTGGTAATTGGACCTTGGAGGGATCCAATTACCCATCTACACAAGAGTGACACATATACTCCAACAATGGTAACTTGTATGTTTACATGGCAAAGAGCTAGAAGTAAAACTGTTGTGTCTTGATCTAGTGTTGGGATTGAATATCATGTTACGTGTTGTACTTTTTGTTACCTTATAAAAGAAATTTCCTTCTTGATTGAGATTTGTGTCTGTGCCACTCTTCTTATTCCATTGTTTTTTGTAATAGTTACATTGCATCATCTATTGCAATGAATCATATAATATGTGTTAGAATTATTATATTACAATTATATTTGTAACCTTTCGGGTTCCGTAACCCTTGACCTTTCGGGTTCCGTAACCCTTGACCCTTCATGTTCCGTAACCTTTAACCCTTCGGGTTCCGTAACCCCTCAGGGGTATTCATGTATTTTTCCTCTTGTACTCTCTAGGGTTTTCTCTCTATATAAGAGACCCTAGCCCTATGGAATAGACATCACATTCTGTCTCTCTTCTCCACATGGTATCAGAGCAACGGTCCTAGACCGGGGTTCTGACCTAAAATCCCCACCGCCACCTTCAAGCCTCGAAAAAGAATGCGCGGGCCCTCTTCCCTGAATTAGGACCCCGCGCAAGGCCCTCCAATCACCTCCAGTGCAGCAGCCCTCCCACTAGCGCTATTCTGCGCTTTCAGGACCTCCTACGAAGGCCGTTAGCCCCACAGCAACCCTCCACGGGTACCGTAGGACTCTTTGGAGATCCAAAACTCATCACGGATCGCTTCCAAGAATCCAGATATGCTGTCCATTGGGGGTTTTCAGCCCTTCTTCAAGGGCAAACGTGAGTTTTCGGGCATTTTTTAGCTCTTATATGCATCCTTAGTTGATCACAGGATCGTTTTCTATTTTAAGACCACCATGGCGCCTTCTTCTACCGAGACAAAGCCCTTGGCCACGAATGTTATGGCACAAGGCACTACTATCAAACTCAAGGGCACAGAAAATTACGTGCTCTGGTCTCGATCTTTTATGGTGTTCATTGGTGGTCAGAGGAAACTCTACATTTTGACTAAAGATCCTTTAGATGAAAAGGACAAAGAGTACGACAATTGGCAGACTGACAACTATTTGGTTATCAACTGGATGACCAACAGTGTTGAGGCTCATATTGCCTCAAATCTTCTTTACAAAAATACGGCCAAGGAAATGTGGGAGGATCTCGAGCAAACATACTCCCAGAAGAAGATGAAGTCACGCCTTGCAGATATTTACAGGCGAATCTGGTCGGCATCTCAGGGTGATTCCACCCTCATCGAGTACTACAGGCATCTATCCAGTCTGTATGAGGAGCTTGCAATATTCCAGCCCTCATGTTGCACCAAACAGATACAAGAGCGTTCTGACTGGCAGGTATACCGCTTCCTTGATGGCCTGCATTCTAGGTACCATGCAGCGAAGGAGCAATTTCTTATATCAGACACACTGCCAACAATGAAGGCCATCTTTGGCCGACTTGAGGAGCTCGAGACATCCGTTGCCCGACATCCTATCTTACCTTCAACCGAGAACTTTGCACACATCGTCTCATCTGGGCGAGGAGGCAGATACGGCGTGCGAGGAGGACGCGGTCGCGATCCAAGTCGTGGTCGTGGACGGGAATCTGGACGAGGCCGTGACTTTGGTCGTGGTCGTGGGCGAGACTCTACTGCCCCATGCACTCACTGTGGTAGGTAGAACCACCCGACTGAACGATGCTGGCAGAAATTTGGCGTACCTTCTTATCACGCCAATAATGCTTATGAGGATGCCTATGATGTGGAAGAAGCATCGCCTAGCTCCAGTGGCAAGACTGTTCATCTTAACGATGCAGATTATTCCCGCCTAATGCAGATCCTTCAGACTCCAGGGCCTACTACCACTAGTAATACTACAACTGCTGCTCTGGCCACTCCTTCAGGTACAATAGCCAACTCTGCTATCACTCCTACTCCAGCTTGGATTATTGATTCCGGCGCCTCTACTCATCTCACTGGAGAAGGTAGTTTGCTCACCTCTTCCATACCATCTACCTCTGTGAAGTCAGTTCGAGTCGCTAATGGGACTCAATCACAGATTACTACTGTCGGAACTATGGAATTCTCTTCCAAGCTCCGACTTTCGGGGGTTCACTGTGCTCCTGATTTTCCTCTTAGCTTGTTGTCAGTTCACAAGCTTTGTGTTGAGCTTCATTGTCGTGTGATATTTGATGAGTCTTGTTGTTATTTTCAGGACATTCGGACGAGGCAGATTTTTGGTGGGGGTCATGAGAAGAACGACCTATATTACCTTGACATACCCTCAGACTCCAATTTTGTTGGTGCTGCATCTATCTCCGAAGATCCACTCCTATGGCATATGCGCCTTGGACATCCCTCTGCCAAAGCCATCTCCATGATGTTTCCTAAACTCTCTGCTCTGAAGCCCTTTCAGTGCGAGGCATGTGAGTTCGGGAAACACCATCGGACTTCGTTTCCTATTCGTACGGAGTCTCGTAGTACTGCTGCTTTTCGTCTTGTTCACTGTGATGTTTGGGGACCTTGTCCGATCCGCACATTAAGTGGTCATCGCTACTTTATAGTTTTTGTTGATGATTATAGTCGATCTTCTTGGGTCTATCTAATAAAGGAGCGTTCGGAGATTAATCAAATTGTCCGAAATTTCTTTCAATATGTTAAAACTTACTTTTCTAGCATTGTTAAGATCATTCGTACCGACAATGCTCTTGAGTTAACCCAACATGACTTGACCTCTTTCTTTGCATCCCAGGGAACTGTTCACCAAACATCATGTCCATATACCTCACAACAGAATGGTATAGCTGAGAGGAAACTCCGACACTTGCTAAATATTGCCAGATCTCTTCTTAGTCAAATGAGTGTTCCTAAACAATACTGGGGAGTTGCTATCCTTACTGCAGTGTATCTCATCAACCGTGTTCCTTCATCAGTTCTCAAAGGGGCAACTCCATTTTCCTTACTTTATCCTACCGAGTCTCCTTTTCCTATACCTCTGCGAATTTTTGGTTGTATTGCTTTTGTCCATAACTTTCATGCAGCTGACAAATTATCCTCTCGTGCCATCAAATGCGTCTTTCTTGGGTACTCACGTACCCAGAAAGGCTATCGCTGCTATGATCCTGTTGGACGTCGATACTATGTATCTGCTGATGTCACCTTCTTTGAGCAAACAAGTTATTTCACATAGACTGTATGTGACATTCCTCTGGACCTCCCTCCTCCACCAATCGTCTATACTCGCCAGCGTACCTCTATACCTTCTACACCAGTGTCTGTACCTTTGCCTGTCCCTTTTATGAAGGATGATATGACCACTTCAAGTGCTCCCACCACTGCTGTCCCGAATGTACCTGGTGAGCTTCCTATAGCTCTACGCAAGCAAAAAAGGAAATGTACGTATCACCCCATGTCACATTTTACTTCTACAGATGGTTTATCTAGTTGTGACAAGAGATTTGCAGATGCTCTTAATGCTATTACCATTCCAAAAGATCATTTCAGTGCAATGCAAGATCAAGGTTGGCGACAGGCCATGGATGAGGAGATGGATGCACTTACCTCCCGGGGTACGTAGGATCTTGTGCCGTGTCCCCCGGGAGTTCGCCCTGTGGCTTGTCGATGGGTCTTCACGACTAAACAGTCGCCTGATGGTTCTATTGACAGGTTGAAAGCCATACTTGTTGCCAAAGGTTTCACACAAACCTTTGGAGTTGATTATTTTGAGACCTTCTCGCCTGTTGCCAGAATGGGGTCGATACGTACCATTCTCTCTGTTGCTGCCAACAAGGCTTGGCCCATCTATCAACTTGATGTGAAGAACGCCTTTCTTTATGGTGATCTTGAAGAGGAGGTCTACATGATGCAACCGTCGGGGTATGTAGTCGAGGGGGAGCATTTATGTCGACTACGCAAGGCCATTTATGGCCTGAAGCAGAGCCCAAGGGCATGGTTTGACAAGCTCACTATGGAGATCAACATACTTGGTTTTCAGAGGACAACATCTGACTACTCTGTCTTTGTTAGACGACGGTCTACTGGCACGATCATCCTTGCTGTCTATGTTGATGATATGGTTATCACAGGAGATGATGTAGATGGTATTCAGGAGACCAAGGCCTTCCTCCAGAAGGTCTTTGTCACGAAAGATCTCGGCCGACTTCGTTATTTTCTTGGCATCGAAGTAATACGCACTACAGAGGGGCTCCATCTTTCACAGAGAAAGTATTGCCTCGATATTCTGACTGAGGCAGGACTTCTTGGATGCAAGCCATCTGGCATCCCTGCAGAAGTGAGAAAATATTCAGCATCTACTGATCCAGCATTTGAGGATGCAACACGATACAGAAGCGTAGTGGGAAAATTACTCTATCTCACTGTTACTAGGCCGGACATATCATATGCTGTGAGCAGAGCCAGTCAATATATGGAGAAGCCTCTTTACAGTCACTGGCAGGATGTTCTTTTGATCCTTCGATATTTGAAGGAATCTCCCGGACGTGGACTTTTCTATGGGGTGAATGGACACACTAATATCTCCGCCTATACAGATTCTGACTATGCTAGCTCTCCTGAGGACCGCCGATCCACTACAGGATACGCCATGTTTGTTGGGGATAATCTTGTCACTTGGCGAAGCAAGAAGCAGACAGTGGTATCCAGATCTAGTGCGGAAGCAGAATACAAGGCAATGGCTCAGGCCACATGTGAGATCACATGGCTTGTTTCTTTCCTAACAGAACTTGGCATGTCAGTCGCCACTCCTGTACCCTTATACTGCGACAACAAGTCTGCCACATACATCGCCACCAATCCAGTTTTCCATGAGCGGACAAAACACATTAAAGTTGATTGCCATTTTATTCGTGATGCGGTACGAGAAGGACGAATCAGCACTCCACACATCTCTACTGAACTTCAACTTGCAGACATCCTCACAAAGGCTCTTCCAAGGAAGCGTCTAATGTACTTAGTATCCAAGTTGGGCATGATCGACAGATATGCTCCAACTTGAGGGGGAGTGTTAGAATTATTATATTACAATTATATTTGTAACCTTTCGGGTTCCGTAACCCTTGACCTTTCGGGTTCCGTAACCCTTGACCCTTCATGTTCCGTAACCTTTAACCCTTCGGGTTCTGTAACCCCTCAGGGGTATTCATGTATTTTTCCTCTTGTACTCTCTAGGGTTTTCTCTCTATATAAGAGACCCTAGCCCTATGGAATAGACATCACATTCTATCTCTCTTCTCCACAATATGTAAGTGTACCAAGTATATTGAGGTGGACTATTGTTTTGTTGAGAACATAATTTTTTTAATCAATTGTGGAGAGCATCATTGATAGAAAGAAGAATACTTCCTCGATTTCTTACGAAGCACACATTACTAATATTTTCATTAAAGCTCTATTGAAGAAGTTGTATACCTTTTAAATGACAAGTAGTGTTGGGAAAAAGAATGAAAACGTAGTTTATTCCTTGAACCCTAGGCTCTCTTATATAGGGAGAGACCTATGGGTAAACTACATATGATAGACATGGGAACATAAAAATAGGAAACAATAAAACGACATAAATATAACTCTACACTCCCCCTTAAGATGGAGCATAGATGTCAATCATGCTCAGCTTGGATGAGCATTTCTGGAACGACCCTCTGAGCAAAGCCTAGTGAAGATATATGCAGTTTGATCCCCTGAGCTTACATGAGAGGTAGAGATAATTCCTTTCTGAATCATATCCCTCGTGCAGTGGCAGTTTACTTCAATATGCCTGATTCTCTCATGAAATGCAGGATTGTTTGCAATGAACAGGGCTGCTTGGTTATCACATTGTAGTTGCATAGGAATAGGTACATCTATATGTAAATATGCTAGTACAGCTCGAACCCACATCATTTCTGTACTAACTTGTGCCATAGCCCTATTCAGACTCAACACTGGACTTGGCAACGACAGTTTGTTTCTAAGAGACGAGAGAGCTACCAACAAAAATTGCAAAGCTCGAAGTGGACTTTCTATCCTTTGGACATCCTGCATAATCAACATCAACACATGCAGAAACTGTAAGTGCTGCCCCATTTTTGAATAATAGTCCTGCACCTGGAGAAGACTTTAGGTATCTCAGAATCATATATACAACATTCATGTGTACCTGTCGGGGTTGTTCCATGAATTGACTCACCCGACTGACTGCAAATGAGATATCCGGTCTGGTTATAGTAACATAAAGAAGCTTCCCTACTATTCTCTGTATCACTCCTGTCCACCTCTTCTGTATCATCATCGTATAACCTCATGCTAGGGTCCGTAGGAGTGGTGGCTGGCCAACATCCAATCATTCCTATCTCACCTAGCATATTTGTCACATATTTCTGTTGGGTCATCACAATACCCTGCTGATTTCTAGCAAATTCTAATCCCAAGAAATATCGTAAGGTGCCAAGATCCTTGGTAACAAACTGTCGGCCCATAAATTCTTTAGCCCTTTTTATCCTCTGCACATCATCACCTGTGACTAATATGTCATCAGCATAAACCATAAATAACCACCATGCCTGTAGGAGTTCTCTGTACAAATAATAAATGATCCGCATTCGACCTCTTAAATCCTTGCTTCTCAATTAAATCTGGGAGCTTCTGAAACCATGCCCTAGGACTCTGTTTAAGGCCATATATTTCCTTATGAAGTCTGCAAACCTGCGAATACTCCCCCTCAACAGCAAACCCGGGAGCCTGTTGTATGTAGACTTCTTCCTGTAGGTCCCCATACAAAAAGCGTTTTAACATCAAGCTGGAAGAGAGGCCAGTCACATACCACAACAACAGAAAGAAGAATCTGTAGAGTAGAATGACGAGCCACTGGGGAGAATGTGTCTAGGTAATCCACTCCATATGTTTGAGTAAAGCCACGAGCAACCAATCTGGCTTTGTACCGATCTAGATTCCCATCTGCATGGTGTTTAACATTAAACACTCACTTGCAACTGACGACAGAAGCTCCATCAGGAGCATGAACCAAACTCCAGGTACCACGCGACTGTAAGGCGACCATGTCTTCTTCCATAGCTAATCGTCAACGACTATCCTTCAAAGCCTCTTGATAATTCCGTGGAATGTCCACTGTAGATAATGCGACTACAAATTTTCTGAATTCCTCACTTAAGCGATCAAAGGAGACCATGGATTCTAAAGGATATGATACACAACTACGCTTATGCTTCCAAAGCGCAATAGGTAAGTCCAGATCACCAACCTCCACGTCCGTCCCCTGTAAAAAATCCTGCTCAAGTAGACCATTAGACCCATCATTAGGAACTATGTATTAAGAACATACCTTGTTAAGATATTTATGTTATTTTGTCGTTTCTCCTATATTGTTTATTTCTATTGTCCTGTTTATGTAATTTACCCTTAGAGCTTTTCTCCTATGTAAGAGAGCTCTAGGGTTAAAAGGAATACAACTTTTTTCTTTTCCTTCCACATGGTATCAGAGCAACAATCCTAGACCGAAGCCTGTGCCCTAGAATCCTATTCCCACTAAAACCCTAGCTTTCGCGGGCTCACCGCCGCCACCGCCCCTCCGCGGGCTCGCCGCTGCCTTGCCCCCATCCGCGGGCTCACCGTCACCCAGCCCCCGCGGGCTCGTCGCCACCTGGCCACCTCCCCGCTTCTTGCGCGCCTAGCCCTTTAGGGCTTCACGTGCTCCTCGATTTGGCTGTACACCATGCCGCCGTTGCCCTTGCGTAGTGGGCAGTGGATTCTTGGGTACCTAGGGTGTAACGTGAAGCCCTAAAACACCCTAGTTACCCAAAAAAATGGAAGAGGTTGTGGTATGAGTCTACACCCACAACTATCTTCCTGTCTGTCAGTGTAGATACCGGTATCTCTTGTTGTTAGCCCCGTCTTGAAGGTTGTTGTCATCATGTCCGACAACAAAGTTGAAGTCCCATCCCTGGGTGCCTTCAAAGGTCCAACACCCATTGTCAAAATGGATGGAACCAACTATGAAATGTGGGCCATGCAGTTCATGAATTTGATGCAATGTAATGGCAAGAAGCACACTCTCATGACAGAGGAGCCACGTGACAAGACTGGGACAAATGCTTCATGGGAGGCGGATGATGCATATGCTCTTGTATGGCTATCTGGGACAGTATCCACGGAGATAGCTAATGATATATTGAGTCAGCCTACTGCAAAGGCTATGCGGGACATTCTTGCCGCAACATACTCTCCGGCAAAGAATGAGTCAAAGATACTCTAGCTCCAGCATGATATCTTCACATCGAAGCAGAATAGTCGCCCTCTTCACACCCTCTATACTTCTTTGAGGGGTATGCTCGAGAAGTTACATGGCTACATACCCTTGACTGCTACACCAGAGCAGCTCAAGGCATACAGAGACTCTGTGATGACAGGAGTATTTCTGGCAGCCCTGGATCCGGAATAGATGCAACTCGGGCCCATATCCTCACGGATGCTACCATACCTCCTATGGAGGAGGCATATCGCAGATTGAGCAGACTGTCTATACCATCTGGGAGTACTTTACAGTAGTAGACTTCTTCAGCTATGGCGACGTCACGTGGTAGAGGCAGCCATACATTATATCGTGGCAGGGGAAATTCCAACCACGGTAGAGGAGGGGGTGGTCGACCCCGTCAACCGTGCACCTACTGCCACAGGACATGCCACTCTGAGGAAACCTACTATTCTAAGCATGGGTTTCCTGTGTCATCTAGAGTTGCAGAGCAGACACATCAGACTGGGAGTCCATCATCTGCATCTGATCAGAGGTTTGATGAGCTTGTATCACGACTGAGGGAGATCATGCCTGGCACGTCTGGATCCACTAGCTCTCCCTCAGAGGTTGCTGCCTCAGCATCTGCGTCTACATCAAGTATAGACTATGCTCTTACTAGTTGCTACAGGGCGGACTTATCAGAATGGATCATGGATTCCGGCACATCCCATCATCTCTGTAGTGACTGAGGTCAGTTTAGTGACTTTCGTCCTACTCAGCCTGGACGATCAATTGTGATAGCAGATGGAACACACTCCCCCATCACTGGTTAGGGGGAGGTGCAGTTGACTTCTACATTGAGGCTTCCGAATGTTCTCTACACTCCTGAATTTTCTATGAACTTATTATCAATTAGTCAATTCACTAGAGATTTACATTGTCGTGCCATATTTGATCCATCTGCTCTTGTGTTTCAGGACATAGTTACGAGCAGAGTGATTGGAACCGGCCTTGAGCAAGGGGGCGTTTGCAGACTAGTGCAGTCTCCGTATGCTGGCGCTTCTTCTTCTCTCCGCACTGGATCTGTTTCTCCCTATATGTGGCATCTGCGATTTGGTCATCTTCCTCTGCAAAAGCTGATTCATGTTCTTCCACAGATTTCTCGTTCCACTTTTAGGTGCATGCCTGTCAGCTTGGAGAGCATCATCAGTTCTCTTTCCAGAGTCGTCAGGGTCCAAGTAGTCATAGTCTGTTTGAGTTGCTCCATTTCGATATTTGGGATCCTAGTCGTGTTCCTAATCATCAGGGACACCTATTTTATCTTGTTGTGGTTGATGAGTTTTCTAGATTGTCTTGGGTTTTTCATTTTAAAAACAAGTCTGATGCTGGTCCTGTTATTCAGTCTTTTATTAATGAAATAAATAACATTTTTTCTGCAAAAGTCAAGTACATACGTTTTGATAATGCACTAGAATTTTGCAGTAGTCAGCTCCCTCAATTTCTTAGGTCTCATGGTATTGTGCATCAGACATCATGTGCATATACTTCCCAAGAGAATTGGGTGGCTGAAAGGAAACATCGCCATCTTTTGGATGTCACCAGAACCCTTTTGATTCAGAGTCGTGCTCCTCATTCCTATTAGGGAGATGCGGTTCTAACTGCTTGTTATCTGGTAAATCATATGCCTTCTTCGGTGTTAGGGGAAAAGATCCCGTTCTTGATTGCGTTTTCCGAGACGGATCTTTTCTCGCTTACACCTCGTGTCTTCGGTTCGGTTGCGTTTGTTCATCAACAATCTCCTGGTCTTGACAAGCTCTCTCCCAGAGCTGTCAAATGTGTGTTTGTTGGTATTGCAAAACTCAAAAGGGATATCGTTGTTTTGACCCTGTTCGTCGAAGATACTATGTCAGTGCTGATGTCACCTTCGTTGAGTCTATTATGTATTTTTCTCCCAAAGGTGACAGGTTCACTCTATCAGAGGATGGAGAAGAAATCTATATGCCACCTCCTCTGTCATTACCACGTTCTATTCCATCACCGTCACCTCCACCTCCTCCTCCTCCACCACCATCACCTCCACCACCGTCTCCTTTTTTCTTTCCACAGGTTTACTAGCGAAGGCCCCATGCTCATGCGCCTCCTCCATCATCTAGCACACCCAAGGTATGTACTGAGCATTTGAGTTCTTCTAATGGCACGAGTGATTTGAATGTACAGACTGAGGTACAGGGTGCAGATACTGACTCTACTACTCCTACTGAGGATCTAGATATGCCTATTGCACTTCGGCGGCAGAAATGAGCATGCACTATGCACCCTATTGCTTCTCATGTTTCCTTGGAGCTTCTTTCCAAGGATTTTCAACACTTTGTTGTGGGGTTGTCTGCTGTAGAGATACCACAGTCGTATCAGGAGGCACTGCAAAGCAGTCAGTGGCGTCTGGCTATGGAGGAGGAGAAGGCGGCTTTACAGTCACGAGGTACGTGGAGTGTAGTCCATGCTTCACCAGGTGCGTCTGTTGTTGGGAGCAAATGGGTATTTACTGTGAAGCATCAGGCTAATGGAACCGTAGACAGATACAAGGTCAGGCTGGTTGCTCGTGGGTTCATCCAGACCTGTGGTGTGGATTATGATGACACTTTCTCTTCTGCAGCGTGTCACTCTACCTTGCGGATTCTTATTGCTGTGGTACGCGATTGGCCAATTTTCCAATTGGATGTCAAGAATGCTTTCTTGTATGGTGATCTGCAGGAAGAGGTTTACATGCAACAACCACCTGGGCTTGCTGCTGAGGGAGAGTTCAGTATGGTGTGCCGTCTTCATAAGGCTATATATGGCCTTAAGCAGAGTCCAAGGGCTTGGTTTCATAATCTCTCAGAATTGATTGAACAGAAGGGGTTTGTCAGATCTACTGCAGATCGTACTCTCTTTGTGAAGAGAAGCCAGAGAGGTATTGTAGTAATATTGGTTTATGTTGATGACATTATTATCACTGGCAGCAATGAACATGGCATTCGAGCAGCTAAGGATTTCCTTGGAAAGCAGTTTGTTACTAAGGACCTTGGCACGCTTCTTTTGTCCTGGAGTTTGCAGAAACCAGCAGGGTATGGTTATGACACAAAGGAAGTACGTTACTGATCTTCTATCTGAGACATGTATGACATGATGTTGACCAGCTACTACCCCGATGGATCCTAATGCGAAGCTTCATGATGACAGATCTAAGGAGTTGGACCATAGACGATACAGAGAGATGGTAGGGAAATTATTGTATGTTACTATCACCAGGCCTGATATATCTTTTGCTGTGAGTAGAGCGAGTCAGTTCATGGAGCAACCTAAGCAGGCGCACATGGATGTAGTATTCATGATCTTGAGGTATCTGAAATCATCTCCAGGGGCAGGTCTTCTGTTTAGAAGAGATACGTCTCTCTCAGTTACAGGGTGTGCAGATGCAGGTTATGCTGGGTGTCCTAAGGACAGGAAGTCTACTTCAGGCTTCATTGTGTTTGTTGGCAGCTCACTAGTCTCATGAAAGAGCAAGAAACAAACTGTTGCTGCTCGATCTAGTGCGAAATCAGAATATAGGGCAATGGCCCAAGGCAGTACAGAGATGATGTGGGTTTAATATGTCTTGACTGATTGAACAATTGAAGTGTCTCTCCCTATGCATCTCAAATGCGACAATAAGACAGCATTCCATGAAAGGACAAAGCACATTGAGGTGGACTGTCACTACACTCGTGATTTCATTCAAAGGGAACTACTTTCAACATCTTATGTAGCGTCAGGAGACCAGATTGCAGATATGTTTACTAAAGCTCTGGCTAGAGGTCCTTTTCATCACTGTTGTTCCAAGCTGAGCATGATAGATATATATGCTCCAGCTTGAGGGGAGTGTTAAGATATTTATGTTATTTTATCCTTTTTCCTATATTGTTTATTTCTATTGTCGTGTTTATGTAATTTACCATTAGAGCTTTTCTCCTATATAAGAGAGCTCTAGGGTTAGAAGGAATACACCTTTTTTCTTTTCCTTCCACATACCTTATACGTGCTAGATGATGAGCGGTGACCATGCAGAAATAGGTCGACGGGTATAGTGATGCGGCAATGGTGGGACAGGAAGGATGGGGACTGAGGATATAGGAGGTGAAGGTGGTGGCGGCGACGTTGGTGATGGAGGTGGTGAAGGTGGTCGTGGTATGTAGATTTCATCATTGGAGTATGAAGAAGTCAATCGACCACCTGTAGGAAAATAGTACATCACACACTCGAAAAAAGTGACATCAACATTAACATAATACTTCATGCACATTGGATTATAACATCTATACCCTTTTTGTGTCCTGGAGTACCCGACAAAGACATACTTAACTGCTCTAGGATAGAGTTTGTCAATACCTAGAGACAACTGGTGGACAAAGGCGACGGAGCAAACACACGAGGAGTAAGCGAGAACAATTCTTTCTCAGGAAATGCAAGAGAGAAAGGAATTTTCTCACCCAAGACCGACGAGGGCATGCGATTAATAAGATAGCATGCCGTAAGAACAATATCACTCCAAAAAGAATGCGGAGCACGACTATGAATGGGAAGAGTTCTGGTAACATCAAGCAAATGACGAGGCTTCATCTCTGCAACACCATTTTGCTGGGAGGTTTAGGCACATGATGTTTGATGAATAATACCACGAGTTGAAAAGTAATTGGAAAGAATATGAGTACAGAATTCCAATGCATTACCAGTTCTTACATATTTCACAGACGAAGAAAACACATTCTGCACTTCATTGATAATGTTCTTGATAACATCTCCACCTTCAGATTTATTCCTTAATAAAAAGATCCAAGACAGGCGAGAGAAATCATCAACAACAACAATATAAAACCTGTGTCCCTGATGATCGGGAACACGACTGCGACCCCAAATATCTATATGAAATAACTTAAAAATGGAGCTACTGCTCTGACTCTGACAATCGGGGAAGGCAAACCAACGATGCTTTGCTAACTGACATGCCTCACATTGAAAGGGCGAGTGAGGAGAATCCGAGGCAGAACACGACACATTTTCTGGAGGGGGAGATGACCATAGCGCAGGTGCCATGTAAAGGTTGAGACGGGTCCAACAAAATGGGAGGAAATGGCAACACAAGGGGTTCGAACCAAGCGATAGAGACCGCATTGCTTACGACCACAACCAATCAACTTTCCCGTAAGGATGTCCTGAAATATAAGAGATGGGTCAAAAATTGCTCGACAATGTAGATCCTCCGTAATCTAACTAATAGATAATAAATTCATAGAAAAGTCAGGTGCATGGAACACATTTTTCAGATGCATAGAGGGTGTTAGACTAATCCCCCCGTCCAGTGATCGGGGAATGGGTCCCATCTGCTATAACCACAATCCGTCCTGAAGGAATCTGTCTGTATACTGTAAATTGACCTCTGTCTCCACACAAGTGTTGTGTAGCACCGGAGTCCATAATCCATTCTATAACATCAGATCCACTACAACTAGTAAGTGCATAAGTACTACATGAGGTACTAGAAGATGCTGAAGCAGCCACATCTGAATGACTCCCAGAGATCGATGAAGAAGTAATAGGACTGACAGAGGTATAATGCCCCTCAATCGTGCTGTAAGGTCATCAAATCTCTGATCTAAAAAGGAAGCAGTTGGGGGCTCAACCTGCTCAGCTACTCGAGTAGAAGCAGGAAATCTATGCTTGGAATAGCATGTATCTTCTGTATGTCTAGGACGATGGCAGTAAGTACAGGCCTAACAAATACGACCTTCTCTGCCACGAGCTCCGCGCCCACGAAACTGAGAAGAGACTCCTCGACCTTGGGAGGCAACCATCGCTGAAGAAGTCTGACTGGCAGTAGTGGATGGGACAATGATCCTACTGAGCCTGCGGAAAGCTTCCTCCATGGGAGGAATAGTGACATCTGCTAGAATCTGGGAACGAGTAGCCTCATACTCAGGATCAAGGGCTGTTAGGAATACATCGACCATGGTGGCATTGCTGCCCAGGAGTAGATGTGAGGGGCATGAAACTGTGGAGCTTCTCGAACATCCCAAGCAAGGAGGTATATAACGAATGAAGGGGCTGTCCATTCTGCTTGATAGTAAAAATATTGTGCTGGAGTTGTAGAATCTCTGCCTCCTTCCTCGCCCGTGTATAAGTAGCAACGAGGATATCCCACATCGTCTTGGCGGTGGGCCGATGCAACACATCATTGGCGATCTCTATCGCCAATATACCTGAAAGCCAAACCTTGGCATATGCATCATCTGCCTCCCACGAGGCGTTAACCCCAGTTTTCTCAACCGGCTCTTCCTCGGTAAGAGTATGTTTTTTACCCGCAGACTTCATCAGGCTCATGAATTGCATGGCCCCGAGCTCGTAGTTCATCCCGTCCATCTTGACAATCGACGCTGGACCTCTGAAGACGTCTATGGTAGGGATATCGACCTTGCTCTTTGACATACTACCGGGTGAAGAAATCTAGGGTTTTGTAGACCAATAAATAAGTGTTTATACATATATATATAGGAATTTGATTGCATGTGTAGACCTATGCGATCAAATCCAGCAACACGAGCGGACCTCGATACGATCAAGGAAAGACGTAGGGAGATCCCTTGGCTAGATCAAGGGCCTGCGAAAGAGGGGGCCAATCCCACAGAGGAGAGCGAGAGGGCCAGCGATGGCTGCAGTCCGACCTGAACGAGAGTGCTGCGGTGACGGCACCGACAGCGGAAGGGGCGGCGCCTAGCCGAGAGAAAAGAGGGGCGGCGGCAGGGCCGAGAGGGGAGAGAGGGGTGACGACACCGAGAGGAGGGAAAGGCGACATGTGTGGTAGGGCTAGGGTTAGGGTACGAGAGCTCCGGCCTAGGACCGTTGCTCTGATACCATGTTGGGAAAAAAGAATGAAAACGTAGTTTATTCCTTGAACCCTAGGCTCTCTTATATAGGGGAGAGACCTATGGGTACATTACATATGATAGATAGGAGAGTAGAAAAATAGGAAATAGTACAAAGACATAAATATAACTCTACAAGTAGAGTGTGATTGACATTCTACTTTAACTTGAGAGAAAGTAGTAGTTACAAATCATAGATATCTTGACTATAGCTCTACCAAAGATGCATCCCACCTTTATCTAGGAAGAATCGAACATGAATGACATTTGCGCTCCATCTTTGAGGGGATTCAATTTTTTCCCTTTATTGAGTTGGCCCACAATATCTATTAATGGTCTAGTGGTGGAGTTGTATGCCAAGCACCCAAAAGACCAGTGTTCAAATCCCTTTACTCGGATCTTTCAACATGGACTTGATAAGAATTCATGTATCTGACCCTACTTAAAATGGGAGAAGTTTTTGCCTTTATTTATTAGGTTGATCCAAGATATCTATTAATTGACATTTTTGGGTTAGGTTTTGCATGATAGTATGCCATTACTTTCTTTCAAAGCATTTATTAAAGAATCCCAATATGGTTCAAACCTCAATCCACGTTGGCATATAATGAATCGGGGTTATGTTTAAGCTTTCCCCTCACATGTAGCGTTTTTTTGGGTATGAACTAATCACATGT
This sequence comes from Ottelia alismoides, assembly GCA_037367405.1. Classification (NCBI taxonomy): domain Eukaryota; kingdom Viridiplantae; phylum Streptophyta; class Magnoliopsida; order Alismatales; family Hydrocharitaceae; genus Ottelia; species Ottelia alismoides. The sequence continues at coordinate 397,202 of JAZKJV010011367.1, forward strand.
AGCATTTATTTAATAAAGGTTACTTTTACATGTTAGGTTCTTTTCATAAGCCATTTTGTCTCAATTGTATATACACCAACACATCACCCCTAACGAAACCCCACGCCGAGAGTTGAGAAAAAAGAGAGCCAACAAGACCTGGACTAGATCCTTGGTAGGGTAAATTCACATTTGCTTGTTAGTCTCTGTTCCAGCGTTCTTTATTCTTTATAATTTTCCTGTTCATTTGGAAAATGGAAATAGACTTGTCACTTTATTTTCTTAATGTCCTAAGCTAAGATAGTCATGATAAATTGAGGTGGGAGTTGTCTATGGCATGCTAGTTAGACATGTATCCACCTTAGCTAGGACTAAATCCAATGAAATATGGTTTGAATCCATTGTTTCTTGCGGATCTTCTGCTAGGTTGAAAGCCAAAAATGTGGTATTTAAGGGCTTGGGTTCATCTCAATGCCCTTATATACGGACTCGGACCAGATTCAATCAGGCTTCTTTTAGTATGTTTGTGAAGAAAATTTATAGCTCATAGTTGATCATGAGACTAAGATGTTTGATTAAAGCAGTAGAAGGTTTGCAATTCCTTATTGACATCTTTTGAGAAGGGAGTTATTATCTGATATATGCCTTGGCCTTTTCTTTTGGATGTGCACACCATTCTTGTGGTGCGTGCACAACAGATAAGTATTTTAACACTCCTCTTATATGTCCATATGTTCTTTACTTAGGTTCTGACGGACAAAATTTTATTAGGAGTATTTTGAGATTGGGACTGGAATATCGGCTTGCAAAAGCATTGTAAATCTGTTGAAAAGAGCTTGGCATTGCTTTAAAGCTTTGAAGAGAAGTGTAGCAAAAGGCCTTGCCTTGGCACTATTATGAGGAAGTGCAAACATATCATTAATGTATGCACACATAAATAACACATCCCTTTTTGGGATCTACTTAATTGCTTAGTTTTTTCTGAGCATGCAACGCTTTGTTTGCATCTTGTTTTACTTTGCTTTCTACTTTTTTTGAAACAACAATGGGATGAAATGGGATAATTTTCATTCAAGGAGCAGGGTTTCTTATATAGAGTGAAACACTAAAACCCTAATCACACAAAAGAGAAAAATACAACAGAGTCCTTAATAGTACTACTAGAAATAGAAAGAGCAAAAATAGACAAAATAAAATGTCTAAACATAAAGAGCATAACTACCCCCTCTCAAATTGGAGTGTACCTATCGATCACGCGTAACTTGGAGGTTAACAGTGAAATGCTCTTTTTTGGTAAGAGCCTTGGTGAAGATATCTACTAGTTGTAGTTTTGTAAAAATGTAAGGAGTGATAATCTTCCCTTCACGCACTACATCCTTGATGAAGTGTCAGTCTACCTCGATGTGATAAATGCGTTCATGAAAGACACATTTGGTGGCGATATAAGTGACAGACTTGTTGTCATAGTAGAGGGGAATCGGAGTTCCGATGGAGAACCCGAGTTCCTATAGAAAGGTGATAGTTAACAAATCTCATAAGTGGCTTGAGCCATAGCTTTACCCTGTCTCTGCGATGGATCTTGTGAACCCCTCTGGATCCGTGTACCCATTTACGACACAATTCGCAATATTCCATTTATGACATCGCATTAAAAGCATAAATTTTTATGGGGAAATTTTTCGCAATGAATATATTTGTAAGTGACATTCGACATTCACATTCACAACCATAAGCTAATAAAGATAAATGTCACCAAGAATTTATTTCATTAACTTTCATTTCATTTTCAACCTGTACAATGTCTGAAAGTACATACAGTATATCCCAAAATCTGACTGAAGAGAAAAGAAGCATATAACATTAACAACCGAACAAAAACTGAGACAAAAAGAATAACATACCGTCTAGTATAGACCTTGTCTCTTGGAACCCTGTATAACTACTGAACAACAGACTCCTTTCCTGCCATGCGTGCAAGGAAGAAAAGGAGTCACAATTGTGAATACAAACCCGTAGTTTAAATAATTAACAAGTAATTTAATGTGTGAAAGAGAGCAAGTAGAAGGGTGGAATAAGCACTATTTACATCTACTTGCGTAAAAAAAAAAGGTAGTCAGGCTTGTAAGCATTTCTCATAAACTCCCATTATCCCAACACTTTTCATATTTAACGTATTTATTTAGTAATCAAATGTTTATAATTATAGGAGTATGCATATATGTATATATCTCTATTATTATATTGACTAGATATCAAATCTGTGGATTTGTCGATGTGAAAGATGGAATAGGAAATATTTATAGATTACTTGATTCCCAAGTTCAATAGGTAGGCATCCAATTCTTAATTTCAATTGTTTCAGATATAACTCCAGATGATGTAGATAAAGATCATGATTCTGGGTCTTGGAGATCATGTCGTGGAACTTGATGGCACATGAATGATGAAATTGCTAATTTCTTGTCATTGAGATTACATCATGGTTTTCGATATAGGACTGATATAATGATAATGGATTTGATCCTTAATACTATTTACTCCTTTTTAGTTAGTGGATAGTCTGTGGTCTTGGTTCGTGTGAAACCTCACACTATGACTCTAAGGTATTAAAAGTACCTTAGGGTTGGGGGGCCTCCGTAGGCATGCGGTGTTGTGTAATGCATCCTAACTAAGTTCCCAACACGTCCACTAACTTATAGGGTTTTTGAATCAGATTAAAGTCACTTCTAATCAACTCAATTTTAATTGTGATTTCCTCCAAACCTTCACTGTAACTCTCTCCGATGTACTCTCAATGATGTAGATATAGATGTAGATACGAATGATCTGGATGTAGAATCGCCGTCTGTTGGCGAAAGAAAACTCAAGCGGTGAAGAAGCCTACAAATGGCTCTTCCGTCTCGCCCTCTAGTTGGAAGGCCGGTCCAATAGAGGGATAGGTCTACTCCCCAACTACGCCACTGAGACGGGTGAGAGGGACTTCCCGGGAAGTCGCTCTAGAAAAACAGCCCGACCGGTAACGGGCAACCGAGCTCGTACGTAAAACTGAAAACCAAGGATCCCCCGCCTGGGTATCCTAAAAGACAGGGTCAGCGGAATGGTCTAAAGTCGGGATCCCAACGAGGCGTAAAAACACTGCGAGCTCGCGTAAAAACCGAAAAGGGACTGGGATCCTAGACCCGCGCACTTGGCGGCCGCTGCCCAAACTGGGCTTCCTTTCTTCCGCCCAGTTGAGGGTCACCGCCCCCTCGCACGGTCAGGAGTAAGGTGCTTCTGACCGGCCCTCTTGATTATGAAACATCAATGAGTCTTCGTCATATGGATGCACATGAATTCCCTTTCTTTTCTCACCCTTGGATATATGTATATTCACAGATCTAAGTACTGATCAAGATTTTTTTTTTGTGATTAATTATACGGATTTAGATCACTTGGCTAATGGTCTTACTGATATTGCTTTATGCTTGATCATTTTAACTTTAGGTATTTTGATTCTATTTATCATTAACTTTGTATATCTTAATTTCTTGTCAATATAACTCTTGAGTTTGTAATAATATCAACTTAAGTGTGGCTTGAGTAGATCTGGTTGATTTTCAGTCTCAATGATCTTTTGATTTTAAGAAGAATCATAATGTGGAGTGTATTACATCATCTTAGATAACATGCCCTTCTTAAGTACATCAATAAAGAAAACGCCAAGTCTGTCAGTAATAATTATATTGTACTTGTTCTTTGTCTGAATAGCACAATATCCTTAGGTAGATATCAAGGTCAGGTAGATATTATAGTATCGTAGGATCTTGGCTTATGAAAATTTTCATTCTAACCCATTTATGTCGGTTGTTTGGGTGACTCAACATATTCGCAACTTCTGGTCTAAGAATATCAGCTATATGGAATTCAATACATAGATCATGGTTGACTCCAAACTGTGAGATCTTTAGTTAAAATGGAGTTTATACTCTATGTACTTTATTAATGCTTAGAGTTATATAGCCCTTGATCGAACATGGATTTTGGTTCTACCTACTTAATTCTATGAAAGATCAAATTTACTTTTGCTAGAAATGCAATGAGATTTAATCTTAACGGTAGTTGGTTCTGGCTTTGTAAAATACATGAATTAGATTTAGTTACAGGTGAATCAGGTTTAGTTGGAATGAATTTCTAAAATTATTTAGCAACATATCATACAGTATCATATTCAAAGACAGTAATACTCTTTTTTTTTTATACTACAAATTTACCGCAGATTGATGCAATCCTCCAACTCTAAACTAATCCTTGATCTACTTTAGAGATAACTCTGAAAATTTAACTACATGTTTTGTCCTTGATTTTGAATGGAAGCAACTGCAGCTTCTTCACTTCTACAGCCTTATACATTTATATTAAAAATAACATGATTGGTATAAATATCATATAGCATTAATCCCTGTTAAACTGCATGAGGATGATGATACTGTAACATGAATTATTATATTATTTGATTGTACCTGAATGGTAGTAGCAAGGAAAAATTTAAAGCCCAAAAAATAACAGAACTATATGCATGTTTTCAAACGGTTTCCAGGATTTGAATAGGTGTTAATTTGAATGCCCTACGAACTGGTAAACACAAATAATGATAGATTGCTACTGTTATATCAAAAGGAAGAGGAGTCAGCACATGATAAGGAAATTTGTCAAAAAGAGATGTATGATAATATTTTTATTTAGAAGAGAAATTTTGCAATTATATACTATGATGATTAACAAGTAGATTTACTATTAACAGGAGTCAAAATGCTTCAGCCCTTCAACAAATTTCCACCATATAAAAAAAATAACTAAGAGATCAAAAGAGATATGAAAAGTCACGCATGGCAGCAAAGGATAGGATTTGAGGGTTGTACCTTGGAATTTTTCTCAAATTTGAAAAGGATGAGAAATTAGAAGGCATGCAACAACCTTAAATACTTGTAAGAGGACAGCAACCCCATGGACAGTGGTTATGAAGCTTCAACACCTCAAACCTCGTAGCTATTTGTTCTTGAAGTGTATAGTAGAGGAAAAGAGAAGCTGTCGCAAAAATCTCAGAATTTGGGAAAAAAAGAAAAAAAATCAGCAAGAACAATTGTTGAATGAAGCAGCCCCCAAGTACATGGAGTTGCAAATTTAGAATAAAGATGGAGCTGAAGTATCTTACTTGGCTGGAATTTCCCAGAAGTTGCTGGGCAGAAGTGGAACAAAATTCACAAGGGCAACAGCTCTTCGTTGGGGGAAGAAAGTGGAATATGGAAGAGGCATTGGTAGTATTTAAAGGGGCTTAGTTTGATAGAATTTAGGGAGAGTGTGGTCTCGAGAGTTGACAAGTGCATACATATAATGAGCCAAGTGGAAGTGAATTGAGGGCCACATGGAATAGAATTGGAGTAGCTGTTCACTTAAATTTTTTTTTATATCCAACTTGCTACTACCGTTGCCGAACTAATTAAATTGTATTCTTATTATTATTTTAAAAACAGAAGACTGTGTATAAACTAATTTAATTTTATAAATATATATATATATTTCAAACTTTCTTTACTAAAAGAAACTTAAAGTTTGTAGCATCCGGTTTCCAATCAAACCCGAAGTCGTCCGATTTTGGGTCTAATGAACCCAAAAACGTTATCGGTCAATACTAAACGACCTAAAACGACCAATTAGTATTGAATCAAAAGTCGTTCGGGTGAAATCGACCAAAAATCGGTCAATTCGTAATGCGTGCCGTGAAAAAGCCGCGACGCAAATTCGGAAACCGCGAAACGAACCGAGACCGTCATTAGATCCGATTCGACGATACAAAACCAACGGAATCGACCGTTCGCCAATCGGAGGTCGTTTGATATTTTATATCACAAAATTTAACCCTAAACAAAAACCGTATCCGGAAATTTCGGATATTCAAAACCCGACCGGAAGTATATCAACATTATACTCAAATCGATCGTCGTCCCGAGACAGTCAAAACAAGATATTGTGCGCCAAATTCCGAGACCCGAGGCACGCATACGGTGCATTTTAAGTAATGTCAAATAAAGAGACCTTGAATTTAAGTATAAATATATATAATGAATTTCTGCTACTGCCAAACAACCAATTCCAGCCGTGGTTTTGTTCCTTTTCTTTCTCAGCCACTTGTTATGGCTCCTTGCTCCACTTGGCATCACTCCATACTTCCTTACCCTTATTAATATCAATTCAATTCCTTACACACTACTTCGATGTCCCCCAATTGCTTCCTCACTTTCTCCCAACGAAGGAATAACACCTCTTCACTTCCAGCCAAACCTGTCGTCCAGCAGATCGAGAACAACTGTAGCAGCCTCAGTTCTTCCTCCTTGCTGCACAACTGCTGGAGATAATTCTTGCTACTGTTGTGTAGCTTCATTGGAGCTAAATAAGCTACCACATTCCAGCAATTGGAGGTATTGTTATACTCATGCTTACAAGATTGTTCCCCAGAATCTGAGATCTTCAATAGACAATTTTTTTAAACCTTCTTTACAGCTCCCAGTTCAAGAGCTGCTGCTACTTCGATTCACAGTGTTGCATGCCAAGTCTCACTTCCAAATTTGGGAAATCCCTGGGTACAACTCCTTCCCCATCCTTTGCTGCCATGCATGTACAATAAGTTCCCTCTTTTTGATCCCTTTCATGAACAAGTTTAACCCTATTGCAACCTCTATAGTTAACAACATCCATCCACCTGATGTACAAACTAAATTTCACTATATTAAAATGCAAGTGGGGTGGTTTTAAACCTGGAAAGGTCGGCATTTATATCTTTTAGTTACCCGTAATTTGATATACTACTGCAAATATGGGGTGCTCACAAATCATGTTATCTGATTTCATAGTTCTCTGGATTCCACCATAGTTTATTAAGGATCTTACATTTCATGTCATGTTGCATTTGTAACATGTTTTCCTGTCTGTACAAACATTAAGTTGATAGCAAGGCTGCATATTAATTATCAACCTTTTAGTTAAATGAAATAATTGTTAATCTACAGTACAGAATGAGACATAGAATCACATGAATTTTGTTTGGATTATGTGCATGTTGTTGCTATAACGTACAATGGTTTTATTGCCATAGCATTAAATTTAAAATATGATAATATATAACATATATATATGTTGTTGTAATCTTATGAGAGTATATTGCCACTATGACAAGGACCAATGAAAATTTAGAACTCTTGTACACAATATTTCTTAGATATTTTTAAAAGGTTTTCTTTTTCAGGACTTAAAGGATATTTCCATTAAGTATTATCAATAAATGTTTAACTGGCATTGCAGACTTTGTGTTATTTATTACTTTGGCTATCTAACAAATTAAATCCATAATTATTTGCTTACATTCATGAGATAGTCAAAAAGGGTCATAGGAATATTTTGAAGTATAAGTTCTCTCTGAAAAAAAAAATATATATATATACATATATCCACTTTGCATTCCACTGTGCAATGATGTATTTTCCAGGTTCCCTGGCCGTTATTGGGTTACCAATCAATGTATATTATGTGGCAATAAATCTTGATATTCTATCCTAATTCCTGATATATTTTAAAAATATGTAACAAACAGTGTTTCAGTAGGATCTTTTTAAATTCATACCTAAATTTGGTGAATGGAGAATTGAAAAGAGAATTGAAAAAGATTGAACTCCTGGAAATTTATATATGTAAATCCTGTTATAGAACTGTTTTGAGCAAAACTGATATATATAAGAGATTATAACCTGTATTGATTAAAATATGGTGTCTTATTAAGAACCACTTTATTGAGATAAAATAAAATGTTCAACAAAAAGAACTATCATATAATAGATGGTCTTATCAAGGATTACACACAAAACACTGAAAAAGAGTAAAGATCCTAGATAGTGTTGTAAAGATTGTCCTTAGACTAATGTTAAGTTTAAGATTTGTTCTACATATCCATATGTATAAATATATTATTTAAACTTTAAGTTCAGACTACTAAATAACACAAATTGTGGTTAGGCATGTTCTTGTTGGCTTAAAGTTCAACATGAGTCGATCTACATTCAGATGTTGGTTATCCTTGAGATTCATAATATAGAAAAGACATACAATTACTACTTGAACACTAATACTATGATATTGTTATGGTAGTAGGTAAACTGGCTATTTTAGCAATAGATGCAAGATTTCTAGATAGTGCACCTACTTCAGTAAGTCATGCCACAAAAAGAATACTTGCTCGTATAATTAAAGACAATCATGACAATCATCTTTTCGTAATCAACCTTTTCTTAAGAACTTATTAAAAAGTCAAATGTACCTATCTTTAAGATTGATGAGTTGGTTGTGAGACTTAGCTCACTCTTTTAACCTATGGAGTTACATTCAAATATTCTCATCTATATAAGCTGCATATTTGGAATACGGATAAATATGCGGTTTTGACCAATTTAAGATCACTATGATTAAGAAGCACGAATCGATTGATCTTCAGTAAAATCTTCTATACTGCTAATAATATATGGTGATAAAATATCTATATCTGTAAATTTAACTACAGAAGAGATTGAAAAGGGATCGAGTAGTCAAGCAAATACAGTTGACTGCGAATCAGTAATGACTTATAAATTATTGTGCCGGTCATGGTGATCTTTACCATGATCGTGCGAGGGGGCGGTGACCCTCACCTGGGCGGAAGAAAGGAAGCCCAGTTTGGGCAGCGGCCGCCAAGTGCGCGGGTCTAGGATCCCAGTCCTTTTTCGATTTTTATGCGACGTCGCAGTGTTTTTACGCCTCGTTGGGATCCCGACTTTAGACCATTCCGCTGACCCTGTTTTAGGATACCCAGGCGGGGGTTCCTTGGTTTTCAGTTTTACGTACGAGCTCGGTTGCCCGTTACCGGTCGGGCTGTTTTCTAGAGCGACTTCCCGGGAAGTCCCTCTCACCCGTCTCAGTGGCGTAGTTGGGGAGTAGACCTATCCCTCTATTGGACCGGCCTTCCAACTAGAGGGCGAGACGGAAGAGCCATTTGCAGGCTTCTTCACCGCTTGAGTTTTCTTTCGCCAACAGACGGCGATTCTACATCCAGATCATTCGTATCTACATCTATATCTACATTATTGAGAGTACATCGGAGAGAGTTACAATGAAGGTTTGGAGGAAATCACAATAAAAATTGAGTTGATTAGAAGTGACTTTAATCTGATTCAAAAACCCTATAAGTTAGTGGACGTGTTGGGAACTTAGTTAGGATGCATTATACAACACCGCATGCCTACGGAGGCCCCCCAACCCTAAGGTACTTTTAATACCTTAGAGTCATAGTGTGAGGCTACACACAGACCAAGACCACGGACTATCCACTAACTTAGAAGGAGTAAATAGAATTAAGGATCAAATTCATCATCATCATATCATTCCATTATCGAAAACCATGACATGATCTCAATGACAAGAAAGTAGCCATCAAGTTCCGCATCATGATCTCCAAGACCCAAAATCATGATCTTAAAACACATGAAATCTTTATATGTTAGGGTCTTTTATCTAAACTTTATATAAATATATATACATGGGATGAACGGGAAAAAGGGGAGAACAAATGAACTTAGTACCAAACAGTTGAAAACCCTTTTACTTACGCAAGTAGATGTAAATTTTAGTTATTCCACCTTTCTACTTGCTCTCTTTTGCACATAAAATTACTTGTTATTTTTTTTAAAAACTACGGGTTTGTATTCACGTTTGTGACTCCTTTTCTTCCTTGCACGCATGGCAGGAAAGGAGTCTATTGTTCGGTAGTTATACAGGGTTCCAGAAGACAAGGTCTATACTAGAAGGTATGTGTTTTTGTGTCAAGTTTTTGTCCTGTTATTAGTGTAATATGCGTATTTTCTCTTCAGTCAAATTTTTGGGATATACTGTATGTACTGTCAAACTTTGTACATGTAAAATATATGAAAGTTAATGAAATGAGATTTTGGTGACAATTGTTCTATGAACTTGTGGTTATGAATGTTTTTGTGAATGTCAGATGAAATTATTTCATTCGCGAAAATTTTTTCCCCATAATTTATGCTTATAATGCGATGTCAATAAATGGAATGCTGCGAATAGTGTCGTAAACGGGTACCCGGATCCTGAGGGGTTCACAAAGTTGACCGTATTTATGCCTCGGGTGTCGGATTTTGACGCACAACATCTTGATTTGATCGTCTCAAAATGACGATCAAAATGAGTATAATGTTGATATACTTCCGATCGGTTTTTGAATACCCAAAATTTTCGGATACGGTTTTTGTTTAAGATTAAATTTTACGAATTAAAAATATCAAACGACCTCCGATTGACGAACGGTCAGTTCCGTTGGTCTTGTATCGTCGAATCGGATCTAATGACGGTCTCGGTTCATTTCACGGTTTCCGAATTTGCGTCGCGGCTTTTCACGGCACGCATTACGAAGGGACCGATTTTTTGGTCGATTTCGTCCGAACGACTTTTGATTCATTATTAATTGATCGTTTTAGGTTGTTTAGTATTGACCGACAACGTTTTTGGGTTCATTAGACCCAAAATCGGACGACTTCGGGTTTGATTGGAAACCGGATGCTACAAATATAAAAACCTCAAAGGGAGTCTCGTCCTCGAGACTCGAGTTAAGGCTATTAGGTATCTTGTTTGGATTTAATATGGTCATAAAAAAAACCTCAAAGGGTTTTGAACCCATAAAAACCTCAAAGAGAAAACAAGCCATATATTTATAATGTATCTAATTACAAAAGCTTGTTTTGATGATTACATCAGAATAGCTGCGGGTATCGTGCCCGCATGTCGGCTTCAGTCTCCCATGTCGCTTCTTTGACTCCGTGACGGTGCCACAAAACCTTGACCAATGAAATCTCTTTGCTGCGAAGCTTCTTCACGGCACGGTCAAGTATCTGGACTGGCCTCTCCTCGTATGTCAAATCAAGCTCCGCATCTAAATTCTCGTAACTGATAATGTGCCGAGGATCATGCACATATTTTCTCAAATTGGATACATGAAAGACGTCGTGGATGCCTGAAAGATGTGGAGGAAGGGCTAGACGGTAAGCCACCTTCCCCACTCTAGCCAGAATCTCAAACGGTTCAACATATCGCGGCGCCAATTTGCCATGAACACCGAATCTCTGCACTCCCTTCATGGGAGATACACGGAGAAATACCCAATTTCCAACCTATAATTTATAGGAATGTCTTTAGTATGAGATTAAGTTGAACAAATATATATGTCATAATTGAATGGATGCAGAGGAAAGAATTGAATCACCTAAAACCCCAAGTCTCTTCTCCGACGGTCCGCATACTTCTTCTGGCGGTTTTGTGCCGTCAAAATCCTCTGTCTCACAAGATCAACAGCTCCCGCAGTCTCCTCTAAGAGATCTACGGAGTATAAAGCATGATCACCTACCTCACGTCAACTGAGAGGTGTGAGGCATCTCCGCCCGTATAGGGCTTCGAATGGTGCCATGTCAATACTAGAGTGATAGATGTTGTTGTACGTGAATTCAACTAATGGCAGATGGTCCTCCAGGACCCTTTCGACTCTAAAGTGCAAGCGCGGAGCAAATCCTCCAATGTCTGTATGGTGCGCTCACTCTGCCCATTTGTCTGCGGATGATAGGCAGAACTCATCTTCAGCTCTGTATGGAGTGCTGACATGAACTGATGCCAATAGTGCGATGTAAATCTCGAATCTCTGCCAGACACCACCTCTCGTGGTATACCATGTAGTCTGATGATATTCTGTACATAAAGCTTGACCAATCTGGATGGAGTGTAAGTCGTGTTGACAGGTATGAAATGGGCTGACTTGGTCAACCTATCAACAACGACCCAAATGGAATCATGGCCACCCGGTGTCTTCGGCAGACCTGTGACAAAATCCATAGAAATGCTCTCCCACTTCCACTCGGGAATGGGGAGAGACTGCAATAATCCTGGCGGTCTCCTGTGCTCAGCCTTGACCATCTGACAGGTCATGCATCTGCTAACATGTAGCGCCACTTCGCGCTTCATTCCATCCCACCAGAAATGTCGACGCAGATCACGGTACATCTTCGTGCTACCTGGATGGATAGATAACCGTGAACTGTGTGCCTCGTCCAAAATGTCTCTGCGAAGCTGTTCGTCATTGGGTACAACGACCCGTCCTGCCTTCCATAAAATAGACGCCATCACAACAAAGTCGTCAAATTCGTCCTTGACGGCGCGCATGTATCTATCATGAATCCAAGGATCGGTCTTCTGGCCTTCTACAATACGATCCCAAAGACTGCTGTATCGTGGAGGCACGGCGGTAGAAATTGATGCGCTCTTCTGAGGATGCCAATCGCTCAAAGCTGCAAGCATATCCCATGTATATAGCCAGTTCGCCGTACCATCAGCATGCGCTCTCCTGCTAAGTGCATCAGCCACCACGTTTCCCTTACCAGGATGGTAAGAGATCATGCAATCATAATCCTTCAGCAGCTCGAACCATCTGCGCTGTCTCATATTCAACTCCTTCTGATCAAAGATGTACTTTAGACTCTTATGATCTGTGAAAATCTCGAAGTTCACCCCATATAGATAGTGGCGCCAGATCTTCAAGGCGAAGACAACTGCCGTCAACTCCAAGTCATGTGTGGGGTAGTTCCGCTCGTGCGGTCTCAACTGCTGTGATGCGTAAGCAATCACCTGTCATCTCTGCATCAACACTGCTCCTAGACTTTCTCCAGATGCATTTGTGTAGACTGCATAGTCCTGAGTGCCTGAAGGAAGAGCAAGAATAGGCGTTGTAGTCAACCTCTCCTTCAGTGTCTGGAAGGCCTGCTCACATGAATTGTCCCAAATGAATGGAACTCCCTTCTGCGTCAGTCGTGTCAGAGGACGAACAATGCGTGAAAATCCGCTGACAAAGCGTCTGTAATAGCCCGCTAATCCGAGGAAGCTCCGAATTTGCGTGACAGTCTTGGGCTGCTCCCAAGACATAACTGCATCTATCTTTGCAGGATCAACTGCAATGCCTGCTCCAGAAATGATATGCCCGAGAAATGAGACCTGGGACAACCAGAACTCACACTTGCTCAACTTGGCATATAGCTTGTGCTCCCGCACAAATGCAAGGTATGAATCACAACCCTGATCAACAAGTCGTTGGGCTCGCAACACTGAAATGTATTCCATGGTGGAGTCATGTATAGTACCCTCACAAGTAAACTCGGGTAGATCTGGAATCCTGAAGACAACCGTCTTCCTAAAGCAATCAACAAGTGCATGATGAGCGGATAACCAATCCATGCCCAAAATCAAGTCGAACTCATCAAGTTGTAAGAGTATACAGTCTGCGATCATCTCATGACCGCCAATCAGTATGGGCAAGTGCCTGACTATAAGGAATATGACAAATAACTGGCCACCTGGCCCTCGGATGTGATATGGAGACGATAGCGTCTCTGCAACTTTATCTAAAGAAACAAGCAACCTCGAAGCAAGGAAAGAGTGTGTCGCGCCGGAATCGAATAAAACATGGAAAGGTCGGTAAGAGTAGTCAGTATGTGTGCTAGTTGGTTAGTCATCTCCTGGTCTGGTCGGGATGACATGGCTCTGCATGAGAACCATTTCTAGTCATAAAAGTACCATTTGAAGATACTTATAGTATACGCTTTATCTCTTCTTGGGATATAATATGAAAATTAATGAAATTGGTGACATCTGTGGTTATTTAATTCGAATGTCATATTTCCCTTCTCGGACTCACGACAAATCGGAAGACTGTCGCTATCCGGAAACTTATGCGATCGAAATTATAATACTACGAACGTGCATATCGGGGTACCACTGCTCTGATACCAAACTGTGAACCCCTCTGGATCCGTGTACCCGTTTACGACACAATTCGCAATATTCCATTTATGACATCGCATTAAAAGCATAAATTTTTATGGGGAAATTTTTCGCAATGAATATATTTGTAAGTGACATTCGACATTCACATTCACAACCATAAGCTAATAAAGATAAATGTCACCAAGAATTTATTTCATTAACTTTCATTTCATTTTCAACCTGTACAATGTCTGAAAGTACATACAGTATATCCCAAAATCTGACTGAAGAGAAAAGAAGCATATAACATTAACAACCGAACAAAAACTGAGACAAAAAGAATAACATACCGTCTAGTATAGACCTTGTCTCTTGGAACCCTGTATAACTACTGAACAACAGACTCCTTTCCTGCCATGCGTGCAAGGAAGAAAAGGAGTCACAATTGTGAATACAAACCCGTAGTTTAAATAATTAACAAGTAATTTAATGTGCAAAAGAGAGCAAGTAGAAGGGTGGAATAAGCACTATTTACATCTACTTGCGTAAAAAAAAAAGGTAGTCAGGCTTGTAAGCATTTCTCATAAACTCCCATTATCCCAACACTTTTCATATTTAACGTATTTATTTAGTAATCAAATGTTTATAATTATAGGAGTATGCATATATGTATATATCTCTATTATTATATTGACTAGATATCAAATCTGTGGATTTGTCGATGTGAAAGATGGAATAGGAAATATTTATAGATTACTTGATTCCCAAGTTCAATAGGTAGGCATCCAATTCTTAATTTCAATTGTTTCAGATATAACTCCAGATGATGTAGATAAAGATCATGATTCTGGGTCTTGGAGATCATGTCGTGGAACTTGATGGCACATGAATGATGAAATTGCTAATTTCTTGTCATTGAGATTACATCATGGTTTTCGATATAGGACTGATATAATGATAATGGATTTGATCCTTAATACTATTTACTCCTTTTTAGTTAGTGGATAGTCTGTGGTCTTGGTTCGTGTGAAACCTCACACTATGACTCTAAGGTATTAAAAGTACCTTAGGGTTGGGGGGCCTCCGTAGGCATGCGGTGTTGTGTAATGCATCCTAACTAAGTTCCCAACACGTCCACTAACTTATAGGGTTTTTGAATCAGATTAAAGTCACTTCTAATCAACTCAATTTTAATTGTGATTTCCTCCAAACCTTCACTGTAACTCTCTCCGATGTACTCTCAATGATGTAGATATAGATGTAGATACGAATGATCTGGATGTAGAATCGCCGTCTGTTGGCGAAAGAAAACTCAAGCGGTGAAGAAGCCTGCAAATGGCTCTTCCGTCTCGCCCTCTAGTTGGAAGGCCGGTCCAATAGAGGGATAGGTCTACTCCCCAACTACGCCACTGAGACGGGTGAGAGGGACTTCCCGGGAAGTCGCTCTAGAAAAACAGCCCGACCGGTAACGGGCAACCGAGCTCGTACGTAAAACTGAAAACCAAGGATCCCCCGCCTGGGTATCCTAAAAGACAGGGTCAGCGGAATGGTCTAAAGTCGGGATCCCAACGAGGCGTAAAAACACTGCGAGCTCGCGTAAAAACCGAAAAGGGACTGGGATCCTAGACCCGCGCACTTGGCGGCCGCTGCCCAAACTGGGCTTCCTTTCTTCCGCCCAGTTGAGGGTCACCGCCCCCTCGCACGGTCAGGAGTAAGGTGCTTCTGACCGGCCCTCTTGATTATGAAACATCAATGAGTCTTCGTCATATGGATGCACATGAATTCCCTTTCTTTTCTCACCGTTGGATATATGTATATTCACAGATCTAAGTACTGATCAAGATTTTTTTTTGTGATTAATTATACGGATTTAGATCACTTGGCTAATGGTCTTACTGATATTGCTTTATGCTTGATCATTTTAACTTTAGGTATTTTGATTCTATTTATCATTAACTTTGTATATCTTAATTTCTTGTCAATATAACTCTTGAGTTTGTAATAATATCAACTTAAGTGTGGCTTGAGTAGATCTGGTTGATTTTCAGTCTCAATGATCTTTTGATTTTAAGAAGAATCATAATGTGGAGTGTATTACATCATCTTAGATAACATGCCCTTCTTAAGTACATCAATAAAGAAAACGCCAAGTCTGTCAGTAATAATTATATTGTACTTGTTCTTTGTCTGAATAGCACAATATCCTTAGGTAGATATCAAGGTCAGGTAGATATTATAGTATCGTAGGATCTTGGCTTATGAAAATTTTCATTCTAACCCATTTATGTCGGTTGTTTGGGTGACTCAACATATTCGCAACTTCTGGTCTAAGAATATCAGCTATATGGAATTCAATACATAGATCATGGTTGACTCCAAACTGTGAGATCTTTAGTTAAAATGGAGTTTATACTCTATGTACTTTATTAATGCTTAGAGTTATATAGCCCTTGATCGAACATGGATTTTGGTTCTACCTACTTAATTCTATGAAAGATCAAATTTACTTTTGCTAGAAACGCAATGAGATTTAATCTTAACGGTAGTTGGTTCTGGCTTTGTAAAATACATGAATTAGATTTAGTTACAGGTGAATCAGGTTTAGTTGGAATGAATTTCTAAAATTATTTAGCAACATATCATACAGTATCATATTCAAAGACAGTAATACTCTTTTTTTTTATACTACAAATTTACCGCAGATTGATGCAATCCTCCAACTCTAAACTAATCCTTGATCTACTTTAGAGATAACTCTGAAAATTTAACTACATGTTTTGTCCTTGATTTTGAATGGAAGCAACTGCAGCTTCTTCACTTCTACAGCCTTATACATTTATATTAAAAATAACATGATTGGTATAAATATCATATAGCATTAATCCCTGTTAAACTGCATGAGGATGATGATACTGTAACATGAATTATTATATTATTTGATTGTACCTGAATGGTAGTAGCAAGGAAAAATTTAAAGCCCAAAAAATAACAGAACTATATGCATGTTTTCAAACGGTTTCCAGGATTTGAATAGGTGTTAATTTGAATGCCCTACGAACTGGTAAACACAAATAATGATAGATTGCTACTGTTATATCAAAAGGAAGAGGAGTCAGCACATGATAAGGAAATTTGTCAAAAAGAGATGTATGATAATATTTTTATTTAGAAGAGAAATTTTGCAATTATATACTATGATGATTAACAAGTAGATTTACTATTAACAGGAGTCAAAATGCTTCAGCCCTTCAACAAATTTCCACCATATAAAAAAAATAACTAAGAGATCAAAAGAGATATGAAAAGTCACGCATGGCAGCAAAGGATAGGATTTGAGGGTTGTACCTTGGAATTTTTCTCAAATTTGAAAAGGATGAGAAATTAGAAGGCATGCAACAGCCTTAAATACTTGTAAGAGGACAGCAACCCCATGGACAGTGGTTATGAAGCTTCAACACCTCAAACCTCGTAGCTATTTGTTCTTGAAGTGTATAGTAGAGGAAAAGAGAAGCTGTAGCAAAAATCTCAGAATTTGGGAAAAAAAGAAAAAAATCAGCAAGAACAATTGTTGAATGAAGCAGCCCCCAAGTACATGGAGTTGCAAATTTAGAATTAAGATGGAGCTGAAGTATCTTACTTGGCTGGAATTTCCCAGAAGTTGCTGGGCAGAAGTGGAACAAAATTCACAAGGGCAACAGCTCTTCGTTGGGGGAAGAAAGTGGAATATGGAAGAGGCATTGGTAGTATTTAAAGGGGCTTAGTTTGATAGAATTTAGGGAGAGTGTGGTCTCGAGAGTTGACAAGTGCATACATATAATGAGCCAAGTGGAAGTGAATTGAGGGCCACATGGAATAGAATTGGAGTAGCTGTTCACTTAAATTTTTTTTTATATCCAACTTGCTACTACCGTTGCCGAACTAATTAAATTGTATTCTTATTATTATTTTAAAAACAGAAGACTGTGTATAAACTAATTTAATTTTATAAATATATATATATATTTCAAACTTTCTTTACTAAAAGAAACTTAAAGTTGACCGTATTTATGCCTCGGGTGTCGGATTTTGACGCACAACATCTTGATTTGATCGTCTCAAAATGACGATCAAAATGAGTATAATGTTGATATACTTCCGATCGGGTTTTGAATACCCAAAATTTTCGGATACGGTTTTTGTTTTAGATTAAATTTTACGAATTAAAAATATCAAACGACCTCCGATTGATGAACGGTCAGTTCCGTTGGTCTTGTATCGTCGAATCGGATCTAATGACGGTCTCGGTTCATTTCACGGTTTCCGAATTTGCGTCGCGGCTTTTCACGGCACACATTACGAAGGGACCGATTTTTTGGTCGATTTCGTCCGAACGACTTTTGATTCATTATTAATTTATCGTTTTAGGTTGTTTAGTATTGACCGACAACGTTTTTGGGTTCATTAGACCCAAAATCGGACGACTTCGGGTTTGATTGGAAACCGGATGCTACAGATCTTGAAACCAAGGCCTTACATGCCGGATTTCGATTTCGTTTCGATAAAGCCTGTAAAGAGAAATTCGGTGGAATTTTGGTAAAATTGTCGGAATTTGGGGAAATTACTTGGAAACTTTTTTTGTTCTGAAGTAAATATTTTTAATATTCTTTAATCAATAAATGAGTAGAAATACACTATTTTTTACTAATAATAAGATATTAACATGGTATGCTTCCTTAAATTTCCATCCAATCTCATTTTTCTCTTGCCGAAGAGGGACTCATTTTTGGGGACTTATTTTTCTCTTGCCGAAGAGGGATAATCCTACCCGGATCGAAGACCTCCGACCAATTGCATTATCAAATATCATTTACCTCATCATTGCGAAGATTTTGGCAAACAAGTGACGAGAGGTTTTGGACGACATCATCTCTCCAGAACAATCGGCATTTATCCCTGGAAGGCTTATGGCGGATGGGTTCTTGCGTTTGAGATCATACATGAATGGCAGCGAAACCAGATCAGGGGAACAATGTGGAAGGTGGATTTTTCTAAGGCTTATGATTGCTTGTACTGGCGTTTCATCTGGGCGTCACTTGAAAGAAGAGGCTTTCCGAAACTTTGGGTCTCTTGGATGAAGAGGTTCATTACAACAACATCCTTCGCTATGTTGGTGAATAGGCGTCCCGAGGGTGGTTACTTTCAACCACAATGCGGTACCAAACAGGGGTGCCCCTTGCCCCCCCTTTTGTTTGTCATTGCAGCTGATGCTCTAACAGTTATGGTGAAGATGGCCACAGGAGTACCTGCAATTACTCAAACACCTTGAGGAGGTGGATGGTCCGGCTGGTGGTAAAGACCATTTTGCATGGGCATCTGGGGGCTTTAGCGTCAAAAAGGCTTACGAATTTTTGGAGCAAGGACAAGAGGAAAACCGGACGGAGCAAGAGCAGGACTTCACGCTAATATGGAAATAAAAAATCCAACAAAAGATTAAGCTCTTTCTTTGGCTCGTAAAGCATGGTCGCATTATGTCGAAGACAAGGATGGATAATATGTTTCATATGGGGGATTGCGTTTGCGTGAGATGCAATGAGGATGACGAGGATTTAAAACATTTATTCTTCAAATGTTGTACCTCATCGCAAATATGGGGCGAGGTTGGGATTCAATGGCCGAAGGTTAAACGACTCAACATCCTATGGGCAATTTGGTGCGCGCGTAATGAGAACATTTTCAAGGGTCAGCGATTTTACATCGAAAACGTCATCAATCACTTCAGAAGATTGATAATGGGAATAATCTGACTGTATGGGTTGACAATGGAAACAGTCTGACTGTATGGGTTGTATACGACGCTTTCATTTTTCTAATCTCCTCCCTTTTTTCTTTGTAATTTTTTAACTTTATCAATGAAGTTTTGAGGTGTGCCCCATTGGGGCGTCACCCTATTTACGATTAAAATAAAATTCCATCCAATTTCTCAACTGTTATAGTAAGCCGCTCAGATCCAGAACCAGATTTGGAACCGAAATCAGAAACTACTAGTTTCACCTCATAAACATGAAGAGAATGGTGATACACACAATAATAATTACAGAGAAAAATGTAGGTCGACAAAGAGGACTAGCAAAATTATATTTTATGTAAGAAAGTGAAATCGAAATGATAACTTAGAACTTCTATCTAACCAAAATACTTTGAACTTAGAAAAATATTCAATTTTAGGAATAAAATAGGTCACACAACTCACACATACACACACATATCTCTAACACGTATGGCCTCAAATTTCAACGAAATTCCACTGAAGTTCTCAGAAATTTCCATTTCTTTAAGTCACCGAAATCAAAATGCTACCTTATTTCCTTTTCCAGGATTTCAACAAAATATTAGCGAGATATCAACGAAATTTCATCAAAATTGCATGTCATTTCAGCAAAACAACAAAAATAAGGGAATCTACCATTTGCTTTCATCGAAATTTGCATATATTAATGTTTTTTCACTTATTCACTAGTGTGTTGAGTTGTTAGAGTGCTTTATATTGTTTAAAGAAGTTTCTTTAGTTAGTTTCTAAATTTTATATTCAGATCCAATCAAATCTGTTAAGATTCTTGTATCTCTTGATCTTTATTTATATTTATTATTTCTCTAGTCTATCTTATGTAATTTTCCCATAGAGCTTTTCTCCTATATAAGAGAGATCTAGGGCTTTGAGGAATACAACTTTCATTTTTTCTCCTTCCACATGGCATCAGAGCAACGGTCCTAGACTGGAGCCTGTGCCCTAGAGACCTAACCCCACCAAAACTCTAGGCCGCGCTCCACGCATGGAGCCTCCGCCCATCCGCTCCACGCACCGCCACTCCACGCTGGAGCCGCTCCATACGTCGCCGATCTGCGATGCTCTCCCGCGGCTCCTCCCGAAGTCACTGCTGCTGCCGCTCCACGTGTCAGCACAATCCACACGCCGCGCCTGTGTGCGGCCTGCTCGTGTGCATCGCCCGTGAGGGCTGTGGCCCTCGCCTCCTGTGCCTCCTGTGTTGTTGCCAACGCCGTGCGTTTGGGTGATTTGGGTATGACATCATTATCTAAAATACCCTAGGTACCCAAAGAAGTCTTCAAAAGAATGGAAGAGGTTGTGGTATGAGTCTACACCCACAACCATCTTCCTGTATGTCAGTGTAGGCGCTGGTCTTTCTTGTTGCTAACCCAGTCTTGGAGATCGTTGTCATCATGTCTGACAACAATTTGAGTCCATTATGTACTTTTCTCCCACAGGGGACAAGCTCATTCCTTCCGAGGATGGAGAAGAGGTCTATATGCCTCTACCTCCGATCTCCATTACGCCATCTCCTCCATCACCACCTCTTCCACCACCTCCACCACCGCCACTGCCACCTCCACCTCCACCTCCACCGCCACCTCCACCATTACCCATTTTCTATCCGCAGGTTTACCAGCGGCGACCCCATGTTCGTGTGCCTCCTCCATCATTCAGCTTGCCCAAGGTATGTTCTGAACATTTGAGTTCTTCTAATGGCACTGGTGGTTTGCATGAACATACTGAGGTACGGGAGGGCTTGGATGATACATTTTCTGCACGTATTGAGGATCTGGACATACCTATTGCTCTCCGGAGGCAGAAGAGGGCATGTACTATGCATCTCCTTGCTCCACATATTTCCTTGGAACGTCTTTCCAAGGATTTTCAGAGGTTTGTTGTGGGATTGTCTGCTGTGGAAATACCTGGGACCTATCAGGAAGTGTTGCAAAGTAGCCATTGGCTTCTAGCTATGGAGGAGGAAATGGCAGCTTTACAGTCTTGTGGTACATAGAGTGTTGTATATGCTCCACCAAGTGCGTCTGTTGTTGGCAACAAGTGCGCGTTTACTGTGAAACATCGTGCTGATGGCACTGTGGATAGATATAAGGCCAGGGTAGTTGCTCGTGGGTTCACCCAAATGTATTGGGTGGATTATCAGGACACCTTTTCTCATGCTGCATGTCACTCTACACTGAGGAATCTTATTGCTGTTGCTTTGGTACGTGACTGGCCGCTGTTTCAATTAGATGTGAAGAATGCATTCTTGTATGGTGATCTGCAGGAGGAAGTTTACATGCAGCAACCACCATGGTTTGCTGCTGAGGGGGAGTCCAGTATGGTGTAACGATCCACAAGGCTATATATGGCCTTAAGCAGAGTTCGAGGGATTGGTTTCAAAAGCTCCCAAAGTTGATTGAACAGAATGGTTTTATCAGATCTACTGCAGATCATTCTCTTTTTATTAAGAGAACTCAAAAAGGTACCGTTGTTGTTCTAGTTTATGTTGATGATATCATTGTTACTGGCAGCGATGAACATGGCATTCAGGCAACTAAAGATTTCCTTGGACAACCGTTTGTTACCACGGACCTTGGCACACTACGTTACTTCCTTGGCTCAGAGTTTGCATGAAATCAGAAGGGCATGGTTATTGTAGAGATAATTCTATGTACTCTGAATAGTAGTTGCTTATTTTATTTTCATTCTGTCTATCTTATGTAATTTACCCATAGGTCTCTCCTCTATATAAGAGAGCTTAGGGTTCTATGGGATAAACAAGTCTTCTATTTTTCCCAACATGGTATCAGAGCCATGGTCCTAGACCGGTGCTTTGTACCCTAACCATAACCCTTCCCCCACCCGCCGGCCTCTCTCTCTCTCTCTCTCCCTCCTTCTGTCGCCGTCTCCGCCAGCGGCTCCCTCTCCTCGCCCCGCCCTCCATTGCGGGTCGGCCGAACGGCCCTGTCGCTACCGCCGTGGCAGCCTAGAGGCTTCGCCGCTACCGTGTTCGGCAAAGCGGCACCGTTGCTACCATCATAGCAGCCTAGCGGCTCCGCCGCTTCCACCGTAGAAGCCCGTCCTCGGCCGTCGACCCTTTGTAGCCGCCGGTTACTCCTCCTTTGCCGCATCACAGGGGTTCGACTAGGGATATGGATTTGGGTGCATAAGTCTACATATGCATTCAAATCCATACATGTCTGTGTAGACAACTATTCATTGGTCTACATAACCCTATTATTCTTCCACCGGGAAAATGTCAGAAAACAAAGTTGATGTGCCCACCACAGGCGCCTTTCGAGGTCCAGCGCCTATAATCAAGATGGATGGGACGAACTATGAGCTCTGGGCTATGCAGTTCATGAGTCTACAGGAGGAAGTTTATATGCAGCAACCTCCGGGGTTTGCTGCTGAGGTTGAGTGCCAGTAGGTGTGTAGACTCTATAAGGTAATATATGGCCTTAAGCAAAGTCCAAGGTCTTGGTTTCAAAAGCTATCAGAGTTGGTGGAAAGACAGGGGTTCAAGAGATCAAATGCAGATCACTCATTGTTTGTGCAGAGGACACCTAGAGGTACTGTTGTGATCATGGTTTATGTTGATGATATATTTGTTACAGGTGATGATATGCATGGAATAAAAATGGCAAAAGATTTTCTAGGTCGTCAGTTCGTTACAAAGGATCTGGGAACCCTAAGATACTTCTTAGGGTTATAATTTGCTAGGAATGTGCAGGTTCTTGTGATGACTCAAAGGAAGTATGTTACAGATATGCTTGTTGACACATGCATGATTGGTTGTTGTAGAGATAGAAATTATTATATGCTATGTACCTGTTCGTTATTTTTATGTTCTCTCTGGACTACTATGTATTTTACCCTTAAGGTCTCTCCCTATATAAGAGAGCCTAGGGTTCCCTTGAATAATAGATTACAGACTTTTCCCAACATGGTATCAGAGCCCAAGACCTAGGGCTCCCCACCCGTCGCCCAACCCCACCTCCTCGTCTCTCCCGCCGCCCCCCTCTCCCGCCGCCCCCCTCTCCCGTCGTTCCCCCTCGCTTCTCTCCGCCGCCGCCGATCCTTGTTTACGCCGCCGGCCCCCAGCCCAAGGCCTTAAATGTCGGTTTCGGTCACCATTTCAGTATCGACCAAAATAGAATTTCGATGGAATTTAAGTGGAATTTCGACCGAAATTTCGGCTATTTCGGTCATTTTTTGTACTAGGACCCCCATATTTCGGTCATTTCGATCGAATTTCGATTTCGACTGGATATCGATATTAGACAGAAATTCGACCAAATTCGCTGAAATTTGAGGCCATGCCCCAGCCCAGCCGGCACCCAGCCCCGTCGGCTCCCAGCCCCGCCGGCCCCCCCATTCTGCCGGTCTCCAGCCCCGGCTTGTTCTAGCCTGTCGCCTTTGTTTTGCTCTAGCGGCACCGCTAGGGCGGTTCCTCCTGACGCCTTGAGCCTAGCCGTCTCTTCCTCAAGGTGTATGGATTTGGGTGCGTAATGTCTACATACGCACTCGAATCCTATGCAGTTTTTGTAGACTTCTGTCACTTTGTCTACAAACCCTAGTTCTTCTCCAGCGTGATATGTCAGAATCGAAGGTTGATATGCCGTCCATAGGCGCATTCAAAGGTCCCGCGCCAATAGTGAAGATGGACGGGTCGAATTATGAGCTCTGGGCAATGCAGTTCATGAGTCTCATGAAGTCGAACGGTAAGAAGCACATTCTTACCGAGGATGAGCCAGCAGAGAAGACAGGGATATATGCCTCGTGGGAGGCTGATGACTCGTATGCAAAGGTCTGGTTGTCAGGTACATTATCGATGGAGATTGCCAATGACGTCCTCCATCAGCCCACTGCCAAGGCGATGTGGGATATTCTGGCCGCTACATATTCCCAGGTGCGAAATGAGACCAAGATGTTGCACCTTCAGCATGATATATTCACGATGAAGCAGAACGACAGACCACTTCACTCCTTGTACACATCCCTGAGGGGGATGTTTGAGAAGCTATACAGTACTATTCCACTCACTGTGACTCTTGAACATCAGAAGATATTTCGGAATGCCACCATGGTGGGCGTTCTACTTGCGGCCCTCGATCCTGAATATGACGCCGCACGTTCCCAGATTTTGGCCAATGCAGTTATTCCTACAGTGGAGGATGTTTACAGGAGACTCAATCGCATATCAGTTTCTTCCATCTCATCTACTCCACCCCCCATCGGCGATGGCAGTATCGCGTGGGAGAGGTGGTCAGTCTTCTGGCTGTGGACGCGGACGTGGACCCCAGGGTAGGGGTGGTCGCTTTAGTCAGCCATGTTCATACTGTTACCGCACAGGCCACTCGGAGGAGACATGCTACTCTAAGCATGGGTTCCCAGCTTCGGCACGTGTAGCAGAGCACTCTCAGCCCTAGTTGGCATCTATTGCAGACAATCGTTTCGAGGAACTTGTGGCACGTCTACGTGATATTATACCACAATCATCTGGTGATTCTTCTGGTGGACCTTCAGATGTTGCTGCTACAACATCTGCCAGTTCCTCTGCTGCTGCTAGTACCTCAGGTAGAGCTACTGCATTTATACCTTCTCATGATATCTCTGATTGGATTATAGATTCGGATGCCACACATCATCTCTGCCGAGATCGAGGTAGACTTGAGTCCTACGGGAACATTCCCCAAGGCCGCTTAGTGCAGATCGTAGATGGTACTCATTCTCCCCTGGTTGGACAGGGGGAGGTCTCCCTATCTTCCACTATGCATCTACAGAATGTCCTACATGCTCCTGAGTTCTCGATGAATATGTTGTCTATTAGTCAGATTACGAAGGATTTGCACCGTCATGCTATATTTGACCCGTCTTCTCTTATTTTTCAGGACATACTAACGGGCAGGGTGATTGGCTGTGGCTCTGAGCAGAATGGTCTATATCGGGTGGTCCGGAATTCTTATGCTGATGTCCTCTCATTCTGCCGGACCAGTTTCTCCATACATCTGACATCTCCGTTTTGCTCATCTCCCGCTCCAGAAAATGCGACATCTTCTGCCTCAGATCTCTCCCAGTTCTTCCTTTCGCTGTGAGGCGTGTCAGTTGGGAAAGCATCATCGGTCGAGCTTTCCTAGTCGTCAGAGTCGGAGCAGTAGCTCCCCGTTCGAGTTGTTTCATATAGATATATGGGGTCCAAGTCGTGTACCCGATCATCAGGGACACATATTTTATCTAGTGGTAGTGGATGCTTTTTCTCGTGTATCTTGGGTCTTCCTTTTAAAGAATAAATCTGAAGCAGGCGATGTGATTAAGAATTTGATTAATGAAGTGCAAAATGTGATTTCTTCTACTGTCAAATATGTTCGTACAGATAATGCTCTAGAGTTCTGCACACGGTCCCTATCTCAGTTTCTTTCGTCAAAGGGCATTATTCACCAAACCACTTGTGCTTACACATCTCAGCAGAATGGTATGACAGAAAGAAGGCGTCGCCACCTCCTTGACATTACTCGAACCCTACTGATTCAGAGTTGTGCCCCTATTTCTTTCTGAGGGGATGCTGTTCTTACTGCTTGCTATCTGGTAAATCGTATGCCATCTTCTGTTCTTGGTGAGAAAATTCCTCTCTCTATCATTTTTCCTGACAAGGAATTATTCTCACTTACTCCTCGTGTCTTTGGTACTGTGGCATTTGTTCATCTCCTGACTCCTGGACCTGACAAACTCTCTCCTAGAGCTGTCAAGTGTGTCTTTGTTGGTTATTCTAGGACTCAGAAGGGCTATCGGTGTTATGATCCCATAAACAAGAAATACTTTGTTAGTGCTGATGTCACGTTCTTTGAGTCTGTTATGTATTTTTCCCCTGCAGGTGACAGACTGGTACCATCCACTACCAACGATGATGTCTATGTCCCTCCACCTCCTACTTGGAGTTCACCAGAGTCTACTCCTGTTCCTGCCTCTACGTCATCTTCAACACCACCACCTCCACCTCTTCCACGACCTCCTATTCCACCTCTACCAAAATTCTATACGCGTCGGTCAGGTCCTGCTCAGGCTACACGTCAGACACCCATCATGCCTCAGGTATGTTCAGATGGCATTATTGCTGACGGGTCAGATATGGTATATGTGCAGGATTCTTCATTGCAGGAGGAGACTACACCATCTAGTACAACAGAAGATGATCTTGATATTCCTATTGCGATCCGGAAGCAGAAGCGGACGTGTGCATCTTATCCCTTTGCTTCACAGGTGTCTTTTCATCGTCTCACATGCGACTTTCAGAGATTTGCTGCAGGTTTGTCTTCCGTGGACATACCACGGACCTACCAGGAAGCTATGAAGATTGATTGCTGGAGAATGGCTATGGAAGATGAGATGCGTGCATTACAGTCGCGTGGCACTTGGACCGTGGTTATTGCTCCTCCTGATGCATCTATTGTGAGCTGTAAGTGGGAATTCACAGTTAAATACCATGCTGATGGCAGTCTAGATCAGTACAAAGCACGGTTGGTCGCACGAGATTTTACACAAACCTATGGCGTGGACTATATGGACACATTCTCTCCAGTGGCTCGTCATTCTGCCCTTCGCATTCTCTTATCAGTGGCTGTGGTACGTGACTGTAGTATATCTCAACTAGATGTCAAGAATGCCTTCTTGTATGGAGATCTGCAGGAGGAAGTCTACATGCAGCAGCCACCGGGGTTTACTGCTGAGGGGGAGAAGCATATAGTGTGTAGACTTCACAAGGCAATTTATGGCCTCAAACAAAGCCCGAGAGCGTGGTTCTAGAAGCTTTCCAATCTGATTGAACAACATGGATTCAAGAGGTCGAATGGAGACCACTCGTTGTTTGTTCAGAAGTCATCGGCAGGTATGGTTGTTATCATGATCTATGTTGATGATATTCTGGTTACGGGAGATGATATTCAGGGTATAGAAAGGGCGAAAGCATTCCTAGGCCGTCAGTTCGTCACGAAGGATCTTGGAACCCTAAGATACTTTCTGGGGTTGGAATTTGCCAGGAATGCACAGGGTTTGGTGATGACCCAAAGGAAGTACATTACAAATTTCTTGACTGAAACAGGCATGACTGGATGCAAACCATCAAGTATTCCCATGGATCCAAGCATGAAGCTGTATGATGATGACACTGCTGAAGTGGACAAGAGGAGATATAGAGAAATGGTGGGTAAGCTCCTTTATATTACCATAACTCGACCCGATATTGCTTTTGCAGTAAGCATGGTGAGTCAATTTATGGAGCAGCCAAGACAAGTTCATATGGATGCTATATACATGATACTGAGGTATCTGAAGTCTTCTCCAGGTTCAGGGTTGCTGTTTTGAAAGGGCACATATTTGTCTATCTCAGCATGTGCAGATGCCGACTATGCAAGATGCCCTAAGGATAGAAAATCAACCTCAGGATTTGCAGTTTTTGTTGGAAGCTCTCTGGTTTCTTGGAAAAGCAAGAAACAAACTGTTGTGGCAAGGTCCAGTGCTGAATCCGAATATAGGGCCATGGTGCAAGCAAGCACGAAGATGATGTGGGTTCGATCTGTACTAGAGGATCTACATGTAGCCGTACCTCTACCCATGCAGCTTCAGTGTGATAATCAGGCAGCCTTGTTCATTGCCAACAATCCAGCTTTTCATGAAAGAACCAAGCATATTGACGTTGACTGCCACTACACTAGAGACTTGATCCGAAGAGGATTGATATCTACAATTCACGTGAGCTCAGGGGATCAGACTGCTGACGTACTCACCAAGCCGCTGCTCAGAGGACCTTTTCAGAGATGTTCTTTCAAGCTGAGCATGATAGACATCTGTGCTCCATCTTGAGGGGGAGTGTAGAGATAGAAGTTATTATATGCTATGTACCTGTTCGTTATTTTTATGTTCTCTCTGGACTACTATGTATTTTACCCTTAAGGTCTCTCCCTATATAAGAGAGCCTAGGGTTCCCTTGAATAATAGATTACATACTTTTCCCAACAGTTGTCGACCATCCACTACTCCTATGGACCCTAGCATGAAACTATATGAAGATGATACATAAGAGGTTGATAAAAGAAGATACAGAGAGATGGTGGGGAAGCTCCTATATGTTACTATTACTAGACCTGACATCTCGTTTGCAGTGAATCGGGTGAGTCAGTTCATGGAGCAGCCCCGACATGTTCATATGGATGCTATATATATGATATTGTGATATCTGAAATCTTCTCCAGGTGCAGGACTGTTATTCAAGAAAGGAACGAATCTTTCTATATCTGCATGTGCTGATGCAGACTATGCAAGGTGCCCTAAAGACAGGAAGTCTACGTCTGGCTTTGCTGTATTTGTTGGCAGTTCTCTCGTTTCTTGGAAAAGTAAGAAACAAACATTGGTAGCTAGATCGAGTGCCGAATTTGAGTATAGGGCTATGGCACAAGCAATCACAGAGATGATGTGGGTTCGAGCATGTGAACTCCCTAGGACCCGGGTGCCCGTTTACAACACTTTCGCAGCATTATATTCGCTAAAGATCGCACAAGGTATTGAAAATGTGGGGAAATTTCACACTTTTCTGCCATGACATTCACATACAGATAAATAAACCACATTCATCAGAATCAACAAAGACAAAAGCCACCAAAATTTTATTCCATTCATTTTCATAATATCAATACATGTACATTAGAAGTCGACAGTTCATTCATACATGTGTCCCAAAATATATATATACAGAAGAGAAAAGAAAACTGAAACAAAAAGGAACATACCGTCTAGTATATACCCTATCGCCTGGAATCATCAAGAGCTAATGAACACCATTCTTTTTTCCTGCCAAAATATGTTGGAAAGAAGACGTCAGCGGGTGCTGGTACCTCCCAAAAACTTATAAAATAAACAAGCATTTAATATGTTCAAAAGTAAGCAATTAGAAAGGCGGTAACAAGTAAAGTTTACATCTACTTGCGTAAGTAAAAAAAGTTTTCAAGTCTCTTGTGAGCATCTTCCATAAGCACCCATTATTCCAACATTTTTCTTTTATAACATATTTATTTTGTAATCAAATGTTCATAATTGTATGAGTGTATGTATATATATATCTATATTATCATATTGACCAGATATCATATCTATGGATTTGACGATGTGAAAGATGGGATTGGAAATGTTTAAAAATTTACTTGATTCTCAAGTCCAATAGATAGTCATTTCCTACCAACACAACTTTTGATTGTAACTTCTCCAAATCTTAACTTCAATTGTCTCAGATGTAACTCTAGATGATGTAGATATAGATATGGATGATCTGGATGTAGAATCGCCAAGTCTGTTGGCGAAGAAAACTCAAACGGTGAGGTAGCCTACAAATGGCTCTTCCGTCTCGCCCTCTAATTGGAAGTGCGGTCCAATAGAGGGATATGTCTACTCCAAAACTACGCCACTGAGACGGGTGAGAGACTCTCCGGAAAAGTCACTCTAGAAACAGCCCGACCGGTAACAGACAAACAAGCTCGTACGAAAAACTAAAAACCGAGGATCCCCCGCCTGGGTATCCTAAAACAAAGGGTCAGCGGAGCTGGTCTAAAGTCGGGATCCCAACGAGGCGTAAAAACTGCGAGCTCGCGTAAAAACCGAAGAAGGGACCGAGATCCTAGACCCGCGCGCTTGGCGGCCGCTGCCCTAACTGGGCTTCCTATCTCCTGCCCAGTTGAGGGTCACCGCACCCTCGCACGATCAGGTGTAAAGGTCACCGTGACCGACATTAATGTCTGCTATCAATGATACTCATCAAACAATATATCTGTGTCATCATTCATGAATAAGCTAAATGTGTATATTGACCAGATGATCTATTATATGATGTATACACCTAGTTTTTATCTAAGTTATGATACCCAAAAATGAGGGGATGAAGATTGGAGTTGACTGAAATGATTAGAATCCTCTTTATTTTATTATGAAAAGACTCTAAAATAGTGCACAATCAAGAATTAAAATAGCCTTTTACAATTTGAATCAATAATAGAAACAGTTTGCTGATTACAATTTCATCTTCTCTTCTTTTTTTAACCTTGTGATTCTGGATTTACATATCTGATGTTTATTGAAAACCCAAAACTTCCCAACCATTTTTTAGTACACTATTGTCATGTTACTGGCAATAATCCCCACCTTCTTTACACACTTAACGCATACCCTTCCAAGTCGCAAAGACCACATATTTTCAGTATCATGTACCACATTCTCTGGCATCTCACACTTGTAAACATGGTAATCTTATTAACATGCTCAAGAGACTAGAGCATTCTTACAATCCAATGACTTTTTAATCTCATCAATAACTAAGCTCCCAGAGATGAACACCCTAGTTTGATGCTCTTCCAGAAATCAACAAAAAGTTCACCTGAATGTATTCGACTCGCAGCATAGTCTCTCAGGGTGAAGGCACATCCAAATGATGGTGTTATGTATCATCATGCTCATAGCCACGAATTTAGGCATAATATCCTCTCTCGGGACTTACTTGGATCTATATACCTTAACGAATTTCCATTGAATTATTAGGTGAATAGCTTAACCACATCAGAATCTCCATTCTTAGGACAATCTACATTCATTAGCAACTGGTGTCTGGTTTTGAACCACACCAGATCTTGAATCACAGGAAATTAATTTAAGAATTTTTTCTAATTAAAAGATTGATTTTTTAACCCAACACTAGCAGTAAATAGAACCAAATTTATTTAAGTTTTTTTTTCAAATCTCCAGCAGCCTATGTACATGTCAGAAGTTTACATTCAAACAATTTCATTATTATATATATGATTTTTTTACAGCAGTATATGCCGTTACAATTTATATTCCAGAAATTATAATATGTACATATATTTACAATTTATATTCCACAAATTATAATATATACATATATTTTACCATCCGTTCAGAAAACAGAACCTCTTTTTTTTCATTTCTTTCAATTCAGTATGACAGTTAGTACTGTATGTACAATTTAATTAGTACTTTAATCGTTTCATTTTAATTGAGTAGCAAATATATGCCAAAGTTTTTACCTAAATCTCATTCTCTAAGTTTTGAAATTTAAGAGCCTATCAAGAATTTAAAAATCTCATGCCACCCCTTAAGTTCCATCAAAACATATCAGGGACTGAAATTTCTGGATTTTGAAAGTTGAAATAAATTTGTGTGCAATTTACACAATAGTCAATAGAAGAGAAGTGTAATTAGACATGCATGGCAGCAAGGAGAATTTGGGACATGGATTGTACATATAATCAAGTGAAATGAGCATGCATGGCAGCAAAGAGGAGGGGAGGGATGTACCTAAAAAAACTTCAAATCTTGAAGATAGAACTGCATGCAAGGCTGGATTTTGAGCAAAGAAGCATCTGTTGCTCCAATTTTTCTTGGATTTGTAGCAGCTCCAAAGCTCCAGGTTGTAGCAAGAGAGGCTCCAAGAACTCCAGAACTGCTGTAGCAACAATTCTAGCAATTGTGAAGGCTCCAGAATTTGGTTTGGAGGCAAAGGGGGAGAAGGATGTTGAGCTCCTACGGCTGGATTGTTTGAGAAGTTTGGGAAATTTGGTTGATATTTATAAGGGGAGTGGTTGTGCTATTATGTAGATAAATGGAAGTAGAAATGAACCAAGTGGAAAGAGAGAGAATTTGTGCTATATCTATTGTACAGACGGCAGTCTGTTTAGCAAAAATTTATTTATATATATATTTTTTGAATCATTTTTCTTTTCTTTTATTTGACCTACAAATGTTGACCGAGTTCGCGCCTCAAGTGTCGGATTTCGACATGTACTATCTCGATTTGATCGTCTCGAAACAATGATCAAAATGAGTATAATGTTGATATACTTTTGATCGGGTTTGGATACCCGAAATTTTCGAGATACGGTTTCGGTTTGAGGTTAAATTTTACGGTTTTAAAATATCAAACGACCTTCGATTGACGAACGGTCAATTCCGTTGGTCTTGTCTCATCGAATCGGATCTAATGACAGTCTTGGTTCGTTTCGCGGTTTCTGAATTTACGTCGCGGCTTTTTCAGACACGCATTACGATGCGATTGATTTTTGATCGATTTCACCCGAGCGACTTTTGATTTACGACCAATTAGTGGATATAAGTCATCCGATGTCGACCGACAACTTTATTGGGTTAAACGGACCCTAATCGGGTGTGGTTCGGGTTTGATTAAAATCCGGATGTTACAGAGCAGTACTGACAGATTTGTATATAAATATGCCTCTGCCCATGCAGATACAATGTGATAATCAGACTGCCTTGTTCATTGCAAATAATCCTGCATTCTTGAAAGAACGAAGCATATTGAGGTAGATTGTCACTATACTAGAGACATGATTCATAAGGGCCTAATTTCTACTTCACATGTCAGTACAGGAGAACAAACAACAAAAATTTTCACCAAGGCACTACTCAGAGGACCATTTCAGAGGTGTTCTTCCAAGCTGAACATGATTGACATCTATGCTCCATCTTGAGGGGGGGGGTGTAGAGATAATTCTATGTACTATGAGTAGTAGTTGCTTATTTTATTTTCATTCTGTCTATCTTATGTAATTTAACCATAGGTCTCTCCTCTATATAAGAGAGCCTAGGGTTCTATGGAATAAACAAGTCTTCTATTTTTCCCAATAGTTATGATGCAAAGTATGTTACTAACCTTCTATCTGAGATAGGCATGACGGGATGCAGACCTGCCACTACACCAATGGATCCTAATGCTAGGCTTTATGATGATGTCTCTGAAGAGGCGGATAAAAGAAGATACAAAGAGCTAGTAGGGAAGTTGTTATATGTTACTATTACCTGGCATGATATATCATTTGCTGTGAGTAGAGTCAGCCAGTTTATGGAGCAGCCCAGACAGGTTCACATGGATGCTGTTTGTATGATTTTGAGATATCTGAAATCTTTTCAAGGTGCAGGTCTGCCTTTCAGAAGAGATACGTCTCTTACTGTTTCTGGATGTGCAGATGCGTATTATGCTGGGTGTCTTAAGGACAAGAAGTCCACATCAGGCTTCCTTGTATTTGTTGGTAGCTCACTGGTTTCATGGAAAAGTAAGAAACAAACAGTTGTTGCTCAATCCAGCGCTGAATCCAAATATAGAGCTATGACACAAGGGAGTACAGAAATGATGTGGGTCAAGTCTGTTCAGACTGACCTAACTATTGAGGTGCGTCTTCCTATGTGCCTCAAATGTGATAATCAGGCGGCACTATTCATAGCTAACAATCCAACGTTTCATGAGAGAACAAAACACATTGAAGTAGATTGCCACTACACTCGTGATTTGATCCAAAAGGGGCTGATTTCCACTTCTCATGTTGCTTCAGGCGATTAGATTGCAGACATCTTTACCAAAGCTCTTGCGAGGGGTGATTTTCATTGTTGCTGTTTTGAGCTGAGCATGATAGACATATATGCTCCAGCTTGATGGGGAGTGTTGATTGTATCTCTTGGTCTTTATTTATATTTGTTATTTCTCTAGTCTATCTTATGTAATTTTCCCATAGAGCTTTTCTCGTATATAAGAAGCTCTAGGGCTTTGAGGAATACAACTTTCATTTCTTTTCTCCTTCCACAAAATCAGTTAGACACAAATCAAGATTTAAGAGTTAAATTCAAGTTTTAACTTAAGATCTTTATATTTTTTGTTTCCCTTTATCTTGATATATATGTTTTTATTAGTAGTTATCATAGGTATCACTTCATTCTTATTGAAGAGGTTCTCTTTCTTGGTCTATGTTCTTCCCTGTTATTATTGCACGTGTCACCATTCTCTTCATGTGCAAGAGGAGAAACCAATGGCTTCTAATTACAGTTCCAAATATGTTTCTGGTTCTAAGCAACATACTACTTTTTGACTGTTGGGATGATTGGATGGAAATTTAATGTAACATGCCATTGTTAATATCTCACTATTAGCAAAAAAACTGTCTTTCTATCTCATTTATTGAGTTAAAGAATATTAGAAAACATTATTTTTTAAAAATAGATTTTCAAGTAATTTCCCAATTTCTAGCCATTTAACCGAAATTCCATTGAAATTCCACCGAATTTCTTTTTCTAGACTTACCAAAATGAAATCAAAATCCGATATTTAAGGCATGCACAACCTGATCCATTCAATTGAGGTAAACGAAGAGGAATTGGTAGGTGACCATTCTATTGGTGAGGCGGTGAGGCATCGCCACTTGGAGCTCAGTAGGCATGGTTCGTACAGTAAAGCCAGATGTTTAGGAAGAGATATTCTACTTCTAACTGATTTGCAGTATGAGGATTTGTTAGGGTCCTTGTTAACAGAAGTCAAGCGTGCTACTTTTAATTTGAATGCTTATGGCTCGTTGGGACCGGATGGTTTCCCGATTTTATGTTTCAAGGAGTTCTGGACTTGGTAAGGCATGAGACTTTGGAAGTGGTGGAAAAGCTGCATCTGATGAATGATGGTTTTGAGTAGTTGGACAAGTCATTGTTGTTCCTTGTACCCAAGAAAGACGTGGTGAGTTGAATGGAGGACTTACGCTCTATTGCGTTATCAAATGATGTCTCTCTCATTGTGGCCAAGGTTCTCATCAGCAGGTTGCGGGAGGTTCTTGGCACTATTATCAACATGGCACGCACATCTTTCATTTCTAACCGACACATGATGGATGGTGTTGTGTTGACTTCTGAGATTGTAGTGGAGTGGCAGAGGAAGAAGACATGGTTTCCTGTGGAAGGTGGATTTATTGAAGTCATGATTTCATGGACTGGAGGCTCCCCGTCCATCACAAGGGCTTCCCGAGTGAATGAATTGCCTGGATAAACAAATGTGTGACAACATTCTCTTGCACGGTCTGGGTGAATGGAAAGCAGAAGGGTGATTCTTTTCAACTGCAATGCGGAGTGAGGTAGGGGTGTCCACTGTCTCCCTTGCTATTTATTGTGGTTGTTGATGCTTTAACGAGGACGGTGTCAAAGGCAAGGAAGGGGGGGTTTTCTGGCGAGCTTCTGTTTGGAGGAATCTCCATCTCTGTGCTTTAATATGCTGATGATACCTTTTTATTTGTGCAAGGGGAGATGACATCTGCGAAAGGGATGTGCATTATTCTTGAGCTATTTGGATTGGTACCTGACCTAAAGATCATGCACGCAAAATCTGCTTTTGTTTTGGGATGAATAAGGAGGCGATTTGTGAGGCGGTTTTGCAGACACAGAGGGGGCCCCTTCTCACTTTGTGCCTTGGCTTGCCTTTGGTGGATGGAAAGTTGCGGCAAGTGAACTAGGCTCCTATTATTGAGAGGTTGAGAAGAAGATGGCAGGTTGGCGTGCGGCTTTTTTGTCCAGAGGTAGTCATGTTGAATGCGGCTTTCTCAGCTATCCTTATGTTCTTTTTGTCTACGTGCCTTTTGCCTATTGGGGTGAAGGTGAAGTTGTAGGCACTGATGCAGAGATTTTATTAGCCCATCCCTGGGGAACCTCAATGGTTGCCGTTGATGGGGTGGAAGACTCAGGTGTTGAGGGAGGAGGATGGTTGGTTGGGGATCTGAAGGGTGTATGTGATGAACAATGCCCTTTTGGCGAAGTGGGTGACTAGAATTCGGGGGAAGACAGTCTGATATGCTCTGTAGGACGCTACGGTCAATATATGGAGTCTCCTGAGATCCCTTCACAGGTTACTGCTACTCTGGGCCTTCCAACTTTCGGAAAGTAATTTGCTTGATGCTCCCTGGATGATTCCTTTCTTACGACCATTTCTTAGTGATGGTCATGTGTTTCAGTTCTGTACTGATGATTGGACATGTCATGGGCTGTTGTGCGCTTGCTTCCCCCGTTTTTTTTCCGCTCTGGCAACTTCTATGGCCTCCATAAGGGAGTGTTGGGAGACCGATACACGCTGATACAGTTGCCAGTGCGGGAAGGGTATATAGGTGGGGCAAGAGGGGTCCAGAGCTTTGGTTCAAGATTGTCGCCCTGATTCCGTGCAGAAAGGGAATAAGAGAGTTGTTTATTATTGAGCCCTAAGGTCCTCTATATATAGAAGGGAAACCCTAGGGACAAAATGAGGTTGCCCTATTGGGCTACAGAGATGCCCCCATTGGGCTTATATAGGAAAAAAAGAAATGCCGAATACAATAATACTCTAACAAACTTGTGTTTCAGACATCCAGAGATGCCCCATTGGGCTTATATAGAAAAGAAAGAAATGCCGAATACAATAATACTCTAACAAACTTGTGTTTCAGACATCTTTACTAGGAGTCCATAATTATTGAGTAGCTCTGACCATAAAATATGAGCTGCAAAATGTTATCTGCTTGCGGATATGGATTTCACAGCTTGACTAGAGATTAAGAAGTGAAATAATGAACGATCTTGGTAAGGAATTGACTAATTAAGCATATATAATTGTTTTGTTATGCAAGGTACATTCCTTAATGTATGTGGCTATATTTCACGATCCATTATAAGCAGCTAACATAAGCTACCTAAATGATAATAATAATATTTTTTTACATGCAACTTATTCCATTCTTCTAACAGGCAATTTCAACAAAAGGTGGATGCTTTCTTGAGGCCCCAGTTTCAGGTAGCAAGAAGCCTGCTGAAGATGGGCAGTTGATCATTCTTGCTGCTGGGAATGAGGTATAAATATGTCAAGTCCAAGTCATTTGCAAAATGGTTCAGTTGACCACATGAGCATAACTTTGGTTAGACATAAAAAAAATTGAAAACATGGTTGTCAATTGCATGGATACACAATCAAATGGACCTATTTCTTGGTTAAACTGATAA
Source organism: Ottelia alismoides (assembly GCA_037367405.1). Taxonomy (NCBI): domain Eukaryota; kingdom Viridiplantae; phylum Streptophyta; class Magnoliopsida; order Alismatales; family Hydrocharitaceae; genus Ottelia; species Ottelia alismoides. Next base: position 434,700 of record JAZKJV010011367.1, read on the forward strand.
TGGGCAATTCTATGGGAATATTTTAGGCTCCAGATATGTGATTTTACTATAGTCTGCCCGTCTTCTCTGAAGCAAAATGGCACAGAAATTGTTTAAAATTTTTATTAGATGCAAACTGAAATATGTTGCCATGTTATAAGACCAAATAAAGCTCTGTAAATTTGAAAAACATTCATTGTCCGTGGGCATTCTTCCATTTAGGTTTGTTGGAAGAACAATAATGCGGTGCGATCTTCGGTTTGATGACTATATGAACTGTAGTCCATGCTAACTTGAACGCTGCAACATTATGCAAATTATGGTCTTGTTTGCAAATTGCGGCACGAAAGAGGTCAATCGTTATAAATTTATAATGCCCACTTTGGTTAGATAGCAAGTTCTATCATATATTTTTGTGCTGTGTTTTCCTTGTCTTTGTATTAATTTCTAAATAAAAAATGTCGAAGCCTTCTCCCACTATAAGTAGGGTCGGCAACATGGATTCTTGCTCAAATCCATGTTGAAAGATTCGACTATTTTTTTACGCTAATTGTCGACTACCTAACGCAACCCCCACAGGGGGGGATTTGAACCTTGATCTTTTGGGTGGTAGGCACACTGCACTACCATCAGGCCATTTAAGTGGGTGTGTATTAATTTCTAAATATACCTGAAAAATTCTTGCTTCAGAAGTTTTTGAAAGAAGTTCTTTTGCATTGTGTCCATCTTCCTTGCAGGCACTATTTCAGGAGATGATTCCAGCTTTTGATGTGTTAGGCAAAAAATCTTTCTTTCTAGGACAAGTTGGCAATGGTGCCAAAATGAAACTTGTTGTCAACATGATAATGGGGAGGTAAGAATTTCATTTGGGGGTTACACTATATCAACTTTCTAAAACTTCTTAGTAATCAGAAATGACATAAAAAATGCAACATTCAGGTGTGGATTTTGAGTTTGTTTATTACCGCATCTAAAAGTTTACTGCGTGCAAGGTTCAGTAATACAATATGTGGTTTCGTTTAGACAACGAACTCCATAGCGACAATGTGGTATCTGAGGGAATATGCAGGAAATATGTGGTTTATGTTTTTCCCCCAAGATTCCAAATAAAATTTAGATAACCATGCAGATTTCACGAATATTTAAAAATAAAACAGTGTAAATAATTTTTTTTGATATAAAAGAGCGTGAGCTCTCAAGGTAGGAGTCACTGCAGAATCCGTTTCACTAGAAAAAGGTTAGAGTACATTACCAGGAAACCCAAAAATTATAAAGTGCTTTACAATGAGAGATGATATTTTCCGAATAGAATCTCTGGTTGATGATCAGATCATTCCTTCCAACCCAGATGGCCGAAAGAACCACAAACAACTTGGAACAATCATCTGTAGAGTTGTTCCCTACCACTCAAATCGACCTCCAGAAACCAACCGCTCCTCTAGTGTCCACCCAGGGAACGCCAACCTCCCTTCAAACCTGCGCTGAAGCCGTGCACTTGAAGAAGAGGTTGTCCATGTCCTCAATATAACCTTCACACCTATCACAATGCGTGTCCTCCAAGCCAAAAATCTGCGCCCTCCTTGCCTTGTAAACATAGCTTATATGTAAACATTGATCTTGTAGAGATATTTATATGCTTCTATGTACCTTGTCAGCTATTTTATTTCTTTATGTCTATTTCATGTAATTTACCCATAGGTCTCTCCTCTATATAAGAGAGCCTAGGGTTTTTGGAATAAACAAGTTCTCTATTTTTCCCAATATGGTATCAGAGCGGTGGTCCTAGACCGGAGCTCTTGTGCCCTAACCCTAACCCCACCTCCCAGCCTTTGCGCCGCCAGCCCTCTCAGTCTCGCGCAACCCTTGCACCGGCTTTGAACCGGCCCCTGCGCGTGTGCATCTATGCGCCTGCGTGCGGCGCAACGCTTGTCCCCGCGTGCGGTGCTGCTCATCGGCGTGCGTCTGCGCGCTTCAGCGCATCCTTGCGTGCGCCACCTCATGCTCGGGAAGGACTGATCCTGTACCTCACCTCCCTCCCGCGTTCTTCGCTTGGTTGATGGGGCTGGTTGCGCTCTGAGTCTACACACACAACCACACCCCCACATGTCCGTGTAGACGATTGTTTTTCGGACTTCTATTAACCCTAGTTTTCCTCTATCGGCATCATGTCAGAAAGTAAGGTCGATGTTCCCTCCACTGGTGCATTCAGAGGTCCAACGCCATTGTCAAGATGGATGGGACGACCTATGATCTTTGGGCAATGCAGTTCTTGAGTCTAATGAAGTTAAGTGGTAAGAAGCATATTCTTATCGAAGAGGAACCGTGGAGAAGACTGGGGTGAATGCCTCTTGGGAGGCAGATGATGCATATGCTAAGGTCTGGCTTTCAGGAACGTTGACGACAGAAATCGCCAATGATGTGTTACATCAACCTACTGCTGAGGCTATGTGAGACATTCTCGCAGCTACATACTCTCAGGCGAAGAATGAAACTAAGATACTCCAGCTTCAACATGACATTTTCACTATCAAACAGATTGGACGTCCTCTCCATTCACTGTACACATCCTTGCGAGGGATGTTTGAGAAGCTTCACAGCTTCATACCACTCACAGCCACTCTAGAGCAGCAGAAGACATATAGGAATGCCACTATGGTTGGTGTATTCCTAGCAGCCCTGGATCTTGAATACGATACTGCTCGCTCCCAGATCCTTGCAGATACTGCTATTCCTCCCATTGAGGAAGCTTTTTGCATGCTCAGCAGGATTACAGTTCCATCTATTGTCACCAGTCAGACTTCTTTGTCTATGGTAGCCTCCCATGGCAGAGGAGGCTCTTTCTCTCGTGGACATGGACCTCGTGGTAGAGGACGCATTCGTCAGCCCTGCACGTTTTGCCATCGCCTTGGTCATACTAAGGAAACATGCTACTCTAAGCATGGTTTCCCAGCATCAACCCATTTAGCGGAGCAGGTCGAGTCACTCGCTTCTCCTACTCCAGATGCGAGGTTTGACGACCTAGTGGCCAGACCGCGTGATATCATGCCTTCTTCTTCATCTCCTGGAGGCCATTCAGATGTTGCAGCTTCAACATCCGTTAAAGCTGCAACAAACAACTCAGGTAGCACTTTTGCATTTACATCATGTTATGGATCTCAGATTCCAGAGTGGATTATGGACTCTGGGGCGACACATCATTTATGCGGAGATAAAGGACAACTTACAACCTGCATACATGTTTCTCTAGGAAGAACTGTAGTGATAGCCGATGGGACTCATTCCTCGATCATAGGACAAGGGGAGATTACTCTTACCCCTTTAATGCATCTGAAGAACGTGTTACATGCCCATGATTTTTCTATGAATTTGTTATCCATCAGTCAGATTACGAAGGATTTGCATTGTCGAGCTATATTTGACCCATCGTCTTTTTTTTCAGGACATTCTTATGGGCAGGGTGATTGGCTGTGGCTGTGAGCAGGGCGGTCTTTATCGACTGGTCCAAACTCCCTATGCAGGCGCGTCCTCTATCTCGACAGGACTGGTTTCTCCTTTCACTTGGCATTTACGTTTTGGTCATCTCCATCTCCAGAAGTTTTTTTTACGTCGGTCAAATGCTTTGAGGTCGATTATGGTGAATGGTGTGCGCGTGGATGGTGACAGACAAATGGGGAAGGCGATTGTCGATCACTTTAAGGAATTCTCGGCGAGGACGATACCCAGGCTTTGGCGGTGGATGGGGCGTGGGGCTCTTTCTTTGCCCTCTATGTGTTCGGACTGATGCAGGGTGTCTCTTTGGAGGAGGTGAAGGGTGCGGTTTGGAGCTTGAATGCGGATGGGGCTCCAGGCCCTAATGGCTTCCCGGTTGCTTTCTACAGAGATTTTTGGGACCTCGTGGGCAACGAGGTTATGGATGTCATCTCCGAGTTTTGTGAGGGTAATGCTGGTTTCGAGAGGATAAATAAGTCTCTAATCGTTCTCCTTCCAAAATCCTCGGCGGTGGATCACATAGAAGATTTCCGCCCCATTGCTCTTTCTAACGCCCTCTATCTGATTGTGGCGAAGGTGTTCGCTGTGCGGCTAAGCCTTGTTCTTGACACTATTATATCCCCGCTCCAGTCATCTTTTATAAAGGGCATGCAAATTTCGGACTGCCTTATTCTTGCATCGGAAATCATTGGGGACTGGAAGAGAGGGGACAAAAAAGGCGTTTTATGGAAGGTGGATTTTGCAAAAGCCTATGATAGTTTGGATTGGAAGTTCCTTTGGTCGGTTTTGAGGAGAGGATTCCCGGATCTGTAGATTTCTTGGATAAAACGATGTATTACGACGTCATCTTTCTCGATCATGGTGAATGGCCGCCCGGAGGGTGGCTTCTTCCAGCCGCGTAGGGGTGTGCGACAAGGATACCCTCTTCCACCACTGCTGTTTGTCATTGCCGCGGATGTCCTGGCGCATGTTGTGGGCCGTGTTATTGATTGTGGTTTCTCGGTCGGGTACTCGAGGGATGGTTCGATGATCCCGCTACTGCAATACGCAGACGATACTATCTTCTTCATTGAGGGGGGCGCTGAGGAGGCTTCCGGCATGTCTGTGGCCCTGGATCTTTTCAGTGAACTATCTGGTCTCTTCAAGAATGCCGACAAATCAAAGGTCGTCTCCTTCGGCCTTTCTGAGGATGAGACTGTTGCTTGTGGCCAGGATTTAGGGTCGGAGTGCAGCTCCCTTCCGATCGACTACCTTGGGATGCCTTTGACGGTAGGTAGAACAAAGTTGCGGGACTGGTTGCAGTTGCAGGTTGTTGAGAAGCTCGAAGCGAGACTCGCGGGATGGAAGTCGGCCATTCTCTCCAAAGGGGGGCGATCAATCCTCCTAAAAGCGATACTTTCTTCCATCCCTGTTTTCTTCTTGTCCCATCATCGCTTGCCGAAGGGGATCCATAGCCGTCTTGAGAAGCTAATGCGCAGGTTCTTATGGGGCAGGCATGGTGGGGAATCGGGGGGGATCCACCTTGTTGAGTGGGATGTAATCACGCTCCCCAAAAAAGCGGGGGGCCTGGGAGTCCGGAGGATGGATCAAATGAATGAGGCTCTGCTTCTTAAATGGGCGAGCAGAGTGTGGGGCCTTGGGGAGGATTTCTGCTGCAGCATTCTGCGCAAAATTTACGATGTCGGCGATGCGCCGCCGAGTCCTGATGCTCGTGTGGGATCTCCCATGCCATTATGGAAGGGGATGATGGAGGTCTTTACCCGTAATCTCTCACTGTTTAGGCTGGTGCTTGGCAATGGCGAATCCTTCGTCTTCTAGACTGATGATTGGACAGGGGGGGAGGGGGGCATTGTGCACGCGGTTCCCTCGCCTCTATGCTCTAGCGGCTGATAAGACAGCGTTGGTTGCGTCTTGCTGGTCGGATGGTATTTGGTTCCCCACCTTCTCCACAAACTTTTCGGACCATCGGCTCGAGGATTTTCTTTCGCTGCTGGATTCTATCAAAGAGATGGGAAGACTGTCTGCGGGAAGGGACCATTGGGGATGGCGTAAGGGCACTTTCTCGGTTAGGATGGCTTTTGGGGCGATTTGCAGGCCTCCCCCATCACAGTCGGAGGAGTTGGTTCAAGATTGCATCTTTTTTTGGAGTCTGGGCCTCCCTGAGCGTGTTGGCTTCTTCCTATGGTTGTTCAGAAGGCAGAGAATGATGACGAGAGACTGTTGTGCTAGGCTTCTAGGCTCCATCTCTGATAGATGCCTTTTGTGCGATGAGGCGGTTGAGTCCCTTGATCACCTGTTCTTCAAGTGCCCGAAAACGATTCCGATTTGGGATGAGGCAAATTTGGCTTGGTTGTGCATGACGGACTTGGCCTCCTTTTGCGGCTCGCTGGTTGGCACCAGGAGCATACCACAACGGGAGCTTTTTAGATCCATAGCCATTTTATGGGCCCTGTGGCTTGGCAGAAATGCGCTCCTTTTTTCTGGGCAAAGTTCTACAAAGAAAATGTTTGGATACATTCCGCGAGATTGGTAGATGTTTGGGTTATGTAGTTGTATGCCTTAGTTTCTGCTTCCCTTTCTCTCTTCTCGTCTTTTCCCGTTTTTTCTTCTTATAAATAAATTTTGGGGTGAACACCAATGAGTGTATCCCCCTGTTTTTGGCCTCCATCTCCAGAAGATGAGGCATATTTTGCCGCAAATTTCTCCAGGATCTACATTCCAGTGTAAGGCTTGTCAGTTGGGAAATCATCATCGTTCGTCTTTCCCTAGTCGTCAGAGTCGTAGAAGTAGCTCTCCATTTGAGTTGTTTTATGTTGATATTTGGGTCCTAGTCATGTTCCTGATCATCAGGGGCACATGTTTTATCTTGTTGCCGTAGATGATTTCTCTCGTTTGTCATGCGTTTTCTTATTGAAAAATAAATCTGAGGCCGGGGATATGATCAGAACTTTTATCAATGAAGTCCAAAATGTTTTCTCTTCGTCTGTGAAATTTGTGAGAACAGATAATTCCTTGGAATTTTGCACACGTAATCTATCCAATTTCTTATCATTCCGTGGCATTATTCTTCAAACAACATGTCCTTATACTTCTCAACAAAATGGTGTTGCAGAGAGAAAGCATCGTCATTTACTTGATATCACGCGAACACTTCTTATTCAGAGTCGTGCCCCACATTCATTTTGGGGTGATGCTGTTTTTACAGCGTGTTATCTGGTGAATCGCATGCCCTCCTCCGTCTTGGGTGAGAAGACTCCTTTTTCCATTGTTTTTCCTGACAAGGATTTATTCTCCCTTACTCCTCGTGTCTTTGGTTTGGTTGTGTTTGTACATCATATGGCTCCAGGTCTTGATAAGCTCTCTCCTAGGGCTATTACATATGTATTTGTTGGGTACTCTAGGACCTAGAAGGGATATTGGTGTTATGATCTATTGCGCAGAAATTATTATACAGTGAAGATGTCACATTTTTGAGTCTGTGATGTTTTTCTCACCTACAGGCGATAGACTGGCTTTGTCAAATTCCGATGATGAGATTTATGTGCCACTTCCTCCCACAGCTCAGTTCCTTCTCCATCTGTGCCTGTCGCCTCACCACCACCACCACCACTACCGCCCTCTACCCAGTCACGTATTATCCCCTCTATCAAAATTCGATACTCCTCGACCTATTTGTGCTCATGGCCCTTTTCCTTCATCTGATGCGCCCCAGGTTTGTTCTGATAACATGATTTCTAATGATGGGTCTGACAGTGTCTCTATGCATGAGGATAGCCATCAAATGGATGAGGCTTCCTATGACTTGGATCTCCCTATTACGGTTCGCAAGCAGAAGCGGTCTTGTGCATCTTACCCCTTTGTTTCTCAGGTGTCCTTTCATCGTCTAACAGGGGGATTTCAGAGATTTGCTGTTACCTTATCTGCCGTGGAGATTCCACGAAATTATCAAGAAGCATTGAAGGACAATCGTTGGCGCTTGGCCATGGAGGAAGAAATGGCCACGTTGCAATCTCGTGGTACTTGGAGCTTGGAGTCTGCTCCTCCTGGGGCGTCTATAGTCAGTTGCAAATGGGTGTTTACTGTTAAACATCATGCAGATGTCAGCCTTGATCGCTACAAGGCAAGGTTAGTGGCACACGACTTCACTCATACATACAACGTGGATTACTTGGACACCTTTTCTCCAGTGGCTCGTCACTCTACACTGCGTATTCTACTTTCTGTTGCAGTGGTACATGATTGGCCTTTATTTCAGTTTTATGTTAAAAATGCATTTCTGTATGGCGATCTACATGAGGAAGTCTACATGCAGCAACCTCCTGGGTTTGCTGCTGAGGGGGAGTGTAGGCGAGTCTGTAGACTTCATAAGGCTATATATGGCCTCAAGCAAAGTCCAAGGGCATGGTTTCAGAAGTTCTCAGATCTGATTGAGAACCAAAGGTTTAAGAGGTCTAATGCAGGCCATTCACTCTTTGTGCAGAGGACACCTAGAGGTACAGTTGTCATAATGGTCTACGTCCATGATATTCTTGTTACAGGAGATGATGTGCAGGGAATAAAGATGGTGAAAGAGTTTCTAGGCCGTCAGTTTGTTACTAAGGATCTGGGCACCCTAAGGTACTTCTTAGGGTTGGAATTTGCTAGGAATGCGCAGGATCTTGTGATGACCCAAAGAAAATATGTTACAGACATGCTTGTTGAGACAGGTATGATTGGGTGTCGACCCTCTACTACTCCTATGGATCCTAGCATGAAATTATATGATGATGATACATATGAAATGGATAAGAGGAGATATAGAGAGATTGTGGGAAAGCTCTTGTATGTTACCATTACTAGACCAGATATCACATTTGCAGTAAGTCGAGTGAGTCAATTCATGGAACAACCTCGACAAGTACATATGGATGCTATATACATGATACTGAGGTATCTAAAGTCTTCTCCAGGTGCATGACTTTTTTTTAAGAAAGGAGCAACTCTCAAGGTATCTGCATGTGCTGATGCTGACTATGCAAGGTGTCTTAAGGATAGGAATTCCACGACGGGCTTTGCAGTATTTGTTGGTAGTTCTCTTGTTTCTTGGAAAAGCAAGAAACAAGTTGTGGCTAGATCAAGTGCCGAATCTGAGTATAGAGCTATGACACAAGCAAGTACATAAATGATGTGGGTTCGAGCAGTATTAGCAGATTTACATGTAGATGTTCCACTGCCTATGCAGTTAAAATGTGATAATAAGGCTGCCTTGTTCATTGCTAACAACCCTGCATTCCATGAGCGAACTAAACATATTGTGGTAGACTGCCATTATAGTAGAGATATGATCCATAAGGGGTTGATCTCTACCTCGCATGTTAGTTCGGGAGAGCAAACAACAGATATCTTTACCAAGGCATTACTTCGGGGCCATTCCAAAAATGTTCGTCCAAGCTAAGCATGATTGACATCTATGCTCCATCTTGAGAGGAGTGTAGAGATATTTATATGCTTCTATGTACCTTGTCAGCTATTTTATTTCTTTATGTCTATTTCATGTAATTTACCCATAGGTCTCTCCTCTATATAAGAGAGCCCATGGTTTCTGGAATTCTCTAATTTTCCCAACAGATTTCATTAATATAGGGTTACTAACAAAAATAAAAAAGGTTTAAAAAAGTAAATGTTATATTCTTAGTTATATATCAACTCTATCTAAAATGAGGATTGAGTAAATGGTGTATGCAACTGAGTATATGGTTATGCATGCCGAATATGTGGTGTAGACCATATAATGCATTGCATAGAGAATTCAATTCATTCATTGGCATATGCTGCCTCGTTTGCATTTCATGCGATATTTTTTTACCTAAACACCGATTGCATCTACGATCGAATGTTACGTTGTCATGGTATTACAATTTAGAACAATTTGAAATGGATGAACGCAAGTTTGTGGGACTTGGTTGTGATTTTATACGTATAGTATGGCTTCCCTTGGTTCAAAATCATAACAATATGAAATGGGTTAAAGAAAGTTTATAGGAAAACCATTGTGGTTCGCTATTATATTTTTTTAAACTTATATATATCATAGGTAAGCCCAAGAATGACCCAAAATAGATATGAATGGAGGTAAAAAATCTATGTAGCCAACCATATTTAATTGTGGGGAAGGGCTTTGTTGTTATATATGTATATATCAGAGGGTAGACCATTGCTTCAGGATTGAGGGTAGATATTGAGCTCTCCATTGGTTGTTTAATCGGTTACATGGATCATGAATTCGTTTCTTCTCCTAACTTGATAAAGTGAAAATTATTTCCTATTGTAAATATGCATGTGCTGGATGATCACTAACTTCTAGGGTTTGCATTTATGTGATGGAAGATTACTTACCTCAAGGAAACATCCCTTTTTCATCTCATAAAGCGCTCTCACTTTGGATTTGACCATTAATCCTCCCTTTTTTGGAAGATTGAAGAATATTCAAATTGGTGTTCACTTTGTATATGATGACTTGTAGTTTGGTGAGACTGGTGTGTGGCATATCTTCTCGTTATGCAAATATCTTTGGCCAAATCATGGTAGGTTCTTTTACCATAATCACTTAGTATATCCAACGAGGATGTTGGACTATTCTTAATTAAGGGATGTTGCAATATCCTAAATTGCGAGGTCCTCAATTATAATGTAGAGTGGGTTCATGGTTGACATGATGGTCATGTTGAATGATCAATAAGCATGGAGTAGTGTTACTTCATAATTATAGACCATGCCAAAAATAACTCGTCATGTTAATAATGTCTAAGAATGATGATTGAAGAAGCAGAATGCACGAAGAGGAGGGGATGAGAGATGGGGTGAGAGGTGGCAGTAGGGAGGGGAAGGAGATGAAGCAAGGGAATCCGAGGGGAACTGGGTGGAGGTTGGACATAGGCAATGGAGGCGAGGACTTATGGGAAGAGGAGTGGTGGGTGACTTCAACAGAGGGGGCATGAAGTGGAGAGGAGGAAGGGTATTTCGTCTTACTGATTGAGGGGTCAAGTTGATTGTTGTTTTCAACGTGGGGAAAATAGGCACCTTATGAGGTCCAACCAATATAGTGATTTATTTCATTGTGGGAAAATGGGGGCATCAATTTAGTGATTACACTTTTATGGGTTTTGGCACGTGAATGAGGAAGTGAAGGTTGACAAGGAACGAAAATGTGAATCAAAGGGCAATGGTATAGGGGCTCTTGGTTGGATGCCTAGTGGTGGACTGGTTGTTCAATGGTTGCAAAATTGATCACGATCAGGTGTATTGTTGCGTTATCATTTTAGTTTTTCTTGTATTTATTATTTTTGGTGAGGACATCATTGAGTTTCACCTTTTGATATTTAAGGTTTCATCTCTATATAAGAAACTATACATTCTATCCCAAAACCATAGACACCACCATACCCCTCTCCTCGCATGCATTGCCGCTGCCACCCTATGATGATAGGGTTGTCATAGTTACTAAGGTAACATCTACGACTCCAGTGGGCATCGCCGCGTACCCTGGCGGGCACATCACCTAATTCAGCAGTGGTTGCCGTAAAACAACTGCAGCAACAACCACCATAGGTGCCATGAAAATGGGATCCGCTGCCCTTCAGCACCACTGCCACCCAAAGTGAGGAGCCAGGTTGTGAACCCCTCAGGATCCGGGAACCCGTTTACGACAAAATTCGCAATATCTTATTCACATGAGATCACACAAGTCGCAGAAAAACAGGGAAAATTTTTCGCGCAATTATGACATTCATTTCCATCACATAACCACAAATTAAGAGATAAATGGCACCAAAATTTCTTTTCATTAATATTCATATCAATTTACAACATGTACAAGGATCTTCCATTTTACAACATATATCCCAAAGTGTGATACAAAAGAGATAGCATTTACATCACCATTTGAACAAAAACTGAGGCAAAGTAATTCATACCGTCTAGTGTATACTCTGTCTCCAGGAAGCATGAACGGCTACTGAATAGCAGGTTGTTTGCCTGCCAAAACACGTTTAGGAAAGAAGAGGCGTCAGCAATTGCTGGTACCTTCCAAAAACTTATAAAAATAAATAGACATTTAATATGTGCAAAAGCAAGCAAGTAGAAAGGTGGAATAAGTAAAGTTTACATCTACTTGCGTAAGTAAAAAGGTTTTCAGGCTATTTGTAAGCATCTCAAATGATTGTCCCATAACCCAACATTTCCCACATATGACATATTTATATAGTAGTTGAGTATTCATGAGTGTATGAGTGTAAGCATATATATCATTTTCTTCAGAGATCACGTTGGTGAGTGATAATGGAAAAGTTGAGATTGGAAAGATCTCTTAATTTATTTAAATTCTTAGATCTAGAGAATAGTCATTTCCTACTGATCCCAACTTTTGATCGTAACTTCTCCAATTCTTAACTTCAATTGTTTCAGATTTAACTCCAGATGATGTAAATATAGATATGGATGATCTGGGTATAGAATCGCCAAGTCTGTTGGCGAAGTAAACTCAAGCGGTGAAGAAGCCTACAAATGGCTCTTCCGTCTCGCCCTCTAATTGGAAGCGCGGTCCAATAGAGGGATAGGTCTACTCCCAAACTACGCCACTGAGACGGGTGAGAGGGACTCTCTAGAAAAGTCGCTCTAGAAATCTGCCCGACTAGTACGGGCGAACGAGCTCGTACGTAAAACTGAAAACCAAGGATCCCCCGCCTGGGTATCCTAAAAGACAGGGTCAGCAGAACTGGTCTAAAGTCAGGATCCCAACGAGGCGTAAAAACACTGCGAGCTCGCGTAAAAACCGAAAAGGGACTGGGATCCTAGACCCGCGCACTTGGCGGCCGCTGCCCAAACTGGGCTTCCTATCTTCCGCCCAGTTGAGGGTCACCGCGCCCTCGCACGATCAGGTATAAAGATCACCATGATCGGCAACATTATTAGTCATAACATATTCTGATTTGCAATTAATAAAGTATTCTCAAGAATCTCAACTACCTAACATAATGATTCATGAAATCGAGATATAGACTTTAGTTGAGGACTAATTTTTCAACTTGGTGTCATTAATATGTACTAAATTACACCGTGATGTGATGATAAACTAACAGATTTACGTATAAAATATTTAGATTCTTCCTGATATGATTTCTAGAAGACCATAACATCATTTATTTAAAGAGTAATTTCTAGGATCTAATCTTAAGTCCTATAAGATAGAGATTATATACCTAATAACTAATCTATTCACGTGGTAACTTTTTTTTATAAGAGCTTATAATTTGAACCACAACCTTCTTATACCGGCTTGACTTTCCAACTATTATACAATGAATTGAAATTTAGAATAAATTTGAATCCTGGACCACTTTAGTATTGAAGGAAAATAATGTTTATTATATTTGAAATAACCATTTTTCTACTAAGATTCAATCTATTCCAATGTATATGGTTTAATCATATAAATATCGTATGTATTAATCAGATAAAAGTAAGGAAAACTATTTGATTTATCAACAATAAGTTGCTCCACTGAAATGACTTGTTAATGGAGAGAATGATTACCTAGTAAATCAATGATATAATTTTGTCACTAAACCAGTAAGTGATTGCTAACTGTATAGATTGCCAGAGTAAGTAAAAAATATTTTAGCCAATTTCTAGAAAGCAAAATGGCAAGATACGTCGAGAATAATAATATATACATCTAACGTGATCTTGCAACGTCAATACATGTGTTCACAAGATGGTATCATTTGAAAAGATCATGCACTTCAAATTTTCTTTATGGTAGCAATCATTGAAAATTAAAGGGGTCAAAATTACCAAGGGATAATATGAGATTGGCAATTATTAGACTGCAGAAATAAAAATTTTATATATCAAAACTGATATATATATATATATATATATACAGTAATAGTCCCTGAGATTTCGGTTGCAATCAAGTGACCCCATAAGAATTCCATCACTATGTATAATACCCACTGTTTGCTTATATTATATTCTCTCTTTTTTTTTTCATTTTTTTAAAACTTATTTTCACACTTGTTTTACTCTGTTGGGAGATGACAACAGACAGGTCCCACTTATCTGAGAAATTTGTTTGATTTCACCATCCGAGAAACAAAATCTGACGTTGAGAGTAGTTTTAATGTAATCAAACAAAAACCCTCACATCATTTTCTTTATATAAACAGTAAACTCTCAAAGGGAAAATAATTCTCAACTCACATCCAAACACCACTTATGATTCCCAAAAAAAAAACTTCATCCAAATTACATGTAAGAATACCCCTAACAAAAATTTGATCAGAACATCTCGGTATAGGATTACCATATAGAAAAACTGCAAAGATGATAACAAAAGGGTGATGAGATTATGCATGCATGGCAGCAATAAGGGGGAAAGGGATGTACCTTTGGATGCCCCAATTTGGAGGAACAAGAGCATGCATGCAGTGAAGGCCAATTTGCAGATTCCAGGTAGAGGAAGAAGAATTCCAGCAGATCTCTTCCTCTTCTCTCGGCTGGGAATTGGAAACATGAGGGCTTTTGGGTTGGTCTTATATATATAGAGGAAGGGTTTCAAGGGAGTAATGTCAGGTGGGGTTTACAAGTTGGCCAAGTGGAAGCTAAGAAAAGGAAATAAAAACCAACGGCTGGTACAGTTCAGCCTGTTTTAAATTTTTATTATATTATTTTTTTTACATAAATATTACCAAAATCCTATTTATTGGGCATTCAGAAAAATTGACTGTATTCGTGCACCGAGTGTCGGATTTCGACGTGCGATATCTCGATTTAATCGTCTCAAAATGACGGTCAATATGAGTATAATATTGCTATACTTCCGATCGGGTTTGGATGCCCGAAGTTTTCGGATACGGATTTTGTTTAAGGTTAAATTTTACGATTTAAAAATATCAAACGACCTCCGATTGACGAACGGTCGATTCCGTTGGTCTTGTATCGTAGAATCGGATCTCATGATGGTCTCGATTCGTTTCGCGGTTTCCGGATTTGCGTCGCGGCTTTTTCGCGGCACGAATTACAAATCGACCGATTTTTGGTCGATTTCACTCGAACAACTTTTGATTCACTACCAATTGGTTGTTTTAGGTTATCTAATATTGTCAGATAACTTAATTGAGTTATTCGGACCTTGTTCGGGTCAGGTTCGGGTTTACGCGGATCCCGGATGTTACACAGGTTTTCAGCGTCGCCGTCCATCGGCCTTGCGCATTAAGTGATATCGCTATATCCATCTCCACTTGCCTCCTGTGCTTCACTATCTCCATCTATTAATGTTTGAGTAGATTTTTTTATCTACTTTATTTTTCTTCCATCTAACCACAATGTCCACGATTGCTACTGAGACAAGGCCCTTGATATCCACTTCATCTATTGTTGTACAAGTGACTTCTATTAAACTTAAGGGTACAAAGAATTATGTACTTTAGTGTCAAGCTTTTAAGATATTCATGGGTGGTCGGGGGGAGCTTCATATCCTCACAAAGTATCCTTCCAAGGCAGAGGACAAGGAATATGAACTCAATTACATAATACCTATCAAGTTATGAATTGGCTGACCAACAATATAAATCATGCGATTACAACCAATCTCCTATATAGGAGACGTCGAAGGAGATATGGAAGGAGTTATCATAGAATTATAGAAATATCCTTAGGAGATGACCAAATCTTGTCTTGTTGACATCTACATGTGGATTTGGTCCATCTTTGGGGGACTCTTCACTCATCTAGTATTAGCAACAGATGGCAGGTAGGCTTACAAGTTTGCACATTTGAATACTCGCTATCAGACAACACAGGATTGGTTTCTTACCTATGATAGTGTTCCGTCACTATGGGTGGTATTTAGATAACTACAACAACTTGACTCTTATTTTACTGGCAGACGTCATGCCTTTGGATGTGGATGAGGACGTAGTTTTCCTCTGTGTATGCATTGCCATAGAATTGGTCATCTGTCTAATAGATGTTTTACGAAGTTCGATATACCTCCTATGGATCTTCAAACTTTTGCTGAGTCTGATGGCCTTCCTAAGTCTCCATCCCTCCACAATGAATGATCTTTCCACGTCATTGGACCATCCAAATGATTAATAGTTTGAAGCATCCCCAATAGATCCTCCACCCGTTGATCTGAGAGATCCGTCATAAAAGAAGACATCCAAGTGTCGTTATCCCAACAGTCAACTATTAAAGGATTACAGTCAGCAGCTAGGGTAAAAAATCAGGGAAAGTGAGGTGAAAGCAAATCATTATCAGTCCAGTTGTCTGTCTAGAAAGCGAAAGAATGTCCATCTCCTAAAGATGAGCGGAACAACATCGAGAACCATGGCATCAGAGAATTTATGCACTTCCAAAATGTGGAGGTCTAAGAAGAAAGCCACTGAGAAAGTGAATAGCAACTTCATTTTGGTTCGCTTTCCCCCAAAAGAATCTTCGCATAACCATTTCCAAATGTTGTCGAACACCAATGGGAAGAAGCTGAGCTAACATGAAAAAAACAAGTATAACAGCTAGGACGTTCTTCACAAGAATCAATCATCTACCTCTTGAGAGAATAGAGGCTTTCCATCCATCCAATTTTTCTCTCCATATTTTCAATAATTTGCAACCAATTGATGTGAACTACCCCTGCCTATGAGATTAGCTCTCCTGAACTCCTCATTATCTCCTCTTGCAACGTAAATGATGTCTTGTCTTAAGATACCATTAGGTATCATGGACAAGATTGATAAAATTCGAAGAAAATTCCTTTGGTGCGGCAACACTCGAACAAAGTTGCAAGCGAAGGTAGCTTGGAAAAAGATCTTGCGTCCTAAATCCAATGATGGATGGGGAATTATCAACCTTAGAATTTTCAGTTACTCCATGTTAACAAGACCAACTTTCTTTATATTGGACTACAAAGAACCTTGGCTTTCAAGCCTTATTAACAACTCATCCTTTTCTGGAGGACCGACTACTCTCACAGAGAGGTGTAGCTGTTAAATCAAAAACCTGGAAGGCTCGCGTTAGAGGATCTTCTAACCTTATTCATGTAATTTACAAACTAGTAATTTCAGGCAGCCTAACATACTTTTAGTCTGATCCTATAAATAGTTCCAGATCTCTACATAAAACATTTTCAAATATTTTCAATATATCAAAAATAAAAAAATCTCTGTTAAGGACTTAAAAGTTGGAATGCAAAATATAACTATAAAAGTCTTAAGCTAGATTACCTATCGACCTTTGGAATAAGGTTAAATGACTGCAAAGAACTCTTAGTGCAGTTCACGCTTCAATTATCAACACCAACAAAGACAATACTATATTGTCATTGATAAGCACGACTAAAGGAGAATTAACCACCAAAAAGATTTATAACCTCATGGTTGATGGTTGAATCTCCACTTCCTTTCATAAAAAAATTGGTCCCGACCTTTTGAGCCTAGGATGACTTACTTTTTTTGGTTAATGGCCATAAAAAATTACAACTCAGGACCACCCACATAAATATAATATTTCTACAGTTAATCGTTGCTATTTATGTCTTGAACGTGCTGAAAGCATCTCACTTATTTTTTGATTGTTGTATCACAAGAAGATTGTTCAAGGAGTTTCTAATTTGATGCCAGAACTTAATGACTTCTTAAATCACCAATTCAGAGTTGCTACATGATACTTTCTCTGATTGGAATTCTCTCGCATTGAGAGCAACAATATTCTGATCTATCTGGAGAGCCCGTTGTAGAGTTTATTATCCTAATATTCTCCGTCATTAAAAAGTTAATTAAAGAGGTCAAATTAATTTTATTGGCAAGAACAAACCTGTATCTTTCTGAGGTGGTTACAAGGCCAATATCCATGGGAATCTTAAACCTTAACTCCTAACAATAAATTGATATATTGTGTTCTATTCATGTCCTATGGAATCTTCTACACTAGGTGAAGGAAATCAAGTGTGTGAGACAAACACTCCAGTCTCTGGTGCAGAAAGAATCATGCTCGGTTCGACAACTAGAAGAATCTGCATGACCTTACTAGTTTCTCTTCAATGATATTAGTTTGGGGAAAATAATTTATTGCACTAATGAGAGGCCCTCAGATTCTCTTATATAGGAGAGAACCTATTGGGTAAATTACAGGATGAAGACATAATAA
Organism: Ottelia alismoides; assembly: GCA_037367405.1. Classification (NCBI taxonomy): domain Eukaryota; kingdom Viridiplantae; phylum Streptophyta; class Magnoliopsida; order Alismatales; family Hydrocharitaceae; genus Ottelia; species Ottelia alismoides. The sequence continues at coordinate 452,352 of JAZKJV010011367.1, forward strand.
ATAGAAAATAAGGAAACAATACTAAAAATAACAAATATCTCAACACTCTCCCTCTAGCTAGAGCATAGATATCGATCGGACTCAGATCGGACTCAGCTTGGAACAATATCTACGATAAGACCGTCTGGTTAGGGCCTTAGTAAGAACATCTGTTGTCTGGTCTCTAGAGCTAGCATGCGTAATGGCAATAAGACCCTTCTGTATCATGTCACGAGTGTAGTGACAATCTACCTCTATGTGCTCCGTCCTCTCATGAAAGGCTGGGTTGTTGGCAATAAAGAGAGTAGCCTGATTGTCACATTGGAGTTGCATGGGAAGAGGCACCTCTATAGTTAGGTCAGTAAGAACAGATCTGGCCCACATCATGTCTGCGCCAGCCTGCGCCATGGTCCTATATTCTGACTCAACACTCGATATGGAAACCACAGTTTGTTTCTTCCTCTTCCATGAAACTAGGGAATTCCCTATGAGCACAACAAAGCTCGATGTAGACTTCCTATCCTTTGGACACCCATCATAACCTACATCTGCACATGTTGTAACTGAAAGCGATGTGCCTCTGAAAAGAAGTCCCGTACCAGGTGAAGTCTTCAGATATCTCAAAATCATATGGACTGCATCCATTTGTGCCTGTTTGGGCAGCTCCATAAACTGACTCACTTTGCTCTCGACAAAGGATATGTCGGGCCTGGTAATAGTCCCATATAGTAGCTTGCCAATAAACTCCCTGTACCTTCTTTTGTCGACCTTCTCAGTGTCACCATCATAGAGCTTCATGCTCTGGTCAATAGGAGTAGTGGCAGGTCTGCAATCTGCCATGCTTGTCTCTGAAAGAAGATCCGTAACATACTTCCTCTGGGTCATCACAAGACCTCGCTGGTTCCCGGCAAACTCCGATCCCAGGAAGTAACGTAGATGCCCAGGGTCCTTGGTCACAAACTGCTAGCCTAGGAAGTCCTTGGCATCTTGAATGCCCTGCTTATCATCCCCTGTAACAATAATGTCATCAACGTAAACAAGAATGACAATAGTATCTCGCTGAGTCCTCTGCACAAACAAAGAGTGATCGGCCGTTGATCACACAAACCCCTGGTACTCTATCAAGCCCGAGAACTTCTGGAACCATGCTCTTGGACTCTGCTTAAGGCCATAGATAGACTTGTGTAGCCTACAAAGCTTCTGACATTCCCCCTCAGCAGCGAACCCGGGTGGCCGCTGCATGTAGACCTCCTCCTGTAGATCACCATAGAGGAAGGCATTCTTCACATTAAGCTGGCAAAGGGACCAATCTCGTGTCACAGCAACATAAAGTAGAATACACAGAGTAGAATGTTTGGCAACTGTAGAGAAAGTATCCTGATAGTCCACACCATATGTCTGGGTGAACCCACGTACCATAAGTCTCGCCTTATAGTGATCCGCACTCCATTCGCACAACGTTTCACAGTGAACATTCATTTGCATCCCACAACAGATGCTTCAACTGGAGCAGAAACAAGACTCCATGTACCACGTGACTGTAGCGCATCCATCTCCTTCAAGGTTCAGGAAAGCGGTATGCGTATGCGTTCAGATAGGTCACTGAATAGCGCTTAAGAGGTATGCGGGGGCAAAAGCGGGGTATATGCGGTTCTACGCAGTTTCCTAATTTTTTATTTAAAAATAAATAAATATATACAAAAGTGACTACAACAGAATTAAAATTATGTATAATTGTGGTCCAACAGAAGATATAAGAAAAATAACTTTCATGTAGAGTTCAAAACAATCTCTATCAATCAAATATCAATACTTCAATAGAACGGTTAGAACACAAAATAGTTGGCAACAATCAACAAAATAGAAAAGTTAGCACATAAAATGCCTCTATTATTGAATATAATGTCATTTATCTCTGTCGTTATATTTATAACTGATCCTCCATCAAAAGTACCAAACTTTACATATAAAATATTGCATTCATAATAACTATTACTTGACTAAATTAGTTTGCTAAATTATTAGTACATTATTCCTTTTCTTCCTTGCGTGTTTACTCCAATGTCGCAATACAACTACTTTGACGATGGATTTAAATGGTCATGGAATGCTTGGTTGGTATACATGCAAAGCAAGGGAAACATGGCACAAATAACACAATAAAAGCATGGCACAAATTAAAAAAATAATAAATAAATAAATAATTTGTATGCGGCCGCACAGACCGCATATGCGGCCGCACAGACCGCATAAGTGGCCCGCATAAGCGCAGAGGGCGCATAATGGGGGGCTTCATGAAAGCGGTGCGCTGAGGGCACCGCATACGTATATGCGGCCGCACGGGCCGCTTTCGTGAATACTGATCTCCTTCATGGCTAACCTCCCCAGACTGTCCTGAATATCCTCCTGATATGTCCGTGGTATCTCCACTGCAGATAATGCCAAGGTAAACCTCCTGAAATCCTCTAACAACCTGCTCAAGGAAAACTGGGATGCAAGAGGATAAGTAACACACTTTCGTTTCGGCTTTCCTAGAGCAATAAATACATCAAGATCATTTGCTAAGTCTGTGACCTATGAGTTCTCCTCTTGAGAGGGCACCTTCTCATCCTGTATGGAATCCTGCTGCAGAGATAATTCAGTAGTGCCATCAGTAGAAACAATGTGCTCATTACATACCTTAGCCATGTTGGATGACGGGCAAAACCTGTGAACATGGAGAACAGAGCGAGGCCTGCGACTAAAAACACGTAACAAAAATTGAGTCATAGTAGAAGGTGGAGCCACATGAGCAAGTGGTAATGGTGGTGGTGGTGATGGAGATGGTGGTGGTGTGACAGTTGGAGGTGGAGGCATGTAGTTCTCATCGTCAAAGTCAGATGGGATCAGTCTGTCACCTGTAGGAGAAAAATACTTGACAAACTCAAATAAAGTGATTTCATCATTAACAAAGTACTTCTGCCCGAGTGGATCAAACCAGCGGTCCGCTTTCTGGGTACGAGAGTAGCCAACAAAAACACACTTGACAGCTCTGGGAGAGAGCTTGTCACGATCAGGAGAGACATCATGAACAAATGCAGCAGAATCAAACACACAAGGTGTAAGGGAGAAAAGATCCTTCTCGAGAAACGTAATCGTGAATGGAATCTTCTCTCCCAACACAGACGAGGGCATGCGGTTCATAAGATAACATGCAACGAGGACAACATCTCCCCAATATGCATGAGGAGCATGACATTGAATCAACAAGGTTCTTGTCACATCAAGTAAATGGCGGTGTTTGCGCTGGGCAATATCGTTCTGCTGGGAAGTATAAGCACATGAGTTCTGATTAACAATGCCCAATGATCTAAGGAACTCAGAAAGCTGTAAAGTGTAGAACTCTAAAGCATTATCAGAACAAAGATATTTGACTTTTGCAGAAAAAATATTCCTTATCTCATTAATAAAATATTTGGCCTCAGAGTTATTCTTCAATAAAAAGACCCAAGAAAGTCTAGAAAAATCATCGACAACAACAAGATAAAAACGACGTCCCTAGTGATCAGGAACACGACTCGGACCCCAAATGTCTAAATGTAGGAGCTCAAAAAGTTGAGAATTGCTCCAACTCTGACGGGATGGAAAAGAGGAACGATGATGCTTCCCAAGCTAGAATGCCTCACACTGCAAAGAGGATCTCATAGAGATCTAAGGGAGAACATGACATAGCTTCTGCAGAGGAACATGACAAGACCACGCTGGTTCCTGGCGAACTCTAAACCAAGGAAGTATCGAAGATTGCCATGGTCCTTAGTCACAAACTGCTGACCTAGGAACTTCTTGGCAGCCTAAATGCCCTGCTCATCATCCCCCGTGATAATAATATCATCAACATAGACAAAAATAACAACAATACCTCTATGTGTCCTTTGGACAAAAAAGTGAGTGGTCCGCAATAGACCGAACAAACCCCTGTTGCTCTATCAACTCCGATAGCTTTTGGTACCAAGGTCTCGGACTCTGCTTCAGGCTGTAAATCGTCTTATGGAGCCTACACACCTGCTGAGACTCCCCCTCAGTACCTTGGTGGCTGCTGCATATATACCTCCTCCTGTAGATCACCATATAAAATGCATTCTTCGCATCAAGTTGGTAAAGAGGCCAGTCCCGTAAAATAACAACTGATAGAAGAATGCGAAGTGTCGAGTGTCTGGCCACTGGAGAGAAGGTATCCTGATAGTCCATAGGTTTGGGTGAACCCACGTGCCACAAGCCTTGCCTTGTAGCGATCCACACTGCCATATGCCCGTTGCTTCACCGTAAAGATCCATTTGCATCCCACAACAGAGGCATCTGGAGGAGCATCAACAATGCTCCATGTACCACACGACTGCAAAGTGGCCATCTCCTCCTCCATGGCAAGTAGCTAGCTACTATCCTGTATGGCCTCCTGATATGTTCGTGGGATAGTAACAACAGAGAGTCCCACAACAAACCTCCTGTACTCCTATGAAAGATGGTCCAAAGAAGCATGCAAGGAGAGGATACACGACACATTGGTGACGTGGCTTCTTCAAGGCAAGAGGTATATCCAGGTCACCTATGGTATCAACTCATCCTGTGCAGTGTCCTGTAGAACATTCAAATCTCTAGTGCCACCGGTAGAGACAATGTGCTCATTACATACCTGAAGCGTGCTGGATGATGGGGAAGGCATATGAGCAGAGGGGCGGGTAGAAGACCTGTTAATGTAAAACCGTGGTAGGAACTGCGTCATGGTAGGAGGTGGAGGTGGTGGAAGTGGAGATGACCGAGACTCAACATGGGGTGTTGATGGTGGAGATAACGGAGGTGGACAACAACATCCTCACCAGAAACATCATTAGACAACCTGTCACTTGTAGGAGAAAAGTACATAATAGACTCAAAAATGTGACATCAGCACTAACATAATATTTTCGTCCTACAGAATCAAAACATCGATACCCTTTTTGGGTACGAGAATAACCAATAAAGACACATTTAACAACTCTAGGTGAGAGCTTGTCACAGTCAGGAGTGAAATTGTGGACAAAAGCTGCAGGCCCAAAACTCTAGGAGTAAGGGAGAATAGGTCCTTCTCGGGAAACACAATCGAGAAGGGAACCTTTTCTCCAAGAATAGTAGACGGCATGCGGTTCACCAAGTAGCAAGCAATGAGAACATCACCCCATAAAGAAGGAGGAGCTCGACTCTGAATCAAAAGGATCCTCGTGACATCCAGAAGATGACGGTGTTTGCGTTCAGCCACACCATTCTGCTATGAAGTATAATCACAAGAGGTCTGATGAACAATACCAAGAGATCGGAGAAATTCAGATAAATTTAAGGTAGAAAACTCCTAGGCATTGTCAGTATGAATAAATTTCACATTAGCAGAAAAGATATTCTTGACTTCAATAAGAAAAGATTTAATGATAGCACCTGCTTCAGACTTATGTTTCAACAAGAACACCCAAGATAATAGAGAAAAATTATCCACAACAACCATATAAAAACGGTGTCCCTGATGATCGGGAACACGACTAGGACCCCAAATATTAAAATGAAACAACTCAAATGACTGACTACTATGACGATACTGACGACTCGGAAAAGAAGAACGATGGTGCTTCCCAAGCTGACAAGACTCATAGTCCAAGGAGCACGAGAAGAGATCCGAGGTAGAACATGAGACATCTTCTGTAGAGGAAGGTGTCCAAAGCGAAGATGCCACATTAAAGGAGAAACAGATCCTGAAGGAATAGTAGAAGCCCCAGCACACGGTGGTAGGGCAAGCTTGTACAACCCTCTCTGCTCACGACCGCAGCCAATCACCCTGCCGTGAGTATGTCCTGAAACACAAGAGAAGATGGATCAAATATGGCATGACAATGTAAATTTTTTGTAAATTGACTAATAGACAAAAGATTCATCTGAAAGTCTGGAGCATATAAAACATTCTGCAGATGCATAGAAGGAGCTAGAACAATCTCCCCCTGACCAACGATGGGTAGATGGACCCCATTAGCAATCACCACGGATCTACAAGGAGAGATACACATGTAAGAACTGAACTATGCTCGATCGCTACACATATGATGTGATGCTCCAGAGTTCATAATCCAATCAGTCAAATCTGAACTGCTACAACTGTTAAGTACATAAGCAATACCTGATGAACTAGACGAAGCTCTGGCATTAGCTGCTACATCTGAAGAACCTGCAACTAAAGTGGTAGGAGTGCTCATCATCTCTCATAATTTGGAAACAATATCATCAAAGCGTGCATCATGAGCAGGGGCAGAAGTAGGCTCGGTCTGCTCAGCAACACAAGCAAACATATGATATCCATGCTTCTGATAGCATGTCTCCTCAGAATGACCAGGACGGTGGCAATGAGAACATGTGCCACGTTGACGTCCTCCTCGATCACGAGGTCTGTGCCCACGAAATTGTGAACTCCCCCCTCTGCTACGAGAGGCTGCCATAGCAGATGGAGTCTGGGCTGTAGTAGTAGATGAGGTAGTGATCCTACTCAATCTCTTGTAGACCTCCTCCATTAGAGGTACCGTCTCTCCAGTCAGTAGTTGAGTACGTGCTGCATCATACTCAGAGTCAAGAGATGACAGAAAGACTCCTGTCATAGTGGTATTCCGATATGCCTGCTGCTGCTCAGTGCTGGTAGTAATAGGCATGAAGCTGTGCAGTCGCTCAAACATGCCTCTAAGATGTGAGAAGTGGGCATGAAGTGGTCGACCATTCTGCTTGGTCGAGAAAATATCATATTGCATCTGAATAATCTTGCTCTCATTCTTTGCCTGCCGGTATGTGTCTGCTAAGATGCCCCACATAGCCTTTGTTGTGGGTTGATTGACAGTATCGTTGGCAATCTCCATGGTTAGTGTCTTGGAGAGCCAAATGCTAACATAGGCATCGTCATGCTTCCAAGAAGCATTAGCCCCAATCTTGTCCGTCGGCTCTGAATCCGTCAGAATGTCCTTGTTATGGCACTGCATAAGGGTGCGAAACTGCATGGACCACAACTCTTAGTTGGTCCCATCCATCTTTACCATGGGAGTCGGGTCCTTGAAGACACCAGACGATGAGAAGTTGTTACCCTTGTCCTCTGACATTGTAATAAGAACGTCGAAACTCGGAACAAACTGAGGAGTAGACTGATCTGAGTGAGTCTACACAATCATATGGAGGGGTGGTTGTATCTGTAGACTCATATAACCATCCTCACCACTTTTTGTTGTGGTATAGAGTTGGAAGACGTGATTTGTATGTGAAAAATCACGAAATCCAAACAAAATCAGACCTTAGCGGCCTGCAGAAACGACCAAACTGCAGCAAGAACACGAAGTTGGGTCCGAACCGGCGATGGGAGTAGCCGATCCGATCACGTCGGCCATCGCGGGTTGGCGGGATGCTGTTCGACAGCCCTTGGCCAGCAAGGGAGAGCCTCGGCGGCAGCCCCTAGGCGGCTGGGTTGCTTGCGACGGGGGCTGTGTGGGGTTAGGTACCCGCGGCAGCGACGGTAGGTGGGAGAGGATACCAGTGGCGACGGGAGGGGGGTTGGGGTACTGGCGACGGCTACAGCAGCAGGAGGGGGCGTGTAGGGTTAGGGTTGGTGGGATACGGGAACCCCGGTCTAGGACCGTTGCTCCGATACTATGTTAGGAGAAAAGAAGTGAATGCATTAGATGAGACCCTAGGGCTATCTTATATAGGACAAAAGCCCGGGTTAATTACATGAGAGGTATATAAAGAAAATAGAAATAAGGAAAACAATAATGTGAGATACAAATACCTCAACAACCTCCGATAGCCGCCTGGGCCGCCGCCCCTCCCTCCTACAACAGCCCAGGCCGCGGCCCCTCCCTTTGGCAGCCGCTCGGGCCAACCCAGGCCATCGTGCCGGTTGTCTAGGCCTCTCCGACTACCGCCCCGACCTTCCTAGGCCGCCGCCTCAGCTGTCCATGCCTCCTCGGCCGTCATCTCTGTTGCCCAGGCTGCCGTCGGGCCCTTCTGTGCGCCTCTGTGCACCTCTGCAAGTCGTTATGTGGTCTGAACCGGTCTGATTTTGACCGGAAAATGTGATTTCAGACCTATAAATCATGTTTTCCGACCCTATCGAGCAACAAAGATTGATGAGGGTGGTTGTATGAGTCTACACGTACAACCAATCCTCCCTATGATCGTATAAATTCGTTTATATTGGTCTACTCCCCAGTTGAGTTCCGTTACTCGGCCATTTTACCATCATGTCAGAGAACAAGGGTACATTTTTTCATCTGGAGCCTTCAAGGGCCTGTCTCCCATCGTTAAGATGGATGGGACCAACTATGAGTTGTGGTCTATGCAGTTTCTCACCCTCATGCAGTGCAACAATAAGGAGCACATTCTGACAGATCCACAACCAATGGATAAGACTGTGGCAAATGCTTCTTGCAAGCAAGATGACGTGTATGCGTGTGTTTGGCTATGTGGGACCCTCACCACAGAGATAGCCAATGATATTCTGAACCAGCCCAATGCCAATGCGATGTGGGACATTTTGGCTATCACCTATGCTCAAGCGAAGAATAAGGCCAAGATTCTTCAGCTACAGTTTGATATCTACAAGGTCAAGCACAATGGTCGTCCTCTGCACGTGTACTACAGTTCACTCTGTGGCATGTTTGAGAAGCTTCATAGCTATAGGCCTATTACAACATCTCTTGAGTAGCAGAAGGCATATAGGAACTCCGTGATGGTTTGAGTTTTCATTGCCGGCCTTGATACTGAGTATGATGCAGTATGTACTCAGATTCTTACTGGAGCTGCCACACCTCCCATGGAAGAGGCCTAAATCTATCTCTGTCGGATTATCATGCCTCCTACAACCACTTCTCAGCCCTCGTCAGCTATGGCCGTTTCTTGTGGCCGAGGAGTGGCGACCCAACCTAGAGGACACACCCCTCGTGGCAGAGGCGGTGGACGTCCGCGTGGCCTTTGCACATTTTACCGTCGATCAAGACATGTAGAGGATACATGTTACCGGAAGCATGGATATCCCATTTCTAGTCGTGTGACAGAACAAATTGAGCCTTCATATACACTTGCTTCCCAGATTGATCCTCGCCTGGATGATATCATCTCTCGTATTCGAGAGATCATGGCTCCTGTTGCAGGAACCACCACTACATACACCGCAACCGTAGCCATAGCCTCTTCGAGCTCCTCAGGTATCGCTTATGCTTTCCCTGGTAGTAATGGTGCATATATGATAGAGTGGATTATGGACTCTGGTGCTTCCCATCATCTTTGTGGAGACATAGCACAACTGAGATCCTACAGGATCATACCATATGGTAGATGGGTTGTCATTGCCAATGGCGACCACTTGCCCATTACAGGACATGGGGAAGTACATTGGATATCATCCATGCGTCTTCGGAATGTTTTATATGCTCCTGATTTTCAGATGAATTTACTTTTCATTAGTCAGATTAGTAAGGATCTACATTGTCGTGCCATCTTTGACCCATTGTCTCTTGTATTCCAGAACATACTCACGAGAAGGGTGATTAGATGTGGTCGTGAGCAGCGAGGACTCTACAGACTGGTCCAACCTCCTCATGTTGGCGTTTCTACTATACCAACTGGACCGGTCTCACCATATCTATGGCACTTTTGTTTTGGCCCCCTTCCTCTGCAGAAGCTATGTCATGTTCTCCCTCAGATTTCCACTAGATCGTCCTTCAGTGTAAGGCATGCCGGCTTGGGAAGCATCACCGTTCCTCCTTTCGATCCCATCAGAGTCGGAGCAGTTCTCAGTTATTTGAGTTCCTTCATTTAGATATCTGGGTTCGAGTCGTGTTCCTGATCACCAAGGACATTGTTTTTATCTTGTTGTCGTTGATGATTTTTCTAGACTGTCTTGGGTCTTTTTATTGAAGAATAAGTGTGAGGCTGGGTCTGTGATCAAATCTTTTATCAATGAGATAAAGAATATTTTTTCTACCAATGTCGGATATATTCGTTCTGATAATGCTTTAGAGTTCTGCACCTTACAACTTTCTGACTTTCTTAGACCTCTTGGCATTGTTAACTAGACCTCATGTGCCTATACATCCTAGCAGAACGGTGTTGCCGAGCGCAAACACCGTCAGTTGATGTGACCTGAACATTGTTGATACATAGTTGTGCTCCTCATGCCTACTGGGGAGATGCTGTCCTCACAGCATGTTATCTAGTGAACCACATGCCTTTGTCTGTTTTAGGAGAGAAGATTCCTTTCTTGACTGCATTTCCCGAGAAGGATCTTTTCTCTCTTACACCTTGTGTATTCGGTTCAATTGCTTTTGTTCATGATGTCTCTCCAGTTCGTGACAATCTCTCTCCTAGAGTTGTCAAGTGTGTTCATTATGCTAAGGCTTATGACTGCGTCGACTGGAGATTCTTGTGGGTATCGCTACGAAGACGCAGCTTCCCGGATTTATGGGTAGATTGGATGAAGCGGTGCGTCACTACTTCCTCTTATTCCGTCTTGGCGAACGACAAACCTGAGGGGGGATTCTTTCAGCCACAACGTGGAGTGCGACAAGGGTGCCCGCTGCCCTCCATGCTCTTCGTCCTGGCAGACGCTTTGGGCGTGTTATTCAGGCGAGCCATTGTGGTTGGATGGTGCATAGGCTTTCGCAAGGAAGACATCTCTATCCCTCTACTCCAATATGCGGATGACACGATCCTCCTACCTGGAGGAACTGAAGATCAGATTGCTAACGCAGTACAACTAGTGGAATTTTTTGGCAGTATTTCAGGCCTTGAGATCAATAAACAAAAGTCAGTGATAATCCCATTCGGAATGAGTGAAGCGGAGAGTGCAAGAGTGTCAGAGTCGACTGGCTGCCCACTGGGTGTGCTCCCTACCCGCTACCTGGGGCTACTGTTGGTCACGGGGAAACTAAAAAAGGCAGACTGGGATGAGGTGGTTCAGAGAATGGAGCGACGACGGCCAGGCTGGAAGGCAGTCACCCTATCCAGGGGGTAAGTTAGTTTTGTTAAAGCACGTTCTGTCAGCCATACCCATTTTTTTCACTCCACGAGACTGATGCCGGTGGGGGCGAGGAAGAAGATTGAGTCTATGATGAGAAGATTCTTTTGGTCGGACGGGAAGCAGTAGGGCCGTGGAATACACTTGGTTGGTGGGAGGAGGTTACGAAGGGTTGTAAGGAAGGCGGGCTTGGAGTGCGTAACGTCGAATGCATGAATAAGGCGTTAATTGCAAAACGGACTACACACATGGGGGACGTCAACCTCTTTGGCTGCCAGACTGATAAGGAGGCTCTATGGGGTTAAAGCAGACTTGATAGCAGGAAGAATTCGGTTCGAATCCCCGCTGTGGGCGGGCATACGTGTGGTCTTGCCAAGCATTGCGCCTTTGTTATAACCTAAAGTAGGTAATGGACTCCTTTTCATATTCTGGCATGATAATTGGACTGGAGAGGGCACCTTCCAGGAAAGATACCCAAGTCTCTACGCTTTGTCAGATTCGAGTGGAAGTTCTTTAGCACAGGTGGCGACTTTGGGGTCATGGGCGCCGACATTCTAGGCGGATCTATCCGACCAACGCGTGGAAGAATACCTCAGGCTGCAGGATGACATTCCCCTGCCTAGTGAGTCCACGACAGGAAGAGACCATTTTCTTTGGGCGGGTGGGAAATTCTCGGTGAAGAAAGCTTATGTGGCATTAAGCTGGACTATTGACATTCACGATGAGGAGCTCTGCCAGGACATGAGGGTTGTTGGCAAGCTATTATATGAGGCTATATGAGGAGGAGGTCGACAAGAGGAGGTACTTGGAGCTTGTTGGCAAGCTACTATATGTGACTATTTCCAGGCCCGACATGTCCTTTGCCATGAGCAAAGTGAATCAGTTTATGGAGCAACCCAGGCAGGCACATATGGATGCAGTCCATATGATTTTGAGGTATCTGAAGACTTCACCAGGTACGAGACTTCTGTTCAGCAGAGATACATCTCTTTCAGTTACAACATGTGCATATGCAGATTATGTTGGGTGTCTAAAGGATAGAGAGTCTAATTCAGGCTTCGTAGTGTTCATAGGGAATTCCTTAGATTCTTGGAAGAGTAAGAAGCAGACCGTGGTTGCCAGATCGAGTGCTGAGTCAGAATACAGGGCTATGGCGCAGGCTATCATGGAGATGATGCATGTCAGATCTGTTCTTACTGACCTGACTATAGAGGTGCCTCTTCCCATGCACCTCCAAATGTGACAATCAGACTGCTTATTTCATTGCCAACAACCAGCTTTTCATGAGAGGACCAAACACATAGAGGTGGACTGTCACTACACTCGTGACATGATAGAGAAGGGTCTTATTGCCACTACTCATGTCAGCTCTGGAGATCAGACAACAGATGTTTTTACTAAAGCCCTAGCCAGAGGGCCTTATCAGAGATGTTGTTCCAAGCTGAGTCCGATCGATATCTACGCTCCAACTTGAGGGGGCGTGTTGAAATATTTCCTATCTTTCTTATTGCTTTCTTATTATCTGTTTATTTTGTCTTCTTCATGTAATTTGCCCAATAGGTTCTTCTCCTATATAAGAGAACCCAAGGGTCTCTCATTATTGCAATCAAGTTTTTCCCTCTACAAACTGATGAATGGATCCTGATCGTTTTTTTAAAAGGGAAATAGTTTTACTTGTGGAGCTTGCTATACAATAAGGGTAACCTAATGTATTGATCACTTGGATGAAGAGATGCATCACCGCTTCTTTTGATTTTGGTAAATGGTTGCCTTGAGGTAGGTTTCTTTTAGGCAGAAAGGGTTGTTTATTGGGGTACACTTTGGCACCTCTTTTGTTTATTATTGCAGCATATTCGCTTCTACTATCACGTGGTAGGCTATCCATAAAGAATGTTGTAATTACTATTGAGCTCACAAAGTCGATATCTCATTTTACAATATGCTATGACTTTGTTTTTTTTTGAAAAGGTGGGTGTTCACAAGGCTAGGTGTCTCTCGGAAGTTGATTGATGTTTTGGTGGTTTCTCGATTTCGCGGAATCAATATGGAGAAATTATCGTTCGTTCCCTTGGCTATGATTAATAAGCTGACTATTATATATGGAAGGGCTTTAGGCATTTCTTAGTAACACCTGTCTCTAACGGCAGGGAATTTCATATTTGTGGATTGTGACGCGAAAAGAGCATAATTGAATTGGTTGCAATGCTAAATGCTTCTCAAGAGTAAGCCATTTGGTCTTATTGAAATCACTCGTGTTACCGGTACCGATGTTTTACATGTTTGTATGGATTGCAAGTGGGAATTTATCGATGATTGAGATCTTGATGCGTAGCTTCTTCTAGATTTTTATGGGCAAGAATGTTACAGTGTGGACCTTGACGTCTTGTAGCACCTCAACATTGTCCTACATCTAGTAATCACAAAGTGTGATAGTGGGTTATAAATAGTGGATACCACTTGTAAACAACTTGGGCATAAGCATTATCGGCGGTGGTCAATGGGCCCAGTTGGGCCCGAGCACAACAAGTTCTAAGGGCCAATTATCCCCAATAACAAATCAAGATGTTACAAATGATATCAGAATAAGATTTCCTTTAATAATGGAAAACAATAACCAAGAGATAGAGTCGCCCCTAACAAATAGATGAGAAAAGACCCATGCAGAGCATGCATATGAGAATAAGTGATGCGCCATATGGCAACATGAACATTGCATATATAAGTGGGGGAGATTGTAGCACTTCCAACATAGTCCTACATTACGTAATCACTAAGTGTGATAGTCGGTTGTAAAGAGTTGGGACTACTACTAAACGACTTGGGCTTAAACATTTTGGACAGTGATCAACACACCCAATTGGGCCTGAGCCCAATAAGTTGTGAGGGCCAATTATCTCCAATAACAACTCATGTCTAATGTGAACCCCCTAGGATCCAGGTGCCCGTTTACACATATTTTGCGGCATTATATTCGCAAGAGATCGCAGAAAGTAACGAAATTTTAGGGATTTTTTTCCGCGCTGCTATATTTGCACATGACATTCCAAACCACATTCATCAGATTCCACAAAAATATGCCACCAAAATGTTATTCCATTCATTTTAATAATATCAATACATGTACATCAGAAGTCAACAGTTCATTCATACATGTGTCCCAATATATATATATATATATATATATAGAAGAGAAAAGAAAAACTGAAACAAAAAGGAACATACCGTCTGGTATATACCCTATCGCCTGGAAATATCAACAACTACTGAGCAGCATGCTCTTTGCCTGCCAAAACATGTTAGGAAAGAAGAGGCGTCAGCGGGCGCTGGTACCTACCAAAAACTTATAAACATAAACATGCAATTATTATGTTCAAAAGCAAGCAAGTAAAATAGCAGGAACAAGTAAGTTTACATCTACTTGCGTAAGTAAAAAGGTTTTCAAGTCTCTTTTAAGCATCTCCAATAAGCACCCATTATTCCAACATTTTTCATATATAACATAATTATTTTGTAATCAAATGTTCATAATTGTATGAGTGTATGTATATATATATATCTATATTATCATATTGACCAAATCTGATACCAAACTGTGAATTTTGACCATGTGAAAGATGGGATTGGAAATGTTTATGGATTTACTTGATCCTCAAGTTTAATAGATAGTCATTTCCTACCAACACAGATTTGGATTGTAACTTCTCTAAATCTCAAATTCAACTGTCTCAGATGCAACTTTAGATAACTTAGATGTAGATATATATGATCTGGATGTAGAATCGCCAAGTCTGTTGGTGAAAGTAAAACTCAAGCGGTGAAGTAGCCTACAAAAAGGGCTCTTCCATCTTGCCCTCTAATTGGAAGTGCGGTCCAATAGAGGGATAGGTCTACTCCAAAACTACGCCACTAAGATGGGTGAGAGAGACTCCCCAGAAATGTCGCTCTAGAAAACGGCCCGACTAGTACGGGCAAACGAGTTCGTATGAAAAACTGAAAACCGAGGATCCCCTGCATGGGTATCCTAAAACAGAGGGTTAGCGGAACTGGTCTAAAGTCGGGATCCCAACGAGGCGTAAAAACACTGCGAGCTCGCGTAAAAACCGAAAAGGAACTGGGATCCTAGACCCGTGCATTTGGCGGCCGCTGCCCTAACTGGGCTTCCTATCTTCCGCCCAGTTGAGGGTCACCGCACCCTCGCACGGTCAGGTGTTAAGGTCACCATGACCGGCACCATTATTTGTAATTGATTTTTATTAACCATTTAGGTCTATTGATTTTATATTCATACCTCCATAACTTATGTGATTGACTTTACATATCTAATTGAACAATCCATCCATCATTGTGATAATCATATTCATATAGTAGGTTACACTAACGATCATTGGTGAATATGATTATTATTGTAAAACACTTAGCATTTCACCCAATTTTTCATCCTAACATTATGAAATCTATAATCAAGGACTGATCTCAATATGGTATTTAATTCACACAAAACCCGCATATTTTGACTTTGATAATACATGAATTTAAGAGCTAGTGATCAGATCTTAAACTGGGGTTTAATTCCCACTAAAATTCTCGAATTTCGAGTTGTTAAATCAGAGATTTAAGAGCTAATGATCAGATCTGAAGCTAGGATTTAATTCCCACTAAAACTCTTGAATTTTGAGTTGTTAAAATAGGGATTTAAGACCTAATGATCATATCTTAAACTGGGGTTTAATTCCTACTAAAATTCTCGAATTTTGAGTTGTTAAATCAGAGATTTAAGAGCTAATGATCAGATCTGAAGCTAGGATTTAATTCCCACTAAAACTCTTGAATTTTGAGTTGTTAAAATTATGTTAACTTTCTAGTAAATTCATTGTTGAGGGACCTTGGGATTATAGTTGGAAATCTTAGTTTGAAGGTGTGGCTGTTGTTTAGTGTTGGATTTATAATAGGCCATGTAGCATGAAAACTTAATAATTCTCATCTCTTTCCAACTAAAAAAATTTGAACATATCATTTGTCTATTGAAAAATAATTATATCTGGGTGATCTATTTTATAAGAAGATGGCATGCACATTGGATATGCAACAAAGTTAATAACCTGGAATGTCAGTACAACATTGTTTCTGATGGGAGAAAAGAAAAATGATACTTTAGACGTACCCAAGGGCTCTCTTATATAGGAGAATAGCCCTGGGTTAATTATATGATAAGTACACTGAGAAAGAAGAAATTGGAATAAGACATACGTAGTACGATATTTTATCTTAACACTCCCCCTCAAGTTGGAGCATATATATCTATCATGCTCAGCTTGAACCAACACTTCTGAAAAGGACTTCGTGCTAGAGCTTTGGTGAAGATATCTGCTGTCTGATCTCCTGTAGACACATGAGCTGTAGATATGAGCCCCTTCTGAATCAGATCTCGAGTGTAATGACAATCTACCTCAATATGCTTCGTTCGTTCATGGAAAGCAGGATTATTTGCAATGAATAATGTGGCTTGATTATCGCATAATAGCTACATAGGAAAAGGAACATCTATAGAAAGATCAGTCAACACCGATCTAACCCACCTCATCTCTGTACTCCCTTAAGCTATGGCTCTGTATTCTGATTCTGCACTTGATCTGGCAACTACAGTCTGCTTCTTGCTTTTCAATGAGACAAGTGAGTGACCAACAAAAACAGCAAATCCTGAAGTAGACTTTCTGTCCGTAGGGCATCCTGCATAGTCAGCATCTGCACACGCTGTTACTTCCAATGAACTGCCCCTACTGAATAAGAGTCCTGGACCAAGTGAGTTCTTCAGATATCTCAAGATCATATAGATAGCATCCATATGAGTCTTTCTGGGACACTCCATAAATTAGCTAACCTTGCTTACTGCAAACATAATATCAGGTCTGGTGATAGTCACATATGGGAGTTTCCTCACAAGCTCCATGTGCCTCCTGCTATCGACTTCTTCAGTGTCATCATCATACAATTTCACATTTGGATCCATAGGCGTCATGGCTGGCTTGCACCCAGTCATACATGTCTCAGACAGTAGATCCATGACAAACTTCCTTTGGGTCATTACTAGACCCCGATGATCCCTGGCAAATTCTAACCCCAGGAAGTAACGAAGGGTGCCTAGATCCTTGGTCACAAATTCTTTGCCTAGGAACTTCTTGGCTACCTGAATGCCTTGAGCATCATCTCCTGTTACAATAATATCATCTACATAGACAAGAATGGCAACTGTACCTCGCTGTTTCTTCTGAACAAATAGAGAGTGGTCCGTAGTGGACCTCTTGAATCCCTGTTGCTCAATCAATTCTGACAGCTTTTGATACCAAGCTCTAGGACTTTGCTTAAGTCCATATATGGCCTTATGTAGCCGGCATACCTTCTGTGACTCCCCCTCAGCAGTAAACCCAGGTGGCTGCTGCATGTAAACTTCCTCGTGAAGATCCCCATATAGAAATGCATTCTTCACATCGAGTTGGAATAACGACCAATCACGTGAAACAACAACTGCTAGTTAAATGCGGAGCGTCGAGTGTCTCGCCACTGGAGAGAACGTGTCCTGATAATCTACCCCATATGTCTGAGTGAAGCCACGGGCCACCAACCTTGCCTTGTAGCGATCTACGGTCCCATCCGCATTATGCTTAATGGAAAATATCCATTTGCAGCTTACTATGGAAGCACCCTGTGGAGGAGGAACAATAGATAATGTCCCACGAGATGTTAAGGCTGCCATTTCCTCTTCCATCGCCTGACGCCACCTGTTGTCCTGTAATGCCTCCATATATGTTCTGGGTATAGTAGCCACGGAAAGGCCAACAACAAACTCCTTGTACTCATCTGAAAGATGATCCAACGAGACATGCGCTGCAATTGGATATTTAGCACATTGACGACGTGGCTTCCTCAGCGCAATAGGAATATCCAGATCGTCCTCCACAGAGTCCTCTACAGCAGAGTCATCCTGTAAAACTTCAGGTCCATCAGTAGAAACCGTGTTATCATGACATACCTCAGGCGTGTTGGACGATGTGGACGGCTGATGAGCAGAAGTGCTAGTAGAAGACCTGCGTGTGTAAACAATGGGTAAAAATTTCGACGGAGGAGGTGGTGGTGGTGGCGGTGGTATTGGTAGTTGGGTTTGATTTTCTGGGTCGGCTGATGAGGTAGATGGAGGTGGAGGAACAACAATATCGTTTGCATTGTCAGTGGATAACCTGTCACCTGTAGGAGAGAAATACATGATAGACTCGAAGAAAGTGACATCCACACTCACATAGTATCTCCTATTTGTAGCACTGTTGTAAAAGTCGGCCGACTAGGCCGAGTAGTTGGTCCGACTAGTCGAGTCGGGGGGGTAGTCGACTCGACTAGGCCTAGTCGGCCATTAGTCGGTCAACCCGACTAATCGGGTCAACTAGTCGGCCTAGTCGGCCGACTACTCGGCCGACTTTTGCATAGAGGTTTTTTTTATTTTTTGATTTTTTTTAAAATCAAACATATTCTAATATGCTTAATGTTATATTTAAAGTCAATTACTCCTTTTATTTCATTATAATAATATAAAAATATTCAAATCTATGCAAATACATAAGAATATATTTATAAAAAATGATTTATATTGCAAATATATAAGAATTATGTATAAAAATGATTTATATATTAAAAATAAATAAAAAAATTCAAAACCGACTAATGGCCGACTAAATCCGATTAGTCGCCCGACTGCCGATTAATCCTTAGTCAGTGACCCCACCGACCGAGTACCGACTACCGATTTCTGCAACCTTGATTTGTAGGATCATAAAAGCGATACCCTTTTTGAGTACGAGAGTACCCAACAAACACACATTTGATAGCCCTTGGCGAGAGCTTATCACGGCCAGGAGTACAATTATGCACAAACGCAACAGACCCAAAGACACGAGGTGTGAGGGAGAAAAGATCCTTCTCGGAAAACACAATCAAGAAGGGGACCTTTTCTCCTAGAACAGTAGACGACATGCGATTCACCAAGTAGCATGCAGTGAGAACCACATCCCCCCAAAAGGAGTGAGTGGCATGACTATGGATTAACAGAGTCCGGGTGACATCAAGAAGGTGACGATGCTTGCGTTCTGCCACACCATTCTGTTGCGACGTGTAACTACATGAGGTTTGATGAATGATTCCCTGTGAGTTGAGGAAATCGGACAAACGTAGTGTTGAAAACTCTAAAGCATTATCTGTTCGAATGACTTTGATATTGGTAGAAAAAAATGTTATTCACTTCCAGAATGGATTTTCGAATAATAGCACCTGCTTCAGATTTTTGTTTTAACAAGGAAACCCAAGATAATCTAGAAAAATCATCAACTGCAACCATATAATACCGATGTCCCTGAATATCAGGTACACGACTCGGACCCCAAATATTAAAGTGAAAAAGTTCAAAAGACCAACTACTGTGACGACTCAGACGAACAGGAAATGAAGACCTATGGTGTTTCCCAAGCTGACATGCTTCACAATTTAATGCAGTACGGGTAGATATCTGCGGCAAGACATGACACATCTTCTGCAGAGGTAGATGGCCAAAGCGGAGATGCCAAAGGAATGGAGAAGTGGATCTCGAGGGAATAGTAGCTGCGCCAGCACATGATGGTATAGCAAGCTTTTACAAGCCTTTCTGCTCACGGCCACCAACAATCATCCTGCCAGTCAGTATGCCCTGAAACATAAAAGTAGAGGAGTCAAAGATGGCACGACAGTGTAAATCTTTTGTAAGTTGGCTAATTGATAAGAGGTTCATCTGAAAATCTGGTGCATGTAAGACATTCTGAAGACTCAATGAAGATGTCAGGGTGATCTCCCCCTGACCAATAATGGGTAATCGAACCCCATTGGCAATGACCACAGATCGTCCTGGGGTAAGCGCTCTGTAGGTAGTAAATTGTCGTCTGTCGCCGCATATATGATGAGAGGCTCCAAAATTCATAATTCAGTCTGTCAGGTCTGAGCAAGTAGTACCGGTAAGTGCATAAGGGGTACCTGATGAGCTAGAAGATGCTCTGGCCGAAGCTGCCACATCCGTTGAACCTGGAGACGAAGGGGAGGGTGTAACGATCATATCTCGAAGGCGTGAGACGAGATCATCAAAGCGAGCTGCTGGAAGAGGTGCAACTGTAGACTCAGTCTGCTCTGCAACCCGTGCAGAGGCTGGAAACCCATGCTTGTGAAAACACGTCTCCTCTGAGTGGCCTGGTCGATGGCAGTGAGTACAGGGGCCACGGTGTCTGCCTCCCCCTCTACTACGAGGTCCACGACCCCGAAAATGTGATGTTCCTCCTCTGCCACGAGTGGCAGCCATAGTTGTAGGGGTAGGCTGGGATGTAGATGCCGATGTAGTAGTAATCCTACTCAATCTCTTGTATACCTCCTCTGTAGAGGTTTATATATGTTACGATGTACTGTTTCGTATTTTCTATTTATATATTGTACGTCTCTGTAATTTACCCAAGGGTTTTCTCTCTATATAAGAGACCCTAGGGCTCTATGGAATAATTATCAGAGTATTGTTTACTCTAACATGGTATCAGAGCCCTAACCCTAACCTAGGGTTTTCTCCACCCCCCCCCCCCCCCGCCACCGCCCGTCTCTCCAAGCCCCCCCCGCCGCCGCTTACAAGCCCCTCAGGGCCCCGCCTCCTCTCCGCCCCTCCGCCGGGCCCCCCCAGGCCCTCCGCCGGGCCCCCAGCCCTCTCCGCCAGGCCTTCCAGGCCACCGCCAGCCCCTGCCAGGGCTCCGCCAGCACCAGCCAGCACCCGCCAGGCCTCCGCCAGCCCCAGCCAGCCCCCGCCAGGCCTCCGCCAGGCCCCTGCCGGTCGTTGCCCCGCCAGCTCTTCACAGCCGAGGCTTCATCAGCCTCCCCGCCGTCCGTTTCGCTTAGGTCGGCCTCGGATTGATGATGGGTTCAAGTGCATAACGTCTACATATGCACTTGAATCCTCAACGGTCCCGGTAGACACCAGTTTATTTGTCTATCATCCATAGTTGTTCTTCTCCGGCATTATGTCAGATGAAAAGGTCGAAATGCCCGCCATCGGTGCCTTCAAGGGTTCGGCACCTATCGTCAAAATGGACGGGACGAACTACGAACTGTGGGCTATGCAGTTCCTCAGCCTCATGAAGTCGTGTGGTAAGAAGCATATTCTTACCGAAGATGAACCGCCGGAGAAGACGGGAATATATGCCTCATGGGAGGCTGATGACGCGTATGCCAAAGTCTGGCTGTCAGGTACGCTCACAACGGAGATAGCAAATGATGTCCTTCATCAACCCACCGCCAAGGCGATGTGGGATATTTTGGCAACGACGTACTCTCAGGTACGGAATGAGACCAAGATGCTACAGTTGCAGCATGATATCTTTACCACGAAGCAAAACGGGAGGCCTCTTCATTCTCTGTATACGTCTCTTCGTGGAATGTTCGAGAAACTCTATAACACAATTCCACTCACAGCCACGCCGGAACAGCAGAAGACGTTCCGCAACGCCACTATGGTTGGTGTCTTACTTGCTGCCCTTGATCCGGAGTACGAGGCATCACGCTCTCAGATCCTTGCTGATGCCACCATTCCACCGATGGAAGAAGTCTACAGACGGCTCAGTCGTGTCCCAGTTCCATCAAACACATCGACTACACCGCCCTCGGCAATGGCGATCTCCAGAGGACGAGGTAGTTCCTCCTCATTTCGTGGCAGAGGAAGTGGTGGACGTGGCCGTGGAGGTCGCATATGCTCTACGTGCTCATTTTGTCGTCGTACTGGTCATTCAGAGGATACATGCTATTCCAAGCATGGTTTCCCTCCTTCTGCACGTGTCGCTGATCATGTTCAAGGTCCACCAACATCTACTCCAGATCACAGGTTCGAGGAGCTAGTGGCACGGCTTCGTGATATCATGCCACAGTCATCGTCAGAGGGTGCTGATGCTTCTGATGTTGCGGCTTCAGCATCTGCTAGTACATCGGCTTCAGCCAGTGCCTCAGGTAGTCCTTCAGTCTCATATCATAACCATGATCTCACAGGATGGATTGTCGATTCTGGAGCCACCCATCATCTCTGTCGTGAGAAAGATGTTCTGCAGTCCTATAGAGCTGTTCAGCCTGGTCGCTCTGTACTCATTGCTGATGGCACTCATTCGCCTATCATTGGTCAGGGGGAGACGGATTTACTGCCTTCTATGCACTTACAGAATGTTCTACATGCACCAGAATTCTCTATGAATCTCTTATCCATTAGTCAGATTACACGAGATTTACACTGTCGTGCTATTTTTGACCCATCGTCTGTTATTTTTCAGGACATACTGACGGGCAGGGTGATTGGTTGTGGTTCTGAGCACAATGGCCTCTATCGTCTCGTACGGAACTCTTACGCTGGCGTCTCACTACATTCCCAAGGCTCCGTATCTCCGTATACCTGGCATCTTCGATTTGGTCACCTGCCGCTTCAGAAAATGCGTAACCTCCTGCCTCAGATCTCTCCGAGTTCGTCATTTCGTTGTGAAGCTTGTCAGTTAGGGAAGCACCAGCGGTCTAGCTTCCCCAGTCGTCAGAGTCGGAGCAGTCACTCCCCATTTGAGTTATTTCACATAGATATTTGGGGTCCCAGTCGTGTCCCAGATCATCAGGGGCACAGGTTCTATTTAGTTGTCGTTGATGATTTCTCTAAAGTGTCCTGGACGTTTCTTCTTAAAAATAAATCCGAAGCAGGAAGTGTTATTGAAAATCTTATCAATGAAGTTCACAATGTTTTTTCGTCTACTGTTAAGTATGTGCGTACTGACAATGCATTGGAGTTCTGCACTCGTTCCCTTGCTCGCTTTCTTTCTTCTAAAGGCATTATCCACCAAACAACATGTGCATACACATCTCAACAAAATGGGGTTGCAGAACGGAAGCATCGACATTTCCTTGATATTGCCCGCACATTACTTATTCAGAGTTGTGCCCCATTATCCTATTGGGGAGATGCTATACTTACAGCATGCTATCTGGTCAACCGCATGCCTACAACTGTTCTTGGGGAAAAGTCTCCTATCTTTGTTCTCTTTCCAGACAAAGATTTGTTTACCCTTACACCTCGGGTCTTTGGCATTGTTGCGTTTGTCCACCTCTTATCTCCGGGACTTGATAAGCTATCTCCTAGGGCCATCAAGTGTGTTTTTGTGGGCTACTCCGGGACACAGAAAGGATATCGTTGCTATGACCCTGTTCATAACAAGTACTATGTGAGCGCTGATGTTACTTTTTTCGAACCCGTCATGTACTTCTCCCCTGCAGGTGACAGATTGGTTTCCTCCACATCCACAGATTCTAATGTCTATGTGCCTCCACCTCCAAGTCTGGGTCAATCTTCTACTCCACCACCACCACCACCACCTCCAACCGTCCCTTTTATTAAGTTCTATACAAGGCGGACAAGCCCTGCTCAAGCTACATGTCAACCATCCAACACGCCTCAGGTATGTTCTGATGTTATCACTAATGATGGGTTAGATAATGCACCAGTGCAGGCGCCTTTACTACAGGAGGAAGATCAACCGGTCAACACAGTGGTGGATGATCTGGATCGGCCCATTGCTCATAGGAAGCAGCGAAGACAATGTGCTTCATTTCCTCTTGCCTCTCAAGTCTCATTTCATCGTCTCAATGGGGATTTCCAGAAGTTTGCAGCTGCTGTCTCGTCCGTTGAGATTCCACGGACCTATCAGGATGCCATGAAGATTGATTGCTGGCGTCTAGCCATGGAAGAGGAGATGCGTGCCTTACAGTCTAGAGGGACTTGGTCTCTTGTCCCCATTCCTCCAGGTGCCTCAGTGGTGAGTTGCAAGTGGGTGTTTACGGTGAAATATCATGCGGATGGACGTCTCGACCGGTACAAGGCAAGACTTGTAGCACGGGGATTTACCCAGACTTATGGGGTAGATTATTTGGATACTTTTTCACCAGTGGCTAGACACTCCACTCTTCGCATCCTCCTATCTGTTGCTGTGGTACGTAACTGGACCATTTTTCAGCTTGACGTCAAGAATGCTTTCTTGTATGGTGACCTACAGGAGGAAGTCTACATGCAGCAGCCACCTGGGTTTACTGCTGAGGGGGAGCCTCACATGGTGTGCAGACTTCATAAGGCTATCTACGGCCTCAAACAGAGTCCCCGAGCATGGTTCCAGAAGCTTTCCCAGTTAATTGAACGACAGGGGTTCAAGAGGTTCTAATGCGGACCATTCACTGTTCATCCAGAAGACTCCTAGAGGTACAGTTGTTGTTATGATATATGTTGATGACATCTTGGTTACAGGAGATGATGCTCAAGGGATTGAGATAACCAAGTCCCTGTTGGGAAGCCAGTTCATTACGAAGGATCTGGGCACGATACGATATTTCCTAGGGATAGAGTTTGCAAGAAATGCACAAGGAATGGTGATGACTCAACGAAAATATGTCACAGACTTGCTAGTTGAAACAAGAATGACTGGATGTAGACCTTCAAGTACACCTATGGACCCAAGCATGAAGTTGTACGACGATACCGAGGAGGTGGACAGAAGAAGGTACAGAGAGATGGTGGGTAAGCTCTTATACATTACTATAACTCGACCGGATATTGCCTTTGCAGTAAACCGGGTGAGTCAATTTATGGAGCAGCCGAGGCAAGTTCATATGGATGCCTTGTATATGATATTGAGATATCTGAAGTCTTCCCCAGGCACAGGGTTACTATTCAGAAAAGATACAGATCTGTCTATTTCAGCTTGTGTAGATGCAGATTATGCAGGATGTCCAAGGGATCGTAAATCTACTTCTGGATTTGCTATCTTCATAGGAAGCTCTTTAGTTTCTTGGAAAAGCAAGAAACAGACTGTTGTGGCGAGATCCAGTGCTGAATCCGAGTACAGAGCCATGGCACAAACAAGCGCAGAAATGATGTGGGTTAGAGCCGTCTTAGAAGATTTGAATGTAGATGTCCCATTGCCTATGAATCTCCAATGTGACAATCAGGCAGCATTGTTTATTGCCAACAATCCAGCCTTTCATGAGAGAACAAAGCACATAGAGGTGGATTGTCATTATACTAGGGACATGATTCAGAAGGGCTTCATTTCCACTTCTCATGTCAGTTCAGAGGACCAGACTGCTGATATATTCACCAAGCCACTGCTCAGAGGACCTTTCCAGAGATGTTCTTCCAAGCTGAGCATGATAGATATCTATGCTCCATCTTGAGGGGGAGTGTAGAGGTTTATATATGTTACGATGTACTGTTTCGTATTTTCTATTTATATATTGTACGTCTCTGTAATTTACCCAAGGGTTTTCTCTCTATATAAGAGACCCTAGGGCTCTATGGAATAATTATCAGAGTATTATTTACTCTAACATCCTCCATTGGTGGAATGGACTCACCGGTCAGAAGTTGAGTACGAGCAGCATCGTACTCCGAATCAAGGGAGGATAGAAATATACCAGTCATTGTAGCATTTCTGTAAGCCTGTTGTTGTTCTGTACTGGTAGTGATCGGCATGAAGCTATGTAGTCTCTCTAACATGCCCCGTAGGTGAGAGAAATGTGCATGTAATGGCTTCCCATTCTGTTTTGTAGAAAGATATCGAACTATAACTGGAGAATCTTGCTCTCATTCTTGGACTGTCCATATGTCGCAACCAGGATATCCCACATAGCCTTAGCTGTGGGTTGGTTCACAATGTCATTTGCAATCTCCGTAGTCAGCATCCCAGATAGCCAGATACGGGCATATGCATCATCTTGCTTCCACGTCGTATTTGTTCCAGAATCATATGGGGGAAGGTTGTATGTGTAGACTCATACAACCATCCCTAGGCCTAGTCGAGGCGCCGACCTTAGTGCTGTGCCTTCTGGAGAGGTCGGCTAGACCCGTGCTGGATGTGACGACACCTAGGACCCGCCGTAGGGCAACACGATGTCGCTAGGGCCTCGGGGAGATGCAGTGCAGACCCGTCAGTAGGTGCACGGGGCCCTCACATGCTGCGCGCGGCCACGAGGGCTGATGCGGGGCTGGTGGGGCGGCGCATTACCGCCTGGGGAGGGGGGACGGTGCTTGGAGCGTTGCGGGACCACCGCAAAAGGCGGATGGGGGCGCGTGGGCGGCGCAGGAGACCGCCTGGAAAAGCGGGGTGGCTCCTGGCGTGGTGCCTTGCGCTTGGCGAGACGGCCTGGGTGGCGCCTTGCGCTTTGCGGAATCGCCGGGAGAGGCGGTGGTGCGCCTGGGCGACGCGGGTGGGGTCCCTAGGCTCGAGGTTGTGCCGTCGGGGCCCCGGAGCTGCTGGAGAGAGGCGCAGGGGAGGCGGGCGATGCCGGGGTGGGGGTGGGGCTTAGGGTTAGGGTTTTGGGTGGTGGTAAACGAAACCCCGGTCTAGGACTGCTGCTCCGATACCATGATGGGAGAAAAGAAAAATGATACTTTAGACGTACCCGAGGGCTCTCTTATATAGGAGAATAGCCCTGGGTTAATTACATGATAAGTACACTGAGAAAGAAGAAATTGGAATAAGACATACATAGTGCGATATTTTATCTTAACAGTTTCTTTTTATCAATCACCAAATCAATGTATTGAAAGTAAACTTCCAACCATACCAAGCAGTAACAGATTAGAGTGAGGGTCACCAATTACGAAGCACCCACCTATTTAAAAGACCAAAGATCCTCCAAATAGAAAGGGAAAAAGTAGCTGTAAAGGTTTCCAACTAGAACAATAAACATTTTTCCATATCCAGAGTTTTTAATCTAGTAAAACAACATTTAACAGAGATGTCCATTGTGAATTAAGTTAACATGTAAGCAATAACCAAAATGATCAAAAGACAAGAAGCTGATCAAATAAAAAGGGTTTGATTTGATCCAACAATAAACCTCAAGGCATGCAAAAGACTTCTCATCAGTTCCACACATACAATCAACCAAAGATCGAATATTTCCCGCCAAAATCAAACTTTTCCCACCCACAGCATATCATACAATAAAAAGGCATCGAATATGGGATCAAGTATATAGAATTGACATGGATAACAATAAAGGAGGGTTTGACTTTTACATGCATGGCAACAAAGAGGAGGATAATAGGATTGTACATGAATGACAACAAATAAGAGGCTAGGGATTGTACCTTGGATTCCAATTTTTGAGATCAGGATTTGGCTTCAAATTGCTGCATGCAGCAGTAGCTTGATCAATCTCTAACTGCAGGTTGGGTATAGCAGTAGAAATGCTGCAAGAAGAACAAAAAGTAGAATCCAGCTGCCTGATCAGCAACAACAATGGAAATGTCGAAGCAGCTCAAGAGGGAAGAAAGAAACTCCCTCCGTTGAAATTTTTGAGAGAAATTAGAGAGGACTTGTAGTAAAATGGCAAGGGCTTTGGGATTTATATTAATAAGGGGGAGAGGGCCTCCATTGATTGACAAATGGAAGTGAAAGGGAGGCCAAGTGGATAGCCTTGAAATTACTGCTGTCTGCTGGTCTCGTTAACAACAGAAAATTAATTTTTAAATTTTTTTTTATAAACTTAAAATGAGCCGTATGTGTACCTTAGACCTCGGATTTTGACGCACAATATCTCGATTTGATCGTTTCTAAACGACGATCAATATGAGTATAATATCGATATACTTACGATCGGGTTTGGAAATATCGAAATTTTCGAGATACAGTTTCGGTTTGAGAATCGAAAAAGAAATCTTTATTGGTTCTACCCCCTCTTTTTTATGAAGAGAATGAATCCTTTTATCGAAGGATCAGAAAGAAATTGGTCCGGATCCACTGCGGGAATGATTTCCAATTCCGATAAGCCGCTTCGCACCTAGCCTTCTTCGCCATTAAGTCCGTGTCGCACACTACGTCTCCTCCGATTTTCACTATCCTACTTAGCCCCTCATATATAGTTCCAGCTTCCAAATATATAGTCGCCTCCACGGCTTCGCACCACTCTGTTTTCTCTTTCCCGGTTCTCCCCGCATGACTCCTTTCACTCTATTCCCACTCTCTGAACTCTTAGGCAGCCCACCTCACACTCGAGCCCTCCGAGCATTTCCTTCTCTGCCGGGCTCTTTTCTCTAGATCAGAACTAAGAGCTTTCTTTCGCGAGGACTCTTCTTTGACTGTCCCTCGCGAAGCATTTCCGGCTCTTGACGAAGATGATCAAAACATCACATCGCATGGAATCACACAATCCACCGAAATTTTGTGAATTAAAAATGTCAAACGATCTCCGATTAACGAACGGTCGATTCCGTTGGTCTTATTTCGTCGAA
Organism: Ottelia alismoides; assembly: GCA_037367405.1. NCBI lineage: Eukaryota > Viridiplantae > Streptophyta > Magnoliopsida > Alismatales > Hydrocharitaceae > Ottelia > Ottelia alismoides. The sequence goes on from JAZKJV010011367.1 coordinate 480,725, forward strand.
TCGGATTTTTAGGCGATCTCGGTTCGTTTTGCTGTTTCCGAATTTATGTCGCGGCTTTTTCGGACACGCATTACGGTGCGGCCGATTTTTGGTCGATTTCATTCTAACGACTTTTAATTTATGATCAATTGATCAATTTATGTTGTTTGGCATTGACCAACAATTTTATTAGGTTAATTGGACCCTAATCGGGTCGGGTTCGGGTTAGGCGGATTCCGGATGTTACATCTAAGTTCGGGGCGTTACAAATGTAATCAGATTGGGTTCCCCCTAATAGTGAAAAATGCTTCCCATGAGGTGGAACCACCCCTATCAAAGAGATATGAGAAATGGGTCACCCAGAACGTGCATCCACCACTATTACTGGGGATAAGCGATGGGTGGTTCATATAGCAATGAGAACATTTGCATATATAAGTGGTAGAAGTTGTAGGATCCCAACATAGTTTCACATCTAGTAATTACAAAGTGTGATAGTAGGTTATAAATAGTGGCGACTACTATTAAATTACTTGTGCTCAAGTATTTTTGGAATGGTCAATGGACCTTGTAGGGCCCAAGCCCGACAAGCTGTGGGGATCAGTTATCCCGATAATGGCACGGGTCTGGAACTGGACTTTACACGTCTCCAAGCCCTTCGAAGGGGGTGGGCTGGGGGTTCTCTTTAACTATGAAATCTGAATAAAATTGCTCTCATGAGTGACCAGGATTTAGGGGAACAAGGAGGACTTGTTGTGCACTTTAATGAGAGGAATCTAAGGAGTTTCCGTGAATTCAAATATGTCAATGGCATGCTTGAGGTCACCATCCAGCTTTTCGAGAAGCCTATGTTCGTTCATCCTGCATACAATGCCCTTTCTATAACTTACATTTGGGAATGCCACACCGTTCGTCTTTTGGAAGGACGGTTTGATGGTGGAGGGCAAACAGTAGGAGAGTTTCCTCGGCTTGTTTTTTCTCTCTGGGGACAAGAATTGTAAAGTGGCAGCGGTTACAAGTTCGGAAGGTGGGACCCAGGCGCATCTGTTCTCGATGGAGTTTCCTGAGCAGTGGTTTTTGGAGTTTGCCCAATTGTTGGAGGCATTGGATTATGATGTAGGCCCCATGGAGGGGCAATGTGATCACTCGAGTTTTATTAAGTGGGAGTTCTCGGTCAAGAAGGTTATATATACAAGGTCTTGGTGCTACATTTTAGACAAATGGATGATGAGATCTTTTACTGCACGAATTAGTCAGGGCACGGAGGTGTCTTGCCTGGTCTGTAGGAGGATATTATCCATTTCGATGTGAATTGCGAAGGAAGTCCGGAGGAGGGCCGGAATCGACTAGTTGTATGCATCTGACACATGAGTTTTTGATAAAACTTGGGTGATATGGTTTACCTCTACAGAGCTGAACAAGACCTCTTGCACTCATTTGGACATTTTGGCTTGCCAAGAATGCCTTGGTTTTTTTCGGGGATAACATTCTTATGTAGAACATGTGCACACATGATAAATCCCTTTTTGATCTTTGGCGGTTATACTTGTACCTTTTCATCAGTGTGATTTATGGAGTTTAGGGGTGAGCACCTACCGAGAGTGTTTACCCACCTTATTCTTAAAGCAATGCATGTATAGACTGCTGTTAAAAATTGTACTGATCAACATCTTTGATGATTCTATTATCTTACATGCCCTTCAGAATTTGTTCTAATTCCCTGAGACATATATCAGAAGTAAGTTCTCTTTCAAAACCGATTTTGCCGATTCAGAACTTTTACTATTATGTGTCTGTTGATGGTTTCCCTGCAGCATGATGAATGCATTCTCTGAGGGACTTGCATTGGCGGGCAGCAGTGGTTTAAGCCAGCATACACTACTAGACATATTGGTAGCAGACTAATCTTAGCATTTCAAATATTATAAAGAGAAAAAGATCCAAGTAGTGATGTTACTGATTAATAATTCACAACAGGACCTCGGTGCCATTGCTAACCCAATGTTTAGATTGAAAGGACCTGCAATGATTCAAAATAATCACCCCCCTGCCTTCCCATTGAAACATCAACAAAAGGATATGAGATTGGCTCTTGCCCTTGGAGATGAAAATGCAGTTTCAATGCCAGTTGCAGCTACGGCAAATGAGGTGAACTTTTCTCTTTTGTTAGGTTTGAGCTCATATACTCTTTATGTGTCAGTTCGCCTTTCTTAAAAATCCATTTACATATAATCGAGATTGAAATTGAATTTTATAAAAGCAAACTTTGTATGTTTTCCCTCATTCAGTGTGTGTTGACGTGCTCCTTTGCTTCCTTGTCCTAGACAAACTGACCTGATTTTTCATAAGTTGGCTTATCTCCGTTCCCATAGCCCATTCCGGTGCTAATGTGCGGTCCTTTTGATCATAAATTTATAGCATGTACAAATACTATAATTTGTTCATTCGCCACCAAAATAGTTGGTTGTGATATGGTCGGTGATGGTGATTGTTAGCCCTTATTAGGGCTTTATTTTTTCCATAAAATATAGAAAGATTTGTTTTGTAATTTTCGTTTCCTACTTTGTTTATGAGATAAATGTTTGTCGATAATCAAATGGCTTGTTTCCGCACACATGGTATCAAAGCGGCGGTACTAGGCTATAGTATAATATTCTTTCCCCTCTCTCATTCTTAACCTCGATCATCGACGTGCCACTTCACTCTGCCTTCGTGAGAGCTACTGTAACTCGTTTGGTATCATAGCGTGACTTGCCGTACATCACCACATCTCCCTATGCACCATAGCATTGTTCTCGATGTGTTCTTGTAAATACGAATTTGCATGATCGACAGTAGTCCTTCACACCTACATATCTGCATTCGTGGCCTCCACTTATGCACGTCATGCATGCCCCATGCACATATGTTCCTGTGCACTCTACTGCAAGCTTAGTTTGCCTTCATCCCTTGAACACCTCGTTCGTGCCTATGCATTCTATAATCGTGTCTTGATTGTGTAGGTATTTCCCATGACCTAAAAGTTGTTGCTTTAAATAATGCATTGCCTACTGTTTACTTGCTTGCAACATTGTATGCAATCCAATCTCAATTGCTCCCTGCACTAATATCATCATGGATGCTGGAAAAGTTTCGGTCATTAGTTTTGAACTACATTTAGTTCCTTATATTTTTTTGAGTAAAAAGAGGGTGTCTATTTTCCAAATCAACTCGTATTTATGCAGGATCTGTTTTGTAATTTATTTCCATCACTCTGTCTAAGAGACAGTAGGGTTTAGCAGTAATTTTGCGTTTTTTTTTCTTTTCACTGATATGAATGGGCTATTCTTCTTATGGTTGTTCTTTGATGTAAGATGTCCTTTGGTAGATGGAGATTATGTTTTCATTTGAACCTTTATACTGTTTAATCTACATATTGTCCTCAAATTGCTCTTTTTCAATGTTCTATATTCCCCCAAAAAATAGGTTTGAGATATTCATTCATAAATTGGAAATCCCGTTGAAACTTTGTTAGCACGTCCTCTGTCCATAAATTGGAAATCTTGTTGAAACTTTGTTAGCATGTCTTCTGTCCAGAAAAAAATTTACTCTAGATTAGCAGAAAAGTAAAAAATGGATTTTCTAATCGTGACGAGAGTAAGATGATCTGTATATTTATATTGGAAGGACGTTTATCTGTGAACTTAGACATGAGTCCTAGCTTGACGGGAAAGCAACCTTCAGTTATTTTATCATTCCATTTCCTGTTATATATACATATATTCTTTGTATTTTTATGTTTCCCATAATAATAAAGAAAACATGAATGCTAAATAATATATGGCCTCTCTTTTTTCAGTCATTCAAGAAGGCGAAGAGTTCAGGACTTGGCGAATTAGATTTTTCCGCTGTCTTTGAAGTAGTGAGCAACCACAAAGAGATTGAGCATGTGCTATCCTAAAGATAGCTACATAGAGCTTTACCAATTGAAACTTTCATTGACTAGCGGTTATCCCGCTGACTATTTATTTCGCAGAGATCTGGCTGGCCCCACCTGATTACACAATCCGAAGCTAGTGATGGTTACAAGTGCATCAAGTTGTGAAGGGTGTCGTATTGGTGTGTGTAGTCAGATATGAATAGAATCGTGATCTTATTTACCTTTTCCTTGTTATGGGGGTGAACGGTGTTGAATCTTTCTCTTGAACATAAACCAGAAGTTTCCAGTAATATATACACTTGGTGTCCATGTAATTTTTTTTGCCATGCATGCATGCATACCTACATATACACATCTTACACAGGTGAGCACCACCATGTGTATATGTATGATGTTTCATCGTCGTGGTAAATAATGCAAGTATGGCTATGAGTGGTTTCTCTTGAACGGCAGCTTACTCATACCTGATTGTAATTAGTCATTGCAGAGTGTGCAAATCACATTTATGTTTGTTGTGCTGGTGTCCTATGCAATGAATTCCTAGTTAAGATAGGGGGGTATTTTTGCAAGGTGCTGCAACACTAAAAAAACTGGAAGTTTGTTGGATTGCAATTTTTCCGGAGTCATTCTCAATTTCGGTTGCATCTTATTCTTGCTCAGCTTATTCTTTGGAGATCCTAATTCCCTAGTAACCATGATTGGTATATGTGGGTTTTAGGCATCTTCTGGCCTCATAGGCCTCGCCACAAACCGCTACACTCATAATAAAATAACAAATACTATGAGTTGTTTTGTGAAGATTCTATATGTGGCAACCTAAGTGAGCAATTATCCGAAATTTGTATTTAGGATTTTTTTTTTCAATTATGCTTTGATTGTACTTGTTGGAGAATGACCCCAAATAGATCTGAATGGTGGAAATGAATCTATTTGACCTTACTTAATGTGGGAGAAGGCTTTGTTATTGTTGTTGTATGCTTGATTGTACTTAGTTGGAAGAGATTCCATGAAGATTATTATTGCAATTCATGCATGGATTTTTTCCCCAGAAAGGTTGAGGCAGACTTTGCTGTCCACTTCAAAAGAAGTGTCCTTCCACTAGAAATTATATTGAGTTATGCACAAACACAATCAATCACATAAGCACGAAGACATGGATTTACAAGGTTGACCCATAACTGGGCTACGTCCTTGGGTTGGACGATCGATTTTTACTATGTGGATTAGAAGAAAATACAGAGGATACATAGAGCCCTAACTTTATGGGAGTTCGTATACTCCCATACAACGAGACTCCCGTCTTGTCGGGGTATGGTATGGTAAGTGGGGGTACATATGATGGTTCTTCAACATGGGTCAATTGGTTTAGGATTCAAAGCATGTCAACAAGTTCCTTGATCAGTTTTTGTTTTGACTAAGCTTTTGCTCATCAGAAATGAATACATGTCTGCACTCGTACAGAATGTGGGATATTGAGTAATAACAGGGATGGTTATATCTGCAATGTAATCTTAGTCATTACCTTCAAAGGTAGAAATCCGAAATCCTCCATATGGAGAATTGAAAAAAAATGTGATCGATAAAATTCCATAAGAAAATGTTCAGAAATGACTTTTATAAGATCAACCAGATAGAAATGCTTAATATGCCGCATATCGGGGTTCCGTTCCTTAACAGTTTCAGGCATATGAACATTGAGCTTCCTGACAGCCCTTAAAAACCCATGAACGATGCCAACTATAGCTATCGCATTAATACCAGAAAAGAGCTGAACAAAGTGTACAGAAATTTTAGATAAAATAGCAGATTTAAGAGGCTGGCGGTGTGTGCACAAGAAAATCAGAGAAATTGGTTTCCGTGGCAAGGAGATAGCTGGGCTTCCCGCTAACATGGGCCTAGTTCATGGTAAATTCTCAACCCCTTGTTTGGGTTTCCAAGTGCGCCATAAAAAACATCTTTGTTTCGAATCGGAGGCATTTGGTTGATAAAATTTAAAAGCATCTTGGTTCTTTTTATTGATTTAGAGAAGACTTATGATTCTGTCCCACGTGAGATATTGTGGAGAATTTTGGAGAAGAAACAAGTACATGTCCCATACATTAACCTCATAAAGGATATGTATGATAGAACTTTATCTTATGTAAGGATCCAGCCTGGGAAGACTCACTATTTTGACATCAACATTGGTTTACATCAAGATTCAACTTTGAGTCCATTTCTTTTTTATTTTGATTATGGATGAGTTGACAAGTCGCATTCAGGATGAGATACCTTAGTGTATGTTATTTGTTGATGATATTATGTTGATTGATGAGACCAGAATTGGAGTAAATGAGAAGCTTGAGGTATGGAGACATGCGTTAGAGACTAAAGGATTCCGTATAAGTAGGGCTAAGACTGAATATATGGAGTGCACTTTTGATGGAAGCATTGGTGAATGAATCGAGGTGAATATTGGTGAGGAACATTCAGAAGAGAAATTCTTTTAGATACCTGGGAGCTATTTTGCAACATGATCGAGGAATTGATGGATATGTTACTAATAGAATACATGCAGGCTGGCTAAAATGGAGATGAGCCTCTGTTGTTCTTCGTGATAAGAAATTCATTTAAAAATTAAAGTAAAGTTCTACAAAGCAACCGTGAGACCTGTTATGCTCTATGGATCTGAATGTTGGCTTGTAAACCATAGACATGTGCAAAGAATGGCAATAGTAGAAATCAAAATGCTAAGTGGATGTGGACACACACACACACACACACGTAAAGATCGGATTCAGAACGATGCAATCAGAATGGAAATCAGTGTAGCTCCGATTGAGTATAAGATGCGAGAAAATCACTTAAAGTGGTTTGGCCATTTGCAAAGGAGGCCAACTGATGCACCGAGTAGGAGATGCGAGTTTTGGGATGTTGAACCGGCTAAGAGAGGGTGAGGAAGGCCCAAGAAGTGTTGGAATGAGACTGCACGAAGGGATCTTTATTCTTTGGATCTAAGCCCATGAATGACCCAAGATAGATCTGAATGAAGGCAAAGAATCCGTCGACGCTAGTTAATATGAGAAAAGGTTTTGTTGTTGTACCTTCAAAGGTTTATCTCTGTGTTACATGGCAAGCTAATGCCTTCCGACCATTGTGATCAATAAGATCGATAAAATAAGGACCCTCTTTCTATGGAAAGGTTCTAAGGACATTAACAATGTGCACGTGCTGAACTTGCGCTTTATTACTTGTCCCAAAGAATTCAGTGGTTGGGGTATTATCGGCAAAAGAAATTGTGGCAATTCATAAAGAATACGGGGAGGCAAAGCACCTTTTGGCTTTCCCTCATTCTTAACAATCACTCCAATTATACATGACTTATGCTTGCGACCTGCTCACGAGCTTTCTTCCCCCTTCCTGAGAGAGAAATATGTACTATGTTACCCGTTCGGTAAACTGTGGTAGTGGAAAAGGAAAACGGCTCTCGTACCCCAAAATGGTACCCTAAGTGTTTGTTTGATTGGATTGGATTAGAGTATCCTCCTGCGAATAATAATTGTTTCGATGGTTGGGAGGGTTGGATATGGTTGGAATGATAAATGTGATGTGATATTGATTATGTGTTATATTATTTTTTTATGATTATTATATATTTTTTTATTAATTTTTTATTTGAATGTGATTAAAAAATTATAATAAAGAAATTAGATGGTTCATTCCACTAATTCCAGTCCAGGAATGCAGGGATATAGCAGGGGGTATGCCAGGCTACCTCGAGGTAACTTGTCAACCAAACATGCACTAAAAGCTACCTATCTGACACAACGCATGGTATGTCAACCCATGTCGCGTGACGCTAGTTGATGTTGCCTTGGAAGTTGTTGTTTCTATGGATGGATCTAGTTGTTGGGATGCAGAAGCAGTACCAACTCTGCTCTGATACCTGTTGTTAGGAACGAACCACATGATACATATGCATATGCACAATCGACCACTACCATGAAAGCATGTGAAGAAAACAACAATTGAATATAACAGTGGTCGGTCACCTCTCGCGACCACCGGAGAAGAAAGATCACTATAAATTAGAACGAGTACAACTCTCTTTGTTCCCTCGCTCTCTCATCTTTTTCTTCTCTCGCTCTCTCCTCTCTAGGGGTTCCATTGTTCTTGTGGTGGTGTTGAGGCAGTGCCTCCATCCTCTTTATATATAGTCCAATTACAACCCCATAGTCCTATTCCCAATAGGACTATAAATAGAATGCAACTCAACTACTATTAGGAATATGAGTCCAATCCCATTAGGATTCCTAATCCTAATTTGACTCTAATCCTGACAATATCCCCCTTGAGCTGAATTCTATCACATCTCTTCATTGTCTTGAGTCCGCAATGTGCCATCCTCGTCATCTGCAAGTCTCGTTAGTAGGAACTTACTGCCTTTGGGTGACGCACCCGTCGTTCGGTGCCCTCAATGTGCCACCGTGCACGATCTCCTGCAAGCCACCGCTAGCAGTATTCTTCGACACCTCATGTCGATTTATCCAAGATACCACCATATCACGGTTTCTGAGGATTGTGTATCTGTTGTATCACATCGTCTCGTCAACAATGATCCTCGCTCTGATCTGTTGCATTATGCCCCTTCAACAATGCTGAACCTGACTCTGATATCAGTCGATGGAACACGAGACGATACTAACTCTGCTTTGATACCACTTGTTGGGATGTGGAAGCAGTACCAACTATGCTCTGATACATGTTGCTGGGAACGAACCACCAGATACAGATGCATATGCACAATCGACTATTACCATGGAAGCACGTGAAGAAAAGAACAACCAGATATAACGGTGGTCGCTCACCTCTCGCGACCACCAGAGAAGAAATATCACTATAAATTAGAACGAGTACAACTCTCTCTGTTCCCTTGCTTTCTCATCTCTTTCTTCTCTCTCTCTCACCTCTCTAGCAGTTACATTGTTCTTGTGGTGGTGTTGAGGCAATGCCTCCACCCCCTCTATATATAGCCTAGTTACAACCCCATAGTTTTATTCCCAATCGGACTATAAATAAAATGCAACTCAACTACCTTTAGGATTAGAAGTCCAATCCCATTAGGATTCCTAATCATAATTTGACTCTAATCCTAACACTAGTTACTGTCTTGCAAATAGTTGTGTAAAGATGATATACTGACAATAGTTATCATGAGAAGGACAAGAAAAATGATAGACTTGACTTGCATCTTTACTTTTTTACAATTGAACAATCATGTTAAAGGAAAAAGAGCAAAGCTCATTTTCTCCTTCACATTGATTTTTTTCGCAAGAGCAAGTAAGGTGCATCAACTCCTTCACGTTGAGGTTCTTGATGTTGTTGGAGGTTTCTCAAGAAAATACAATGTCATACTTGTTGTTCTATTTAAGTAATTTTCTTATCGTCTCTGGGCAACATACCAAACTTGAAGGTTCCTTAAGATTCGCTACTCAAGGATTCAAAAAGTGTCGCCACCTTTGAAATTATTAGGAGCAAAATGCCCAATTGATCGATCAGGCATGTACAATTGACCGATTACTATTTGATAGATCGGTTGATACTATTAATCAATTAAATAGGTCAATTTTGAGTGACTTTAAATAAGGAAACTTTTTATTAAGTGTCTCTCAAATGACATAAACCCGATTTTCTTTTAATCTTCTCAAACCGAGGGATTGCTGGAGGTTTGGTAAAAATATTTGTAAGTAGTTTATTTATAGAAACAAATTCAATAAATACCTTCCCTTCCGAAATATTTTTACAACAGAAATGATGTCTACCATCCATATATTTTTTTCCTAAAGTGATTAACTAAGTTCTTAGTCAGGTTAGTCGAATTAGTGTTGTCACAGAGAAGATGATTTTAGTTGAAGGTCAAATCAAAATCAGAGAGAGCATTTTTCATCCAAAGTAATTTGGAACATGCTAAAGCAGTTGTAATTTACTTGGATTTAGTTGATTCCGCTAATACTTCTTCTCGTTGTGTAACTATCAGTATAATACATGTTCTTGTATTCAAATAAATCTAGGGAGTGTATCTTATGATAAAATAAACCCAAGTATTGACTAAAAACTAAATTACGAATGACCCTTTTAACATCATTAAGATGACTTTATTTTTGGACTAGACTAAAGTATTTTGTTAAACAAATGTTAAAGAGGATATCGGGTTAGCTCACAATTAGATAAAGTAATGAACTGATCATAATTATGCAGAGACTCTGGTTAATTAGCTTTCTTGCCTCTTCCGAGTCAAGATGTGATGATGAAGATATTGATGTAACCTTTACTTTACATTTGGCCATCTCGAATCTCTTCAGAATCTTTTTCGTGTACTTCTATTGTGGGAAGAAGATTCCTTGGTTAATCTGTCTAATCTGAAGATTGAGATAGAACTTCATTTCTCCCATCATTTTCATTTCATATTGACAGTGCATAATCTTAATGAAATCTTTACAAAAAGATGCATTAGTAGAACTAAACATAATATTATCAACCTAAATTTGAACAAGCAGTAAATCAAACTTTTTTTAACAAAGTGCAAAAACATTTCCAACCTTAACCCTTATGTGATTAGGAAGTCTTTGAGTCTATCATACTACGCTCTAGGTGCTTTCTTAAGTCCACAAAGATCTCCCCTAAGCTTGAAGACATGATCATGTTTGGTGAGGTTTTCAAAGCTGGAGGAGCTGCTTGATATAAACTTCTTCTCTAAAGAAGCTGCACTTTTTACATTCATATGATATTTAGCTTGATCCCTTTATAACTTACAAATTCCATTGACATTCAGATTGATTCAATCCTAGCAATAAGTGTATAGGTTTCCTCGAAGTCAGTGCCCTTCTTTCTGAGTGCATCCTTATGCAAGAAGGCTGATTTTCTCCCTAACAATATTACCTGACTCATGTAACTTGTTCTTAAACACCCACATGATTCTTATAATAGTGTGGTCTTGCGGTCTGGGTACACGACACAATACCTAATTCCGTTCAAATTGGACAAATTCCTATATTGCTATTAACTAAGATTCATCGTTGCATGCATCGTCTATGGATTTTGTCTTATTAAGGGATACAAGGTTGACATTGCAAAAGTGTTCAGGTTGTTAGCCATGTGAGCTCGAGGCGAACCATTCCTACAATAAATGTTATTGTAGTATTTGATTTATCAATAAAAGTTACTGATTTTTGACTCTCTATCTGATATTAAATGAATGAATGCACTATAATGTCCTCTATACAATTAGGGTTATGTACCATGGCCATCTTAATGTTTATACAACTGTTGATTGAATAGTTAAATCATAGAGATTGGTGCTTGGATGAATAAATAAGGAGAAATATTATAGACTCATCAAGCTCTGTCAAATGATTGTAAAGAGATGATCTCCAACCTGAGTAGGAGATGGCAATCCTTTCTCATTAGGCTGATACCTGTCCGACCTATTGATGCAAGTCCTCTATATGGGAATGGAGATTCAGAGGTGTCAGATTAGTTAGGTCAAAGAGTTGACTTAACGAGATCGAGATAACCAAAATCCTATGTCATATACTGTCATGATACATGCACACATCCTCTGATCGGGGACAGATGTGTTACTATATGTCTAAGTATGTACATTTGGCAGACCAATTGGTTGATGACCTAATCAAGGTCTATACACCGATGAGATGGTGTGCATATGAGTAATACGATTTCTTAAAGGGATCATACAGGTTCACTTGTGAACTGAAAGGCATGAGAAGCTCACTCATGAAGTGTTGGGATCGATCTAATTTCATGCATGGTCATCGTGCTTTGGAAGCATGACAATAATTTATAGGTATGATATATGCTTTTGTAAAGCACATGATCGATACCAACTCCCAATGACCAAGAATGAGAAACTTGATGATGAAACCCTAAAGATGACAATATAAAATTGATCTATATCTTAGGGTTTATCATAGGTCTTCCAGTATGCAGGAAGTACATGTATTAAGAATACCTGAGGGTGATGTAATCATAAACGATTGTATAACCATGACGCTTCCATTCCGATGGAGTGATGAAAGATGTCTGTATTTTAGTGACTCCTCTCAGTAGAGAGGTAATCTGATCTTGGTCCAAGTATTGGATATTGATCTAAATGAGATTCAGATACAATGAGAAAATTAGATTTACGACCTTGGTTTAAATCAAGCATCTTTGATAGAACCACGATATCTGGATTTGAGGTGTGATCTCAATATCCAAGTCACTATACGTGGAACGTACAATTGCCCCATCCTTATCTCCAAGTATCTACGGAGAAAGCACATTATTCTTGAAAGAGTTCAAGAATAACTCCATTGTTGAATTATATCTAGGCATTGAGAAATGGATAATTAAATGTGATTTAATTATCATGAATAATGTGAATTTGATTCATATTATTTGGATGAGAATGATAATCCAATGTAACTAAATGTGATTTAATTATTATGTATATGAATAATATGGATATTACTATCCAATTATTCACATATATTATAAATGTGATTTATAATATATTAAAGAGAGACTATTGTGATTTATATTTATTGATTAATTATTGATGTGAATTGGATTCACATTGGATGATTAATTGAAAATATAATTTACATTTTGTATCGGGGTGCGAATGTGATTCATATTTTTCCAATGACATGATTGTAATATTCACAAGATATTTATAAATTATTTTTTGTGAAATAATTTACAACAAGTGTTGTTGTAAATCTTGGAGATTTCATGAGATAATGTGATCTCATGAGATAATGAGAAGATTGACTTATTCCATCCTAAGAGGGTGGACGACCATAAACTTCCATTAGGAGTGGGTGGCCGTCCCCCCCTTTTAGGGATGAGGGCAATCTTCTCCCCCTTTATCTCTAATATTAAATTATTTAATTTGGAATTAATTTGTATTGATTTATCAAAATATATTAATTTTAATTGAATTAATTATTGTTGTGTTTTTACACCAAGATCATTGCCATTGTAAGAAACACAAATCAATCTCATCCATTGATTTTGTGTTGTCTATGGATTGAGATCCATGGACTCCCAAAACCCTATATAAGAAGAGGCACCCCTTGCTCTTAAAAGTTACAACAACACAACTCCTCTCTATTTCTCATTCTCACGCCAAGCCCTCTCCCTCCCTCTCCCCTTGAGTGGTCGTCCACTCCAACCCCATAGAGAAGGTCTCCACCATCGTCGCAACGCTGTTGTGATGTCGCCTTGACTGCCCTTGGTTCTCCATCTTCTTAGGTGCACTACTCTTATGAAGAATACGTTCGATCTCGTGTGATGAAATCATGAGTTCCTTTGCTTGGATCAACGACTTGGATTGCGAGAAGCACGTGACTCATCTTCGCGCTTGCAAGCATCTCCTCTGATGGATCAGACTTGAGACATGAGGTCTCTTCTATTAGAGGCTCGATCACAACCACACTACAAGAGGTATTCCTTTATCTTCTATGTGGTTAAATGAAACTATCCAAGAAATGTTGGTTAGATGAAACGATCCAAGAAGTGTTCTTGGATCATGTGGTTTCATCGATCAAATATTTTAAATTCCGCCATATCGAGCTACTAGTGCGAATAGTCGCTCTCGATCATATATGATGCGATCCTCACACTTCTGTGACGTGCTTAAGGATTCTTCCATATCCTTCACAAGTATAATCTTGATTCAAATATGTTGGATACGTTTCCACTCATCAACTCCTTGGGATGATCTCGAACAAATCTAAAGTCCTTAGGCAGACCATGAGAATTCTCCTTCCCTGGTATACTTGAACGATTACCAATTTGTAGATTATCCTCATTTCATATTCTTATGGTTGAGGATACTTGTTCAAACATTCATCAAATGAAATATTTACTGATTCCACAACTGTTCTAGTTTTATTTTTCAATATCTTGTAAGCTTTTCTCCCTGGAGAATACATAAGAAGATGTGTTCTTTACTCTTTGGTTCAAAATTATCAAGATTGTCTTTAGTGTTAAGAACAAAAAACTTACATCCAAAGCATGAAAGTAGCTTATCCTTCATGGGTTATTGAAATAAAGCTCAAAGGGTTTCTTCTTTAATCTAGTACGGGTCAAAGTTCTTTTTAAGACATAATAATTGTGCTTAAGGCCTCTACCCAAAAGTGACGGGGCAAATCCGATTCACAAAGCATAGTCCGAGCGCATTCTTGAATAGTGTAATTCTTTTGCTCGACTGCACCATTCTAAGGTGCCGTTATGGGTGCAAAAAAAATAGTGCTTAGTCATAGCCTTTATATGGTACTTTAAAGAGTTCTCATTCTTGAACTTACTACCATGATCACTACTTAACTTAATAATTGTGGATTTTGCTCCTTTTGAATCTGTTTGACTAGCTTTGCTCTTTGTTCCTTTTGAGTCATTCGTTGTAAGAAACAAAATCCAAGTGAAGCATGAGTAGTTGTCTACTATAATAAAACAATAACAATAGCCATTTAAACTTTCGAATTTTGTAGGTCTAAATAAGTCCAGGTTAATAATCCGAAAGGCTCAGTAGTACTAACAAACTTCTTGGTTAAAACCACAATTTTGTGTAGTTTCCTAATTCACATTTTAACACATATCTTCCTTATCATAGGATAACTTGGAAGTCCTTTAACCAAGATGAGTTTGCTAAGCTTTTTTAGTTTCATATGAATGTGACATAATTTTTTTTGTCAGAGTAGAGAATATTCTCGTGAGCCCAAAAGGTAAACTAGCAATGAGTATTCATCGAATCTAAGTACATAGATACTTCTCCATCAATCTCCCTAAGAAAAACTTCTAGCGTGTCCTTTTTCAAAACTTCAAAGCAGTTATTAAAAAACGCCATTTTAAATTCTTTATCACATATCTTAGAAACATCAAGCAGGTTATGCTTCAGAGCTTTAACTAAATTAAACTTTTCAAAAAAAGTACGAGAGTTATCAATCATACATTTGCCAGTGATCGTACATGGGTGGTTATTGTCGAAGGTAATTGTCCCATCTTCATTGGTGATTTATTTTGATGAAGATATTTGTGTATCTAGTCATATACTTGAAGCATTTGCTATCGATGATATACTTGTCTCATTTTTCAGATTGGTTTCATGCAAAAGAGTGTTTGGTCATGTAACTGTGTTGAGAGTATCTCCAACTATGAGATGTTACTGTCTTCTTCTTAGGTTCTGCAAAAATAGTTGATACAACCTTTTGCTACCTATTTATTTTGGGTCCTTAGAAGGTTATCATGATTCCTTGTATTTATCCAAGGTTCCTTAACTTATTGGATTTATTTCGTCTAACTTTAACTTAACAGTTTTAGAGCTATCAACATCAGTTTTACTACAGGGTTCATAACCAATTCCAACTTAGTTTCTGACTGATGTGAAGCTCCTAGTAGCTTATCCAAGTCTGATATGCCATTAGTGAATTTTGTAAGATCTCTTACACAACTATGTTTTTATTCTTTGATTCAGCGAGTAACTCTGCAACTTGGATCTCCACCTGAAGAAGCAGGGGTTACATTTTCTATCGAATCTTATACCGGTACATGGATAACTCTGTGGATTGATGGACTTACTAACGTTGATCGTTTCGAAGGTGAATATCATTTCGAAGAATTTCTACTTTAGATTCATGCTCTAGTTGTAAGGTGTGTGCAGTGTCTTTAAGCACTGTATTTTATTTTTTCAGTTTATTAACTAGATCATGTAATTCAGTTTTGGTATACCAAAGCTCATCAATAGTGAGTTTGTTGTAAGTTGCATGATTGTTGATTGCCATAAGTTATATCAAGGGCTCTTCGTTGTCTGAGTTGTTTAATTCACTTTTCTCCGAGTCAGAAGAATCCCATGTTGTTAGCATGGATTTCTTCTTTAAATACATGCGTTGATGCTTGGAATATCCTTTATTCTTTCATCATCACATTCTCTCTTCTTGTGTAATGCTTGGATTCATGATGGTTGATGCGGATTTCTTTGATTAAAGGACAATCCTTCTTAAAGTGACCATGTTTCTTGCGGTTACTGCATAAGATATTGCTTTCCTTCATTTAAGCATCTCGTTTTAAGAGTTTCATAAATCCTCAAGTTACCATGGCTATATTATCCTTTGAGCTTTCGTCAGACATGCCTTCTTCTGCATTTAGTGATATGCTCTTCTTCTTGCTTTATGACTCTGATTTTTTCTATCCTTTGTTCTCAACTCATAAGAGAGGAGCTTACCTACTATGTTATGTGGTTCTCCAATCATTTGTGAGTGATTTAAGAGCCTACTTTTTTTGATAGTAGGCCCGATAATTTCGGTGGTCTGTAGCGTCCCCCTTAGGATTTGAACCTAGGTCCTTTAAAGTGGAGGCACAATGCACTACCACCAGACCACTCCTTGTGTTCCAATTTAAGATTTAAGAACCTACTTGACACGTATAGGTTCCTTTATTCCTATGTTGAGATTTAGAAAACTGTTAATGACATTTGTAAATCTAGTGTACATAACTTAGATGGATTCTCTGTCTTCCATCCTCAACAACTCATATCTTTGTTTAAAGAGCTTGGTTTGAGTTTCCTTGACATTTTCCATTACTTCATAGGTGACACTTAACTTTTCTAGATATCCTAAGTTGTCTTACAAGCTAAAACATGGTTGAATTTTTCTTTGGTGATAGCACATAAGACGACATTCATAGTATTGGACTTGTATGATGCTTCCTTCTTTTTTGCATCGTTATGTATTGTCTCCTTTGTGATAACCTAAAGGATATGGGAATATCCTTAAGCGTATCACGGGCGTGAGGATCTCATTGTATACGATCGGGAGCGACTAGTCGTACTAGTTGCTCGATGCAGCGGAATTTAAAAAAATGGATGTGATGAAACCACATGATCCAAGAATATTTCTCAGATCATTTCATCTAAACCACAAAAGGTATTAAGGTTACCTCTTTAAACATAGTTGTCATCGAGTCTCTAAACCAAGAGACTTCCTGTCTCAAGCCCAATCCAACGGAGGAGACGCTTGCGAGCGCGTTGATGAGACGCGTGCTCCTCGCAATCCATGTTGATGATCCAAGCGACGGATCTCCTGATCTCGATACATGATATCCAACATCTTCTTCATGAGTGAGGTGCACCGAAGGAGATGGAGATCCACGAGTAGATAATCCGATAGCATAACGATGATGCTGCGACGATGACAACTCTCTCAAGGGCTCCATGTGGATGACCATAATTAGAGAGAGAGAGAGGCACATGATGTGTAGAAAGAGAGGGAGAGAGCATTCATTAATCTTGTGTAACCCGAAGAGAATGGGATTCCACTTCTTATATAGGATTTTGGGATCCGTGGATCTCAATCCATGGACAATTCAAAATCAATGAATGAGATTGATTTGTGTTTCTTTCAATGGCCATGACCTTGTTGGGAAAACACAACAATAATTAATTTAATTTAAATTAATACATATCGATAAATCAATATATTTAAATTCAAATTAAATCAATTAATTATCCTTGGAGATAATGTAGAGATAAACCTCATGCCCTTAAAAAGGGGGGACAACCACTCTTCTCATGATATCTCACTATCTCATGAGATCTCATTATCTCATGAGATCTCATAGTCTCATGATATCTCCAAGATTTACAACAACAATTGTTGTAACTAATTTCATAAAAATAATTCATAATTATCTTGTGAACATTGCAATCATGCCATTGGAAAAATGTGAATCACATTCACATCCCAAATCAAAATCTAAATTATATTTTCAATTAATCATCCAATGTGAATCCAATTCACATCAATAATTAATTAACAAATATAAATCACAGTATGCTCTCTCTAATATATTATAAATCACATTTATAATATACCTGAATAATATGGATAATTCTATCCACATTATTCATATCCATGATAATTTAATCATCTTGGATCTCTATTCTCATGTGCCCAAATAGTATGAATCACATTCACATTATTCACATCTTTGATAATTAAATCACATTTAACTATCTCAGATAACTCATCTTATAATATGAATCAAATTCATATTATTCATGATGATTAAATCACATTTAATTATCCATTTTTCTCAATGCTCGGATGTATAATATCAACAATGAAATTATCCATGAACTTTTTCCAGGATAATGCGCTTTCTCTGCGGATACTTGGAGATAAGGACATGGCGATTGTATTGTTGCACGTATAGCGACTTCGATATTGAGATCACATCTCAAATCCAGATCTTGCGAACCTCCCATAGATGCTTGATTGAATCAAGACCGCAAATCTAATCTTCTCATTACATTTGGATCACATTCAGATCAATGTCCAACATTTGGACTAAGATCAGAATACTTCTCTATGAGACGAGTCACTACAATCCAGACCTGTTTCATCACTCCCTCGGAATGGAAACGTCATGGTTATACAATCTTTTATGATCACATCACCCTCAGGCATTCCTAATAGATGTACATTCTACATACTGGAAGACTGGAAGACCCAAAATAAACCCGAAATTTTATATCTCTTTTAGACAGTCTCCTTCATGGTTTTATCATTAATTTTCTCATTTAACTATTGGGAGTTGGTATCGATTATATACTTTCCAAAAGCATATATCATATCCAGGTGTTGATCATATACTTTCCAAAAGTATATATCAAACCTACAAATTCAGTCAAGCTTCCAAAGTAAGACGACCGTGCACGGAATTTAATTTTTCCCAATATCTCATGAGTGAGCTCATGTCTTCTGGTTCAATAATGAACTTGTATGATCCCTTTGAGAGATCATATTACTTATATGCCCTTGCATGCACACTAGCGTGGCGGTGTATAGACCTTGGTTAGGTCATCAACCTATTTGTCTACCAAATGTACATACTCAGACATATAGTAACACATCTGTATTTGGTCAGAGGATGCATGCCTATATCGTGATAGCATACGACATAGGTCTTTGGTTATGTCGATCTTATTAAGTCAACTCTTTTGACCTAACTACTCTGACACTTTCGAATCTCTATTCCTATGCAGAGGACCTGCATCAAGAGGTCGGTCAGTTATCAACCTTTTAAAAAAAGATTACCATCTCCTTCTCATGCTGGAGTTCCTATCTTAATAATCATTTGACGGTACTTGATGAGTCCTCAATCTAACTCTTTAGATATTCATCAAAGCACCACCCTCTATGATTTAATAATTGAATCAACAACTGTATGATCATCAAGATGGCCATGGTACATAACCTTAATTGTACTAAGGGACCTATTATGAAAATTAATTGATCTCATTTCAGATCATGGAATGATATTCGCAATAACATTTATTGCATAATGGCTCGTCGTGGGTTCGCATGTCTAACAATCTCCTACTAGCCCAAAGAGCCATTAATGGGCTAATCTTTAAACCCACATTCATGTGATAATCATAGGCTATTTAGAAAAATATCTAGGTAAGCCGATCAGTCGCTCTGTTCCGGAGAGACTATGCCAAGTCCTTTTACGACACTTGCATATCCCCTAGTAACAGTGCTCGCATCCAATGCGAATGTTGCATATTATGCAACTAATACTCAATCTTGTTAATTATAGTGTCCTTTGACACCACATTTCAATAATTATTATAACCAATATGTCCATAATCCTTATCAGAATACCCTTATTCCTGGAGATCTTTATCTCCCAAGGTCTCCACAATTAAGACCTTTTAGATCACTATCTATAAAGTCTTAAGTTCTTGAAGATAAGATTTGATATTACCATCTCAAAAATCTTTTCATCTTTGAAGATATTGTTATTACTGCAACCAAGTGTTTTATCTCCTTAGTAGGATAAGTAACATTTACTACTCCCACTGTATGGTAGATATTTAACTTTTGTACACATCTAGTATACACTCGGCTTCTCGTAACTGATGCACAAGGGCAAGTAGTTCTAGCATTCACTTCCTCAACTCTTTGAGGTGCTATCCCTTTAGATAGGTCAGTACCATATCTTAAGGGAAGGAAGCCTTTTTTGGAATTTTCCAGAAAATGGAACATGTCCAAGGTGTACTACTAATGTGACGGTCCCAATACCCTCTTCTCTTTGCTTCTGAACATCTTCAGAACTAAGATCTAAGAGGTATCCTTAAGATCATATATCAATTTATATAATAGCCAGTCTATAAAACACTTATTATTATCCTTATATCATTCTAAATGATTAGGGTATCATCTACATTTAACACGATGAACACAATGGCACTCTCACTAAGCTTCACATGGTACATCAAGATTCTATCTGAAATCATAACATTTATAATTTCATCAAATCTTATGTTCCAACTACAAGAAGCTTATTTTGAGTCCACAGATGGAGTTTCTTTAGCTTGCACATCTTGAATTCCTATACCATGAAGCCATGGGGCTACTTCATGTGAATATCCTCGGAGAGATATTCGTGGAGGAATGCAATATTGACTTTCATCTTGAAGATGTCAAAGTCAAGTTGTGTAGCTATAGTTAGTAATAATCTGATGAGTTTAAGCATGGTCACTGGAGAGCAAGTCTCATCGCAAGCAATGCCTTCTATTCAATGTGTAGCTCATGTCTACGAGCCGTGCTTTGAAGGTCCCTACCTTCTCATCAGGTTCCCTCTTTCTCTTGAAGATCCATTTACACCTTAACGGGTCTTATCCATACAGATGGATTCTCGAGGGACCATATACAACACTTGTATATGAAGTCTACTATAGACTTTATTGCTAACATCCATCTTTTCATGACATGATCTTCAGAAGCTTCATCACATGAATTTCGATCATTGCCAGATTTCTCTGACACATGGAATCCATCCTCAAACTCATTTGAAGAGGTATTAGTGTTTCATCTTTAATTGTCCTTTTAGTTTCCAACTTCAGGAGCCTCATTATTTTCTCAAGACTAAATGTGTTCCTTTACTTCATTTTCATCTTGATTTTCAAGAGAGTCATCCTCTCAGAGTCATATCCATAGAGATGAGATCTTCTAAGAATCTCAAGGTCATAAAGTAGGTATCCAATACCATCCTTTATTTTTCTAATGAAGTAGCACACTCTGGTACTAGATTCCAGCTTACTAGCATGGAACCTTTTTAAGGATATATACTGTAGTCTCTACTACATATATACCTTGGAAACTAAGAGGTAATTATGCTAATATCCATCATTGATCAAATCATGTCAAACATGATCCAATTATATCTCCCTACAACTCTCTTGAGTTTAGGTATATTAGGAGGAGCGAGATAGAAATGATATTCATATCTCCATAAGATATACTTTGAATTCATCTAACCGGTACTTGCTAACTAGGTTAGATCAAATTCATTTCATCTTCCTTTAAACTTCGATTCTAAATCAAAATTGTGAAATCTTTGAACATTTCAAAGCTTTCTAAGGAGAAGGAAAGAAATCTCATATCACAAATAAGCATTAAATGATATCACATATCATCAATGTTTGTTATGATACATATGATCCACATACATACGTATTTATGTGATCTTTAATACCTTGACATCTTACATCATTCCCAGAGAAGGATGCATTGGACATTTTTACTTAGAATACAATGTTCAAAAGTATGTAAGATTTGAGATTTTAAACATTCTAAAGTTCATCTCTTACTAGTCTCTTGATTTCATCAACAGACATATGTCCAAGGTTTGATGCCAGATCATTGTCAAATGATCTTCATCCTCTTATTGATCTTATAAGATTTAATTTCCAGTATTAGAAATATTAATAAACCATTCATTAGTTTTCTAATTTAGTAGAGTCCTCCAGATATCAGAATAGTATCTGAAATATATCCATCATGACTCTTTATGATAGATCTATTCCAGAATTCATGTCTATTTCCAACATTTAGAAAGAAACTATGAGTGTTTTCTAAAATCTAGGTAGTAGAGACATTCTCTAAGACTAAGAGCTCTCCCACTGAAAATATAAAGTCTATCTATCCAACAGAGATTGTTGCAACAATTGCCTCAATATCCATGTGGATGACTATTAAACCTTAAGATCAAATTTTCTAGTCTTTTAAAACATATGCAACCAATTGCAAGTGTTATTAGAAGAATAAGATACAATTGTTAGACTTTGATTTTATCCAATAAGCAAGTCAATATCAATGACTATATGTAGATTATTCCAATGCACTATCTGAGTCCTTCTCTAAGGATCCTAGATAGTCTAGATAGTCACACTATTTTGTACATCAGCTTATTGCAGTATTGTCATTTATCCAACTATTTGGATGTCATATGGAAGTCACAGAAGTACAGTCAACTCTTTGACTTTCCTTCTTACTTGAGTCCGATCCATGCTTCCACTGCGCTCTCTTCATCTATAAACAACCATTGCTTAAGACAAAGGATCTCTTATGTTGAATTCAAAAGATCTCAACATAAGAGTATTTCAACATTTGTATATGTTTCATTAAATTCATATAATATTAATATTATGAAGCCTCATGAATGACTTGAGTATAGACATTAGAATGATGACACTCATCATATCTACATATATCTTAACTCTTAAAGACTCAGGTTCAGGTAGGTACTCAAACATTTTGAATACATCATCTCTTATAGAGCTACCATTATGCATGATGCAGTGAACCATGTCATTCATGATTAAATGTCGAGAGCACATATGTATGCCAGAACATCTTTCTTAGATTTTGTAAGGATTATTTGACAATTACAATCATTATCGACATGTCACTTCCAAAGTACATTCGATGAGAGATCAAGACTATAGAGACATACAAACCCTAGGTTGTCGTCTTATTGTCTATTTAATTGTCATCCCTCATTAATATGAGGAAACTTGCACATTGCAACCGCATACATTATGTGTCCAACTGCAAGTACAATATCTTGATCATAGATCCAATCCATGATATTTTACTGGTTATTATTGAGTATAGTACTGAGTGGGTTTAATGAGGATTATGTGAAATAAGAAATTTGCATATATATATATATATATACACATATTACTTTGATTTAGAATTTTATATCAAAGTTGTCTTGCCTTGTCAACACTGAAAGTTCATTTCCTTAATCACTTTCAATGTAAGATATATACTTACCATTATATCTCAAGCAAGATCTGGGATCTCCTTTCTTATCTTTGTCATAAACTAATAATATGAGAACTTGCAACTCGGATAAAAAGAAGCAGGAACACATTCCGCCTTGCAAGTCCAACTTGCATTCCCAATTTGATCTTTAACACACAGGCCCACCACCCCTAAGGTGATGCTGACCCATCATTAATTGAACCAATCGTCAATAGGAATACAACTCGCTATGCACAATCCAATATGGCCCCAATAATATGAGGACTCCATATTGGGGTTACTATGCATACATCCATACTCTTTTGAGAAGCAAAGAGCCCGATCCAAGTGGCTTGTATGCAAGAGCTATCACTTCAGACATGCGTCTCCTACATTTATTCTCTGGTGATGGAACCCTTTACCTTGACATGAGACCATGGATGTCACTTATGTGATCCTCCATATCATGTTCAAATATTTAGTTAATTATTATGAATCATATTCAAATAATTAATTCTTCTAATGGAAATAACAACTCTATTTATAACATAGTGTTTTAATTTTAATTGGATTCCAATTAATCTAATCATATTAAATTAATGATACAATTAATATCCAACAAACATTCTTTGATGTTACTTGAAATATGTATTATCTCAAATACGCATTATTTCAAATTTTAATAATTAGAAAAATACATCATGATTTCTCAAGCATTATCCGTTACCTACTAGCTGTCATGGCCAGTACCGACGGGAGTGGGACGGACCGCACACGGTGTAACCTGCTATCCCAACGCTCCCCGACTAGACACCATATCCACCTCGAGAAAAAAATAATGCCAAGTTGATCACTTTGTACTTGAGATGATAATCGATTTTTCAACCAAAGTTAAACCATATAATAATAATCAAAATAATTTTGATTAACATTATAAGGAGATTTTCTAAACAAATCCCCTATCCTATTCAAGCAACTTGTTTGTTGGAAAGTGTATGAAACAACCAATTTGTGATCTAGAGCATATCTAATCAATTATTGGTTAAGGCAATGTCATTTAATGAAATAATTATCATCTTGAAATATTTCACAAATATATATCAATTATTATCTCAAGAAATTAACCATTAATTTCTATAAAAATTAAATGACAATCACATGGTTCATGATCAAGTATGCAATTTCCAACAGTGACTCCTACTTACTAAAATCAACATATCTCAATCATTTTAAATCCAAATTAAGCAAAGTAAGTTTTCAAAGTTTGCTAATTTTATTTATAGTAGAACCCAAGTGATAATCACACATTTCTAGGTGTTTAAAAACAGTAAATAGCTCTTCAATTATGTCATGATTCGCCATCCCTAAAACAGTGGATATATGTTCATTAAAATGATCATATCTTGAGTTATAGGATTCCAAATCACACAAACTCAAATCCCATAGTTTTTTTAATTAATGGAGAACATTTCCAAGTGATAGTTTTGTGTTTAAATACTTTAAACAGGGCCGAAAATAATCACAAAATAGGGTTGCAAAAATTGAAATGCGATAAAGATTTTCATGAACCCTAACGAGCCCAAATCTTCTTAGGTTAATGGATCGTATCCAAAACTTCCAAACTATCTCTGATACCACTTGAAGGATATGAGAAGATCCTTAAGCACATCATGGAAGCGTGAGGATCTCATCGTATGCGATCAGGAGAAATTAGTCGTACTAGTTGCTCGATGCAGCATGATTTAAAAAAAATGATGTGATGAAACCACATGATCGAAGAATACTTCTCGGACTGTTTCATCTAAACTATAATAGGTATTAAGGTTACCTATTGAAGCGTGGTTGCGATCGAGTCTCTAAAACAACAGACCTCTTGTCTCAAGTCCGATCCAACGGAGGAGACGCTTGTGAGCGCATTGATGAGATACGTGCTCCTCGCAATCCATGTTGATGATCCAAGCGCCGGATCTCCTGATCTCGACAAACGAGATCCAACATCTTCTTCACGAGCGAGGTGCACCGAAGGAGATGGAGATCCGTGAGTAGATGATCCGACAACATAATGATGATGCTGCGACGATGACGACTCTCTCAAGGGCTCCATGGTGGATGACCATAATAAAAGAGAGAGAGAGAGAGAGAGGCACATGACGTGTAGAAAGAGAGGGAGAGAGCATTCGTTAATATTGCGTAACCCGAAGAGCAAAGGGTGCTTCTTCTTATGTAGGGTTTTGGGATCCATGGATCTCAATTCATGGACAACACAAAATCAATGGATGAGATTTATTTGTGTTTCTTTCAATGAACATGATTTTGTTAGGAAAACACAACAATAATTAATTTAAATTAATATATATATCGATAAATCAATATATTTAAATTCAAATTAAATCAATTAATTATCTTTGGAGATAATGTAGAGATAAACATCATCCCCTTAAAAAGGGGGGACGAATCTCATGGTCTCATGATATCTCCAAGATTTACAACAAAAATTGTTGTAAATAATTTCATAAAAATAATTCATAATTATCTTGTGAATATTGCAATCATGCCATTGGAAAAATGTGAATCACATTCACATTCCAAAACAAAAATGTAAATTATATTTTCAATTAATCTTCCAATGTGAATCTATTTCACATCAATAATTAATTAACAAATATAAATCATAATATGCTCTCTCTAATATATTATAAATCACATTTATAATATACGTGAATAATATGGATAATGCTATCCACATTATTCATATCCACGATAATTTAATCATTTTGGATCTCTATTCTCATATGTCCAAATAGTAAGAATCACATTCACATTATTCACATCTTTGATAATTAAGTCACATTTAATTATCTCAGATAACTCTCCTTATAATATGAATCAAATGGATATTATTCATGATAATTAAATCACATTTAATTATTTATTTTT
The DNA here is from genome assembly GCA_037367405.1 of Ottelia alismoides. Classification (NCBI taxonomy): domain Eukaryota; kingdom Viridiplantae; phylum Streptophyta; class Magnoliopsida; order Alismatales; family Hydrocharitaceae; genus Ottelia; species Ottelia alismoides. The sequence goes on from JAZKJV010011367.1 coordinate 506,696, forward strand.
CTCAATGCTCGGATACATAGAAATTTTCCATGAACTTTTTTTAGGATAATGCGCTTTCTCCGCGGATACTTGAAGATAAGGACAGAGCGATTGTATTGTTTCACATATAGTGACTTGGATATTGAGATCACATGTCAAATCTAGATCTTGCGGACCTCCCATAGATGCTTGATTAAATCAAGACCGCAAATCTAATCTTCTCATTACATCCGAATCACATTCAGATTAATGTCCAACATTTGGACTAAGATCAGATTACTTCTCTATGAGAAGAGCCACTAAAATCCAGACCTATTTCATCACTCCCTCGGAATGGAAGCATCATGATTATACAATCGTTTATGATCACATCACCCTCAGGCATTCTTAATACCTGTACACCCTACACACTGGAAGACCCAGAATAAACCCGAAGTTTTAAATCTCTTTTAGACTGTCTCCTTCAGGATTTTATCATTAAGTTTCTCATTTAATTATTGAGAGTTGGTATCGATCATATACTTTCCAAAATTATATATCATACCCAGGTGTTGATCATATACTTTCCAAAAGTATATATCAAACCTACACATTCAATCAAGCTTCCAAAACGAGATGACCGTGCACGGAATTTGATTCTTCCCAAAATTTCATGAGTGAGCTCATGTCTTCTGGTTCAACAATGAACTTGTATGATCCCTTTGAGAGATCATGTTACTCATATGCCCTTGCATGCACACCAATGTGACGGTGTATACACCTTGGTTAGGTCATCAACCTATTGGTCTTCCAAATGTACATACTCAGACAGACATATAGTAATAGATCTGTCTCTGGTCAAAGGATGCATGCCTATATCGTGATTGCATACGACTTAGGTCTTTGATTATCTCGATCTCATTAAGTTAACTCTTTTGATCTAACTAATCTTACACCTCCGTATCTCTATTCATATGCAGAGGACCTGCATCAAGAGGTCGGTCAGATATCAGCCTTTAGAGAAAAGATTGCCATCTCCTTCTCATGCTGGAGATCCTCTCTTAATAATCATTTGATGATACTTGATGAGTCCTCAATCTAACTCTTTAGGTATTCATCAAAGCACCAACCTCTATGATTCAACGATTAAATCAACAACTGTATGATCATCAAGATGACCATGGTACATAACCCTAATTGTACTAAGGGACCTATTATGCAAATTAATTATTCTTCATTTCAGATCAGGGAATGATAATTGCAATAACATTTATTGCATAATGGCTCGCTGTGGGCTTGCATGTCCAACATAACCAACCTAGTATACTTGGTCTAAGTAACAATCCATACTTCATAGTCTATCGATTCCAGCTACAATCTAAAATTCCAACAATTATATCGCATACCATCGAATGGAGGAGATTTTAATGTAGACTAGTTTTTGAAGGAATTACTGGGGTTGTTGTTTATTGCTTCCATTTATGTAGAGGGTAGTCACTTCGATCTGCACTAAACCATTTTTGATACCAAATGGGAGTACATGTAGGATCCGAACACTTCTATGGTTGAGTCAATAATAGTAACCACTAAATTATGGTGGTTAAAAATATTTACATTATTTAAAGATAAGCATAACGAGCAAACCAGAAATTCAATCCATGATGCACACAGATGTTAGGTGAAAACCATGACCCGAGTCCGTGACTCAAGATTCTCGATCACCTATGTCGATCAACTGCTACACCATATGAGCTATTTGCGTGGATAATTCAATCATTACAAAGATCTTGGATCACACGCCAATATGCTTTATAATATTGAATGACACACCAAAGTATTCACATACGGATCATACATCGAGGTTTCATCAAGGATTGGGCAGGCTTTGAGTGTCCTCATGCCTTCTTGGACCAAACACCAAGGAACCTTTAATGCTTGGATCTAACACCAAGTCCTACTGCAAAAAATGTCATCTAAAAGGAAAATAAAATAATATTATGTACTACCAATAGCATATATATGTTGCTAAACTCATATATATATGCAACATGAGCAATAGAAATAACAATATACATGAATATAAGCAAAGGTGATTATAATAATACAGTTAGAGAAATATCATTAGTAGTGATGACGCATGGAGAATAATTATCTCTGACTAGTCATAAATAAGCTTAAAGGCCTGAAGACAATCAATTACAGATTCGAGTGCGAATTTCTGGATCGGGACACCACTAAAGGGGAGCTGAATAGTGGACCAATGCAATTTTGAATCTTTTTGCGGAATAACCAACAACATAGAATATTCAATCAAGCAAGCTAATCAACACATTGCATAATATGTTTACGTGAGAATCCACTTGGATAAAAACCACGATCCGAGTCTCCTGACTCGGGATTTCTCGATTAGCCAAGATAACCAACTGCTTTACGATAAAGCTTGAGATACTTTCGCATATAGACCAACCTTTTACAAAGTGTGTAGCTTCACAATCATGGATCTAACACTAAGATCAACACTACCAATCAGACATTGTATCACCTACAGAAGAATAGACGAGCTTTGATTTTCTTCTGACTTTCACTTTTAATGTAAAACCTACAAATCCATGTACTTCCTATAAACTTGAGGATCAGATATCAACAAGAATGTTAATTATAGAAAGTTATATTTTTCAACAATTTTTCTTTAGAAACTATATGTTATACAAATATCAAGAATAATCCTCAATTGAAAGAGTAGTGATATCTAGGATAAACAATAAAATATAATTGCACAAATATTCTCAAATATAAGCATAATAATTATATCACAGATAACACACATGAGTAAGCATAAACAATTCACAGAATAAATATTACTGGTCTTGAGAATGCTACCAAAACTATTCTAACTGCTATTAGAAAAACTTGAGCACTAATGAGCGATCAAACTCAACTGATTTAATAGTTTTCTCATGGAGCTATTATCAGAAAAAATTCTCCTCGAAATAGCAAAGGAATCAAAGAACATGAGCACACATACTTGATAAAACACTTAGAAAGAGCTTCTGGCTTTTCTAATGAGAATGGGAGTGAAAAGTCGAATGGTGTGTATACCAACAATGGGTGTGTGGTCATTATATAGAGGTCCAAGAAATATGACCATTGGAAACAAAATAAGCAACAAGTCGGTGAAGATTTATCTAGAATGATTGATCATGAATGATCAATCAAATCAATATGGTCGATCAGGTCAACAAGTATGATCGATCATTGCACGACCATTGGTACGATATTCAAAATGTGATCGATTGGCAAACAAGGTATGATCGATCAAGGACTATAGATTAGGCAAAACCAAATGGTCAATCAAGGATGCTCGATTAGTAAGGATAGATGGTCAAGCATTGCTAATTTTACTGATATTCCGATTTGGAAACTTTTCTAAAGATGTTGCTTGTGGTGATAATTTTCCATAAATATAAGTAAATAATGCAACAACTTTTTGAACAAGTTAAACAGCTTTCTAATCTTTTGCAAGTTTGATGCTGACAACACTTTGAAGACTGTATGAGATAAAACACATTGTAGTCCTGCTATCACAATAAACAAGTGAGCGACCATGATATATGTGTGTATTATCTTTAAAATCATCGAAGAAACAAAGAACTAACAATCTTCCCCTTCTTAATAATGACAAAGATTTTCAAAAGCTTAAGGATATGTATCCCATTACGCATATCAAGAACTTTGAAACTTTGATTTTAGTTTCTACTCCTTACTAAAAGAACTGACAAAAAAATATTCTTTAAATGTAGGGTGTATGATGTTTATAAAAAAATTCTTTTAGTCTTTAAACCTTTCAATTCTTTTCTCCCTTAACTCAATGTCTCTTAAGTTATTACGCTTTAATACTTTCTCCTCCTTGTCATCACTTAAAAGTAGACAAAAAAGATGAAAGAAACAAGCATACTTCACTAATAATAAGAAACAAATACAAAATGTTTGTAGCATACAAAAGGCATTTCCAAATGTAGACGGAATGAAAAAGACATGAAGAAAAAAAGAACTACTAGAAATGCTAGAAAGAGAGATAAAAAAGAATGATCTAATATTAATATGCTTCATCCTAGAGTGATTAATTGAGTTCTTAGCTAAATTGATAGAACTATTGTTATCACAAAGAATATGATTCTTGCTAAAAGAAAGACCAAAATCAAAGAGAGTATCTTTCATCCATAAAAGTTGAGAATATGCTAATGGTGTGACTATATACTCCGCTTCAGTAGTCGATAATTCTACACATGTTTGATTTTTGGAAAATCAAGATACAATGACATTCCCCATGAATTGGTAGGTGCCACTTGTACTTTTTCTATTCATGCAACTACCAACATAATTGCATCGTTGTATGCAGATAAATCTATGAAATGCATCTTCGGATAAAAGTAGATCTAAATCTTTTGTAAAATAAGATAACGAAAGATTCTTTTTGCAACTTTTAGATGACTTTCTTGTGATGTTGCTTGAAAACATGCATCTACAAAATTACTGAAAAGTATATCGTATCTTCTCACGGTTAGATAGATTAGAGAACCGAGCATAACTCAGTATAGTCTTTGGTCGACGAACTTCCCTGAATCGTCTTAGTCGAGGTGCGTCGTAGGGGCAATCGAAGTAGGTTTTCTCAAACACTTATCTAAGTCAAACTTTGTAAGGTTCTCTTTGTATACTTTTGCTGCGAGAAGAAAGTATCGAGCTATGTTTGATTAATCTGCAACCCTAGAAAGAATTTCAGTTATCCCATCATGCTCTTCTCAATTATTCCTACATACTTCAGAGAATTCCTTGTAGCGAATTGTGTTAGTGGAATCAAACACGATGACATTAATGTAAATTTGCACAACCAATAAATTAGACAAGACAGACTTCACAAATAAAGTGCAATACACTTACCTACTTTAAAACCTGAGGTGATTAGAAAGTTTTTAAATCGATCGTACCATGCTCGAGGAGCTTGCTTAAGCCTGTAAGGGCTTTCTTGAGCTTAAAGAGGTGATTTGGTGTGGAGAGGTTTTCAAAATCGGTTATTTGCTTGACATAAATTTCTTCTTTAATGACGCTATTTAAAAACATCTTTTGACATCTATTTGATAAAGCTTTGTTATCTTGAAACAATCAAATGCTAATAGCATTCTGATTGACTCATTCCTTACGACAAGTGCACAAGTTTTTATCAAAATCGATGCCTTCTTGTTGTGTATATCCACGAGTAACAAGTCTTGCCTTATTTCTGACAAATGTTCATGGCTCACCCAATTTGTTATTAGAAAACCACTTGGTTCCAATAACCATGTGGTTTTCAGGTCTAGGAACTAGGTCTCATTCCAGGTTTCTCTTAAATTGAACTAGTTCATCTTGCGTTATCATTAATCAAGAATCAACAAGCCCCGTCAACTGACTTTAGATCCACTGTGGATACAAAAGCAGATAGCGTAAAAGAACTTAAGTGAGAATTGGTTTGGATTCCTTTAAAGATGTCCCCAAGCACCAACTTATTTGGTTGATCTCTAACAAAGCTAAAATCTTTTGGTAGACCATGAGAATTACTATTCTCAGGTACACTAGAGGGATTACTTGAGCATCTTTCTTATTTTATAATTCTTGTAATTGAGGATTCTTACTTAAGTTTGCATCAAAAAAATGTTAGCTACTTCTACGATGATCATTGTTTTCTTAATGAAGAGTCTGTAAGTTATGCTATGAAGATACCTTATTCACTCTTTGGATCAAACTTGTCAAGATTGTCCTTAGTATAAAGAACATAACATTTACTTTAAAAAACATAGAAATAGCCTTTTCTTGGTAAGTATATGATGAATCTATGATTCATCACTTTATTAGATGAAAATTAAGCCATGTTATCTAATAATTAAGTGCATTTAAGCATTTATAGTGCATTATTATCATTCATGCTTATGTAAATAAGATGCATAATTTACCACTCATATTTGCATTAATAAGGAATTGGATCCACTTGTATATTAGCCTAAGTTCATATATTTTTTGATTAATTTATGCTAAATCCAATGTAAATAAAATCAACTTCATTGTATAAATATCACTAACACTAGCAAATGAAAAATAACAAAAAATCACAACTTGTATACATGTCAAATAAAACCAAACTCTGGTTTGAGACCAAAAAGTCGTGAAGTCAAATGTCACTCACATACAGTCTGATATGAACATGTACTCACTTTTGAATTAATTTGCATTCAATTATCTACCAAACAAGATTAAATTTAAAAGAATCGGAGCTCATATGTGAAACTTGGATTTTTAGACCACATTGTATATTGTACATATTTACTAAATTTGACTTATCATTTTATTTACAGAATTAACTCTTTTTAAGTTGTTTCCTTTTCATTTATTTCCGTTTATTTTTGTTTAATAAAGTTTACAAATATAAAAATCCAAAACAATCTGAATATCAAAGAAAGCACAACATTCTATGTACACAAGTCCCTTTTATTTTATTCATTTATTTTCTCAATTCTTAAAATATTAAAAACTATATTAATATGAAATATTTTCTTTTCTTTTATTTTTTATTCTGATTTTTTCTTTAATTAAATAATTGTAAAAAACTATAAAAAAATCTAAAATATGATTTTTTATATACATAGAATACCACCAAAAATGACTTTGTACAAATGACGTCTCTTGGTCGTGGTCCCTTGATAGAAGCTATAGATTCATCGAGATGAATAATGTTCATGAAGAAAATTTTTATTTTAGATCGCTTTTCTATTTTATTTTGATTTTTCTTTAACTTTCTGAATTTTATGGAGGTGAGATGTGGTAACTCCTTTAGCCTCCATGTGCCCCCACCCTCCTTAATCCCCAGCTACCTGCAATTGCCTCACTACTATCTGATCTCAACCATTAGATCGACTCTGGTCCAATGGTCGAGACTTCTTTTTCCACCTCCCAACTCCTCTCAAACCTTCTCCGGCCCAGCGAATGGCCCTAATGCCTCCAGCACCAGCATCTGAGCAGCGACCAATGCCCCCCCCCCCATCTCGCATGCATCGATCCATTCCTAGCCCTACCCTCCTCAACAACCTACATGAACCCTAACCACCGGGGAATACAACCCATACCTCCACCACCATTCAGGATCATACATTGTTCGAGAGGAGAGGGTCCAGCTCGACCACCTTCTCGGTGACAACTCGGGACTCGATCTTGTAGGAACGACGGTTTCCACACTTCCACTTCCCCTGGAGAGATCCTTGTACCTTCATCATAGCTTCAATGATCCTCCATCTTGCTGCTAAGCCTCGTCGTGCTCTGTGGTGACTCGAGGCGAAGACCTTGAGAGCTCTTCCACGAGCTTATATTTCAGCTCGTGAGACCCATACTCGCATCATGCGACACCACTTTAGGTAACCACATTAGTAGGTTAGTTTAGCATAAATTCATACTCTAACAAAATTTCATAATTTTGGAATTGATTTGACTAAAAAATTACTGAATAACTCCTGAACTATGTCGGATTCACATCAGGTCATTTAATTGCAAAAACAATAAAAAATCTTCTCTAAAAATTTAACACTAAGTTCTTTAAATTAAACCCGAAGCGTATAATTGATTCCCTATGTTCGACCCAGGTCTTACCACAAGTATAATAAATTTGACCTCTTCAATATTAACTAATCTTGATTTTTAAGTGCATTTTGACCGATCATGAATTGTCCGTGCTACAACATTGACATTAACTAAACATAATTTGTGCGTTGTCAAATGACACCTTTTATGGGGAAGAAATCGACCTTTGTTAATTTAGAAAATGCTTGTTTAGGTTTTCCATCCCCCAGGCAGTCTGACTGCTAAGGTTGCGTAGAGCTATTTCTCTATATATTTTCAACATTTTTTATTCATTTATTTTATTATTTTTTATATATTTGTTTCTATAATATGTAATTTTCCCTTTTTTGTGTGAGGGACCTGGTGGACTTTGAACGGTTTTCTCAGAAACTAACACAACTCAAGAATATCAGAGGTGGGTGATTCTATGGACCGAGTTCGATGAATATGCATGATGAAAGAAATATTTTGGAGAGAGAGTAGAATGGATTTTATTTTTCATTTATTTTTTGTGTTTAATTTGTATTAATTATCATACTCTTTACATCACTCTTCTTTTGATGAATCACGCTCCTACCAAGGACTGTGGATATTTTTGGGCTTGTTTCGGCCAAGTGTGGTCAGGGCTTTGTGGTTGTGTAATTGTCATAGATTCTAGACTGCACAATAGTTCATAGAGCTATTTGTTGGACATGTGAGCACGGTGAGCCATTATGCAGTACAGGTTATTGCAATTCACTCCTTAATCTGAAATGAAGAATAAATAATTTGCATAATAGGTCCCTTAGTATAATTAGGGTTATGTACCATGGCCATCTTAATGATCATACAACTGTTGAATCATAGAGGCTGGTGCTTGGATGATATCTAAAGAGTTAAATTGAGGTCTCATCAAGCACCATTTATTGATTGTTAAGATAGGATCTGCAACCTGAGAAGAAGATGGCAATTCTTCTCTAAAGGATGATATCTAACCGATCTCTTGATGAGATCCTCTGCATAGGAATAGAGATTCAGAGGTGTTACATAAGTTATGTCAAAGAGTTGATTTAAAGAGATCAAGATAACCAAGACCTATGTCATATACTATCACGACATAGGCACACATCCTCTGATCGGAGACAAATGAGTAACCATATTTCTGAGTATGTACATTTGGCAGACTAATAAGTTAATGACCTATTCAAGGTTTATACACCGGCAAGCTATTTTATATATAAGGGCATATGAGTAATATGATCTCTCAAAGGGATTATACAGGTTGATTACTGAACTGGAAGACATGAGCTCACTCATGAGATATTGGGATCAAATTTCATGCACGATCGTCTTGCTTTGGAAGCATGACTGAATTTCTAGGTATTGTATATGTTTTTGGAAAGTATATGATCAATACCTGGGCATGATACATGATTTTGGAAAGTATATGGTCAACATAAACTCCCAATGATTTAATGAGAAATTGAATGATAAAACCCTGAAGGAGACAGTTCAAAAGTGATCTAAAAACTTTGGATTTATGCTTGGTATTTCAGTATGCAGGATGTAAGTGTATTAGGACTACTCGAGGGTGATGTCATCGTAAACGATTGTATAACGGTGACACTTCCATTCTGAGGGAGTGATGAAATAGGTTTGGATTTTAGTGACTACTCTTAATAGAGAAGTAATCTGATCTTAGTCCAAATGTTGGACATTGATCTGAATATAGTTCGGATACAGTGGGAAGATTAGATTTACATCTTTGATTAATCAAACATCTTTGAGAGGTCCCCGAGATCTGGATTTGAGATATGATCTCAACATCCAAGTCACTATACACGGAATATACAAACTCCCTGTCCTTATCTCTAAGTATCAGTGGAGAGAGCACATTATTCTTGAAGGAGTTCAAGAATAATTTCATAGTTGATGATATATATGAGCATTGAGAACAAATGATAATTAAATATGATTTGATTATTCTGGATAATATGAATATGATTCATATTATTTGGACACATGAGAATGGAGATCCAAGATAATTAAATATGATTTAATCATCAAGGATATGAATAATGTGAATATCACTATCCATATTAATCATATATATTATAAATGTGATTTATAATATATTAAAGAGAGTTAATTGTAATTGATATTTATGATTTAAATGTTGATGTGATTTGGATTCACACTGGACAATTACTTATAAATAACATTTACATTTGATTTTGAATATATGAATATGATTCATTTTTTAATGGCATGATTGTAATTATCACAAAATAATTTAGAATTATTTTTGACGAATAATTATGAAACAATTATTGTTGCACACGTGAAATATTGGAGAGATATGAGATCTCACCAATTTGGAAAAGGAGAGCCACCTTCCCCTTTTGTAGGGTGGATGGCCATGGATTCCTACTCCATGTATGGTCGTCCACTCTATTAAGGGAAGGAGAGTTGACCTATTTCCTTTATTTCCACATCAAATTGATTTGATTTGATTTAAATTGAATGTGTTGTAAATTATTTGCAACAAATATATTTTATATTAAAATTATTATTTATTGTTGTAAATTTATGCAACAAAATCATGACCATTGATTGAAAGCGCAAATCAATCTAAGCCATTGGATTTATGTGACATGGATTGAGATTCATGGACATCTAATTTATTACAAAGGAGGGGTAGCCCTAGACTTTTCTACAACAAGATTAATTGAGAAATAACTCCCTCCCTCTCTCTCTCTCTCTCTCCATTCTCTCTCACATGCCCCCTCTCTCTCTCAACAATAGGGTCGTCCATATTATTGACTTAGAGAATCTCGAAGTCACCACGACATTGTTGTACTGCCAGATCTACTGCTCGTGGATATCCTCCATATTCGGTGCTTCTTGCTCGTGAAGAAGGTGTCGAAATTTGTGAGAAAAAATCAAGAGACTCCTCGCTCAGATCATCAACTTGGATTGTGGGGAGCACATGTCTCATCCTCGTGCCCACATGTACGATCTCCATCGGATCAGACCTGTGACAGGAGGTCTCTTCGTTTAGAGACATGATCACAAACATGATTTAAGAGGCATTCCTTGTACTTGTTTGTGTTGTTGATGAAATGATTTCAGATTTCTTCTTGAATCATGTGGTTTCATTGTTTAAAATCTTTTAATTTCTGATGTCCGATGTAACTGGTATGACTATTTGCCCTAGGTCGTATGTGATGTGACCTACATGCTTTCGTGATGCGCTAAGTCTCAAACCCTAAACTTCAAGTGGTATCAGAGCCTTGGTCAAAGGTCTTGGATATGATCCAAACTCTAAGGGAATAAGGTTTTGCATATCGGTTGTGCATGGGCACTTAGTTGGTGCATATGATGCACGCTTCGAATTATTTTTCACTAAATTGAAAAGTCTCTATTTATGCACTATTTGGACATATTTTTTGGATAATAAAATGTATTTATAATTTCTATATATGTCTTCAAAATATTAGCCTATTTTTGGCACCAAAAGTGCATGAATTAAAATTCGAAACATTCCCGCGATGAAATTATTTTTGCATGTACTCACAGATCTGTAAGATTTTTTTACTTTCTTTTTCTTGTCATAAAATATGAAATAAATACCTTAATTAAGTATATAATTATACCAGCAAACTACTCAAATTTATTTCACACGATTCCGACTCCGTTTGCTCTAGATATTCCATATTTAGTGGTGATGGGTTGGGTGATGATTGGATCATCAAGTCTTCTTGCTTAATGTATTTATCATTCAATGTAAATCATGGAAATTTTAAATTTTCCTTGATTGAATTGATGATTTATATTTATGAGAATAATGGATTAAACATCAACGACCATTGAATGAGAGTTTCATGACAAAACCCTTTATCCTACAATAGTTGTAGGACAACTTTTATATGCAAAACCAAAAACATGTTTGTTTGATATACTTACAAGTTTAAGATCTCAAAAGTATTTTAAGATGCCTAATATTTATGAGTGATTACTATATATAGCATAATATCGATCATCAAAGTTGATCGACAAAACTGCAAGTACATTGATATTATTTTGTGTTGTTCTCAATCAGAATGGTGATGGTGTCTAGTCTGGGTACTCTAGCTTGGTTCCTTAATTAGCACCTTGCATGTTAATGAAATGCTCCCTCCCAACATAACTCGAGTGTGCTGGCCACATCCATTTTTGAGGAAAGAATAATATGAGTAAGTCAAGTTGTACTCTAATTATTAAAATACAAAATAATACATACTTGTGAGAGCTTATACTATATGGTAATATCAAGCAAGCCCTAATTGTTTGTTGGTTGATTGAATTGGATTATTGATTAATTTAATATGATTAAATTGATTAGATCCAAATAAAATAAACTCCCCATTATGATTGGAGATTTAATTCTCTTAGAAGAATTAATCGTAATGAATATTATTCGTAATGATTAATTAAAATTTGAATGGAATATGAAGGATCATATAAATGACATCTATGGTCTCTCGTCAAGGCGAAGGATTCCATCACTATGGATTGTATGTTGGAGATGCCTATCCGAAGTGATAGCTCCTGCGTACAAGCGCACATGGACCAGGCTCTTTGATTCTCAAAATAGTAAGGTCGTATGTGTAGTAACCCCAATATTGGTTCTCCATATTGTTGAGGCGATATTGGATTGTACATAATGAGTTCTATTTCTGTTGATGGTTGATTCAATTAACGGTCAATATCACATTAGGGGTGGCAGGTCCGGGTGTTAAAGACTGAATTGGGAAATGCAAGTTGGACTTGCAAAGCGGAATGAATTCCCGCTTCTTTTTATACGAGTTGTAGTTTCTCATATTATTGGGATGTAACAAAGTTAGAAAGTAAAATATATTTATGCAAATTATCTTATTTCATATAGCCTTCATGAAATCCACTCAAATCTATACTCAATCATAACTAGTACAATATCATGGATTGAATCCATGATCAAGATGCATTACTTGCAGTTGGACACGTAATATATATGGTTGCAATGTGAAAGTTTCCTCATAATAATGAGGAATGATAATTAAATAGACAAGATGACAACAATCTATGATTTGTGATTCTCTAAAGTCTTGATCTCTCATCGAATATGCTTTGGAAGTAACATGTCGATGATGATCGTAATTGTCAAGATCATTCTTAAAAACCGAAGAAGATATTTTGGCAAACATATGTGCTCACAATATTTAATCATGAATGACATGGTTCGCTGCATTATGCAGAATGGTGGCTCGATAAGAGATGACATACTCAAAAGTTTGAGTACATGTCTGAACCTATGTCATGTTTTGACCTAAGATGAGTGTGGATATGATGAATGCCATCATTCTGTTATCTCTACTCAAGTATTACATGATGCATCATATTATTCATTTGTATGAATGGGATCCAGAAAGAATAAATGTTAAAATACTCTTACATTGAAGTCCCTTGAAAACATGTTCAATTTAAGAGATCCTTTGTCTTTAGGAATGGTTGTTTAAGGGTTAAGGGAATATAGTGGAAGCATGGGTCTGACCCATGTAAGGAGGATAGTCAAAGAGTTGACTGTAAGTCAAATTATGCGACTTCATACATATGACATCCAAAGAGTTGGATGAATGCCAATACTGTAACAAGCTGATGTATTGATAGTATGACTATCTAGACTATCTAAGATCCTTAAAGAAGGACCCGAATGGTGCCTTGGAATATTCTACATCTACATATCATCATTGAAATCGACTTACTTATTAGATAAGAATAAAGTTCAATAATTATATCTCATTCTAATAATATTTGCAATTGGTTTCATATGTTTTAGAAGACTAAAAAATCTAATCTTAAGGTTTAATAACCATCCACATGGGAGTTGATGCAATTGTTGAAATAATATCCATTGGATAGAAAAACTGTATATTTTCATTGGGAGAGCCATCCGTCTTAGAGAATGTCTCCATGACCTAGATATTAGAATACATTCATTGTTTATTTCTAAACTCATTAGAGATGGACATGCATTCTGCAATAGACCTATCATAAAGAGTTATGGTGGATATATTTCAGATATCAATCTAACATCTAAGAGGACTTTACTAAAATTAGAACATTAATGAATGGTTCATTAACATTTCTAATACAGGAAATTTAAACCCTAAAAGATCAATAGGAGATGGAAGATCATTTGACAGTGGTCTGGCATCAAGATTAGAACATAACTCTGTTGATGAGATCAATAGAGGAGAAAGAAAAAGAACTTTATATTGTCTAAAAGTTCAAAGCTTACATACCTATGAATATTATATTCAAAGTAAAATGTCCGATGCGCCCTTCTCTGGAGATGGTGTAAGATGCCGAGGTATTCAAGGCCTCATACTATTGATGTATATGGACCCTCGTCACCATAATGAAAATTAATGATATGAGGTATCCATTAATGATTATTCATGGTATGAGATTTCTTCCTTTACCTATTAAAAATCTTTGAAATGTTCAAAGATTTCATAATTTTGGTTGAGAACCAAAGTTAGAAGGAAGATGAAATGAATTTGATCTAACCTAGGTAGCCAGTACCTATTAGATGAATTCAAGGAATACCTTATAGAGAAAGGAATATCGTTCCTATCTCATTCCTCCTAATACATCTCAACTCAATGGAGTTGTAAAGAGATGCAATTGGATCATGTTAGACATGATCTGATCAATGACGACTCTTACATAATTACCTCTTAGTTTCTAGGTATATATGTAATAGAGATTGCAATATATAACCTTAATACGATTCCATGTAAATATGAACCCAAAATCTTCGTGGGCTATGTCTTGGAACCAATCTTAGGGTAAGGGTTTCTTGGTCCGTAAAATAACATGGATGTAAGAAAGCTAGAATCTTGCACTTTAGAGTGCTACTTCATTAGGAAAATAGAGGATGGCATTGGATACCTACTTTATGACATTGAGATTCTTAAAAGATTTCATATCTGAGAATATGATTCTAAGAGGATGAATTTCTTGAGAATCAAGAAAAGAATGAAGCAAAGGGACTCATTGAATCCTAAGAAGATAATGAGGCTCCTAGATTTGAAAACTAAAATGACAATTAAAAGATGAAATACCCATACCTCTTCAAATCAATTTGAGGGTGGTAAGACCACCTAGAGGGTATGGATTCCATGAGTCAGAGAAATATGACAATGATAGAACTTCATATGATGAAGCTTCTGTAGACCATGACATGAAAAATGGATGATAGCAATAACATTAATAAAGTCTAAGGTAGACTTCATACACAAATGTTGTGTATGGAACCTCAAGGATCCACCTATAGGGGTCAAACCCATTAGGTGTAAATGGATCTTCAAGATAAAGAGGAATCTGATGAGAAGGTAGAGACCTTCAAAAGCACAACTTGTAGCCATGACTACACACAAAAAGAAGACATCGCTTGTGATGAGACTTGCTTTCTAGTAACCATGCTTAAACCCATCCAAATATCGCTAATTGTAGCTACACAACTTGACTATGATACGTGTAAGATGGAAGTCAAGATTGCATTCCTCAATGAATATCTCAACGAAGATATTCATATGAACTAGCCCCATGACGCTTCATTGTTGAAGAATGCAAGGTGTACGCTAAGGAACTCCGTCTATGGACTCAAATGAGCTTCTTGTAATCGGAACATCAGATTTGATGAAATTATAAAGGTTATGATTTCAGATAGAATCCCGATGAACCATGTGAAGCTTAGTAGGAGTGCCATTGTGTTCATGCTAAATATAGATAAAATCCAATCATTTGGAATGACATAAGGATGATAATAAGTGTTTTATGATGTAGCTATTCCGTACCTTGAGATAAAAGATCTCAAGGATGTCTCTTATATCTTAATTCTGAAGTTGTTCAGAAGCAAAGTGAATTCCATTTTGAGAACTCCAAGGATTATTTATTTCCCGTAAGATACGGTACATACCTATCTAAGAGGATAACACCTCAAAGAGTTGAGGATGTGAATGCCAAAGCTACATGTCCTAGTGCACCAGCTATGGGAAGCTCGGTGTATGCTAGATGTGTACAAAAGGCTAGATGAATGCCATGAAGTGGGAGTTGTAAAATGTTACCAATCCTACTATGGAGATAAAACAATAAATTGCAGTAATCAACATCTTCAAAGGCACAAATTTTTTGAGATAGTGATCTCAAAGTCTTTAAGAAATCAAGACTTTATAGATAGTGATCTAAAAATGTCTTACCTACAGATACCTTACTAGATTTAAGACTATGTCTTAATATAAGGAGATAGAGATCTCTAGGCATAAAGGTATAACTTACTGGTTATAATAATTATCGAGTTATTGTGATAAATGAACAATAACTACTTTAACACGATTGAGTATCAGATGCATAAGATGCAACGTTTACATTGGATGCAGGTACTGTTACCGGGGGATATGCACGTCTGTAAAATGACTTGGCATAATCTCTCGGGAATAGAGTGACTAATCAGCCTACAAAGCTATTTTTCTAAATAGCTTATGATTAGCACATGAGTGTAGATTTAAAGATTAGCCAACTAAATGTCTCTTTAGGATAGTGGGAGATTGTTGGACATACGAGCCCACGTCGAGCCATTATGTAATAAATGTTATTGCAATTCATTCCTTAATCTGAAATGAAGAATAACTATTTTGCATAATAGATCCCTTAGTACAATTAGGGTTATGTATCATGGTCATCTTAATGGTTATACAACTGTTGATTCAAATATTGTATCATAGAGGTTGGTACTTGAATGATATCTAAAGAGTTAGATTGAGGACTCATCAAGAACCATCTAATGATTATTAATAATTCTCTCCAACCTAAGAAGAAGATGGCAATTCTTTTCTCAAGGCTGATATCTAATTGACCTCTTGATGCAGGTCCTCTGCATAGGATTAGAGATTCGGAGGTGTTAGATAAGTTAGGTCAAATATTTGACTTAACGAGATCAAGATAACCAAGACCGACATCGTATACTTTCACGATATAGGCACGTATCCTCTGATCGGAGATAGTTGTGTTACGATATGTCTAAGTATGTACATTTGGCAAACCGATAGGTTGATGACCTATTCAAGGTCTATACATCGACAAGATGGTGTGCATACAAGGGCATATGAGTAATACGATCTCAAAGGGATCATACATGTTCACTACTGAACCGAAAGACATGAGCTCACTCATGAGATATTGGGATCAAATTCCGTGCACGGTCGTCTCGCTTTGGAAGATTGACTGAATTTGTAGGTATGATATATGTGTTTTGGAAAGTATGTGATTAATACATAGGTATGATATATGCTTTTTGAAAGTATATGATCGATACCGACTACTAATGATCAAATGAGAAACTTAATGATGAATCCATGAAAAAGATAGTACAAAAATGGTCTAAAAACTTCGGGTTTATTCTAGGTCTTCCAATATGCAGGTTGTACGTGCATTAGGAATACTCGAGGGTGATGTGATCGTAAACAATTGTATAACCATGACACTTCCATTCCGATGGAGTGATAACATGTTTGGATTTTTGTGACTCCTCTCAATAGATAAGTAATATGATCTTAGTCCAAATGATGGATATTGATCTAGATACGATTCATATACAATGAGAAGATTAGATTTACAGCTTTGATTTAATCAAGCATCTTTGAGAGGTCCTCGAGATATGGATTTGACATATGATCTCAACATCCAAGTCACTATACATATATGGAATGTACAATCGCCCCGTTCTTATCTCCAAGTATTCGTGGAGAGAGCACATTATTCTTGAAGAAGTTCGAGAATAATTTCATAGTTGATAACTTATCTGAGCACTGAGAAAAATTAATTAAATATGATTTAATTATTATGACTAATATGAGTATGATTCATATTATTTGGACACATGAGAATGGAGATCCAAGATAATTAAATATGATTTAATTATTAAGGATATGAATAATGTATTTTGGCTTTCTTATTGCTTATGTTGTTAAATTACCGATTATACCCCTACATACATGGTTACCAAATAGCCATGGAGAAGCGCATTACAGTACATGTATGCTTCTGGCTGGAATCTTATTAAAAATGGGAGCATATGGATTGATTCGAATAAATATGGAATTTTTACCCCACGCTCATTCTATATTTTCTCCATGGTTCGTGATAGTGGGAACGATACAAATAATTTATGCAGCTTCAACCTCTTTAGGTCAACATAACTTAAAAAAGAGAATAGCCTATTCCTCCATATGGATATCACTAAACATATTAATCATATATATTATAAATGTGATTTATAGTATATTAGAGAAAGTTAATTGTAATTGGTATTTATGAATTAAATGTTGATGTGACTGGATTCACACTGGACAATTAATTGTAAATACAATTTACATTTTATTTTGAATGTATGAATATGATTCATTTTTTTAATGGCATGATTGAAATTATCACAAAATAATTTTGGAATTATTTTTTTTTGTGAATACAAATACAACAATTATTGTTGCACATGTAGAATCTTGGAGATATATGAGATCTCACCCATTAGAAAAAGAAGAGCCAACTTCCCCTTTTGTAGGGTGGACAACCATGGAGTCCTACTTCATGTATGGTCGTCCACTCTATTAAAGGAAGGATGTTTATCCTCTTTCCTTTATTTCCACATCAAATTGAATTGAATTAAATTAAATATGTTGTAAATTATCTGCAATAAATTTATCATTGCCATTGATTGAAAGAATAAATCAATCTAAACTTTTGGATTGTGTGCACATGGATTGAGATCCATGGACATCTAATTTAGTATAAAAGGAGGGATAGACCTAATCTTTTCTACTACAATATCTATTGAGAAATAACTATATATATATATCTCCATTCTCTCTCACACTTCCCCTCTCTCTCAACAATATGGTCGTCCATATTGTTGACCTAGAGAATCTCGTAGTCGTCACGACGTCGTTGTACTGTCTGATTGACTGTTCGTGGATATCCTCCAACTTCGATGCTTCTTGCTCGTGAAGAAGGCATTGGATTTCGTGAAACAAAATCAGGACACTCCTCGCTCGGATAATCAACTTGGATTGCGTGAAGCATGTGTCTCATCCCCGCGTCCGCAAGTGGAATCTCCATCAGATCAGACTTGAGATAGGAGGTCTCTTCATTTAGAGACACGGTCGCAAACACATTTCAAGAGGTATTCCTTGTACTTGTTTGTGTTGTTGATAAAACGATTTGAGGATGGTTCTTGAATCTTGTGGTTTCATCATTTAAAATTTTTTAATTTCCGTTGTCCGATGCAACTAGTATGACTAGTTGTCGTAGGCCGTATGTGATGCGACCTACACACTTACATGATGCACTAAGGCACAAATCCTATCCTTCACTACTTAGGGTTTATTGTTTGTGCATTAGAACCTAGGACCACACTATTTCACCTTAATAAAATGCCCTTTATCACTTACAACTTTGTCAAATATATCAGATTCTTTTCTGTTAGCAAAAGTGCATGCTAGGTGCAATTTTTCTAGTTTCTACATCCCATTTAGAGTAAAAATTCCATATTCTGTTAAGCATCCCACATTGTAGAGTGCCGGATATTATGCAAGTCTTCTAAACTTGTGTCACATCATTGTTTTATCGTTGCACCGGTTTAGTCGATTCTTACCCCACTTTTTTTATAACTTAAGGAAAAAGGAATTGGGACTGATCAGTAGATGTGTAATTGTTTGTGCAGACTTAATTCAACGACAACCTAACTCTAATAGTGGGACTTTTTAATAGTTTGGGTACCAAAAAATATAATAAAATTGATATCCTTGTATTGCAGGAGAGTAACATTGATCCTTGTTTGCAGGTACTGACCCTTAGACTATGAGTGGGTGAGGATGCAGTCTTAAAGTTAGAGCCCAAAACACTAGACCTACACCCTAAGTCTCTAAATATGATTCTCACTGGTTTGGGAGCTGCAAGAGCTCTCCCCCGACCGTAGTAGACGTTTTGGATGTGCCAGTCTATTATCTTCTTTAGAGGTGTGATATAACTCGACAACCCAAAAGACCACTCCTTTGATTGAGGAATAATAGAACTAGACTTGGCATCATGGCAACACACTTGTATGTAATGAACGTAAAGATTTTTTTCACATGTATGTAACGAACGTAAAGATTATTTTATCACCAAACTAAAATTGAAAAGATAATTGACCAGACCTTTGCAGCATTCATTGTGTGAAGTTGGTGGGGTTTGCTTTGTGTTTGTACTTCGAGGTGTGTGTTCAAAGACCACGTTCTTATCGCATTTCCTATTACTCCATGTTTGACGTCGTGCTCACAAGTCGTACCTTTTGACATCGAGAATGGATGATTGAAGTGAATTTTGCTCGGATTTTGTGAGCCTCTCATTTACTTATCCAAACTGACTGTCCTCACGGGATAGGGACGACTCTCTTCCTGAGCCCCCCTTGGCATCAAGGCAACTCTTTCCTCGAAGTTAAGATCATTAAGTCTCTCACCTTTCTAGAGGAAGGTCAGACCTAGATCATTCCTCTTCTCTCTTCTCATATTAAGGAAGGCCCTCACTATGGTGTTTCTAAATCAGTTTCTTATACCCGTACTAATTTGAGTCCCTTTGATTCTAAAGGTGAAGAATAAATAGGGAGCAAGATGCCTCCTAAAAAGAACCATGATGATGAGAGAGAAAATGATGCACTGAGGGACATGATGAATTGAGATATGGCCGAAGTCTTGTCAATCCACAAGGCGGATCGACAATCGTCGAAGCGACCTCAGACGAAACCTCAGTCACTTAACAATATATACACAATAATAATCAAGAAATGAAAAGCAAAAATATGGAGTTAAAATTTATTATAACTCTACAACAAAATGTGTATAGTGTGCAAGGTTAAACTCAGCGAGCAAACGGTAGATTGTGTCAATTTTATGCACAAAAAATTGCCTTGTCCATTTTTATTATTTTTGTGGCTTTTTGTTTTATATTTTATATTTTATTATATATATATTGATTTTAATTTTGTATTTTATATTTTCTTTTTATAATTTTATAATTTTATATTTCTTTTTCTTTTTATCAAAGATAGATAATACATGTAAGGCTATATATGCCATATAGGACAATATAATTTTTAAATCATGATAAATATAAGTAAAATACAGAAAATACATTGTTTTTATGATTTAGATATTTTTATAATATTTTTGTATTTTTCTAGATATTTTACTAATTTTTATGGATTTTTGAAAGTAAAAAACATTCCAACTCAAGGATTAAATAATAGACCGGAATTGAATTGGATATAAAAAATAGCAAATTAAATCCAAAATTATCCAAATCAATTTTAGTAGATAGATAATTATATGAAGAAAATTATAAGATAGAAAAACATATTTTTGGAATTTTTAATGAATTTTTAGATGTTTATGAAGGTTTTTAGAGTTTTTCCATTTTTAAGAGTTTTCTTTTTCTATTTTTTGTAATTTTTAGTCTGAAGGTTAAGAATATATAAATAACATACAATTTTTTGTGATTTTTCAGAAATGTTTTTATATTTTTTTGTATTTTATATTGTAGACAGAATAAAAATGGGCTCCTTTTGATTTTTAATAAATGGTTAAGATGCTCAAAAATGCAAAATAAATATGGGGTTTGAAAGTACATGCTACCAAGCATCTAACCCAATTTTTGCACGATTTTAGGAGCTAGGGTGCTATTTTTAATAAACGAAACTCAAGCACCAAAATTCATATACTAGCAAGGGCATAATTACAAATAAAATAAAGTCTAGGGGCACAAGTGCAAATTTTCAAAAATATACAACATATTTAAAAATTTTTTGGACTAAAAATAAATATAAAAAGGCATACGGACTTAAATGCAATTTGCCCAGCTCACGTGGGATGTCACATGAGCTGAGATGGACATGACCAAATGCAAAAAAATAAGTACAGGGGCCTATACAGAAAATATCTAGTTTATTTTAAACTTTTCATTTTATTTATAGTATGAAATAATATATACAAAATGAGTGGGGGAGGATTTGCAAATTACCCCGTAGCAGGCGCGATCACACGGCTCTGGTCCAGTCAGTTATCCACGTGTCGATCGCTCGATGCACCATACCAGTTCGGCCTTGGACGGAGGAGATTTGTTCACCTCAGGTGATCTGACGGCTCTAGCGCGCTGCATTCAATGGCTCCTGCTTTGATTGGGGTGTGATCTTGATAGGACGCTTATCGAAGATGGTGGAAGAACAGTTTGGAACTCACCACTTGAAAGTTTGGATCGAGCGTTGGCTCGCTCCTCCAACCTCCTCAAGCATCTCTGCATGGCTCTACACGTTCCCACAAGTCCGACAAAGGTCCCAGGTCCCTCATAAAAGTCCGAAGGCAATCGATAGGCCTCTAGAGGCTCAGAGAAGAAGCGTGGCCTGGAGAGCTTCAGGTCGGATTTGATTGAGCCCAGTAGGGCTCCTTTGACCGTGTGACCTGCACTAAGAAGAACACGGGTTGAGGGCAAACTACCTCGACACGATTAGGCATGGAATGGGCCAGGAATGGGTGTAAACGGCGTGGTCCAGCAGGAAAGTGGTGGAAGGACCTCAACTCCTTGATCCAGAGGGAATCAAGGTTGAGTAGGTACGACAGAAGATGGAGAATGGCTGGGCAGTGAAGGCGAGGTGGAAGGCGGGTCGAAGAATGGTGGAGGCACAATGAAAATGTTCGCCGGAGCGGAGCTCCAACGAACTACGAAGCGAGCATTTACAGCTAAAACTAAAGGTCCAGGCGCTAAGCTAAATGCATAATCGAAGAGCAGGAATTAAAAGCTAACTAAAGAATGGAAAATGTGCATCTCTTACCTACTAGTGAGGGAAGGGAGCAGAGGTGGCTGAAGCCCACCGTTGGTTGCATCACCTTCACCCTCCAACTGTCGTGGAGCTTCAGGGGACTCCCTATATCAGGGATATGCACTAGGATGAAGTTGAGTGGTTCTACGGCTCAGGTGATGACCAAAATACAGGAAGCAGGAGGTGTTCATTTATAAACATTAGGGGCACCCTTATTTAAGGATGATTTGGCGAGAATCGTGATTATGTACAAGCAATCGAAGTACCCGGCATGGATCCTGGGATGTCAGGGAACATATCTCATCAAGTGATCGAACGTGATGTAAGGATGGATCGAGTGGGAAAAATACATGAAAACCAGGAGAAGACATTTCTGACGTGGATCAGAGGTGCAGGGGGAGTTGATCGGCGGTTAACAAAAGTCGCAACACCGTTGGTCCAAGCAAGCACACTATAAGACAAAACTGTGTATTTATTCGAAATAAATTAGTTAAAATAGTAAATGATTTTATTATTTTTTTAGTATAAAAAATGTTTATAAACTTTATGTAGTATTTTATTATGATTTTATTTATTTTTTGAGGTTATTTATTAGTAATTAATTATTAGGGTTGTATTTATAGGTACATTCATATATGTTTTTGGCTATTTTATTTTTATTTTTTATTTTTTATTTTATTTTTTATTATATTAATTTATATAGTATAAATTGTTTTTAGGTATATAAATATATTTTTATTTTATTTTTATGATGAAATATATACTTAAATAAATGTAGCTATAGATTATGTATGTATAAATACATGTATTTTGTCTATGTATTTTGTGTTCTATTTTATTTTAATGTATTTTCTTAGGATTTATTTTAGCTTTATTTTTTAATAGAATATAACTAATATTTAAAAGAATATAAAAATATAAAAGGGTAAAAGAATAAAAGAATATGTTTCTCTTTTATTTATTTACAAGTATTAGCATAGGAATTTTACCTATGTTTTTATATAGACTTATTTTATTTTGTGTTTTCGTTAGTTTTTATTTTGATTTCAATATATACATAAGCTACAAATAATATTTAAAAAATTATAAAAATATAAAATTGTAAAAATAGTAAAGAATGAATAAAATGAATATTTTATTTAGGTATACTATACAAGGAGCGTCTAAAACCTAACTCTCACACCTTGGCTCCAAAAAATACGAAATCACCTCCATTAAATAGCTTATTAAATGTTATAAACAATTAAAGGTGTTTTTGATATATTTTGAGTTTTTATTTGGAAGATATGTGCATGTGAAGTTGGGATTTTAGCTTTTTATTTTGTATTACAAATGAACACCATATCTTATTTTTGTACAAACTTAATTTTGTATTTTTATTTATATTATTATCTACACTTTAAAGTATATTGATAGTCACAGAATTGAGAGCGATCGTATTGACTCACAAGGCGAGTCAACAGTCGGTGCTTTGACCACTACAGAATCCCGTGTAAAATCAACAATTAACCCACACAATAGATATCAAGTAATGAAAAGCAGATGTGAAGTTAAAATTTATTTTTAACTCTACAAACAAGGTGTATAGGATCAAGTATGCAGAGAGTTCGAACACAGGGAGCAAGGCAGGGTAGATCAAAAAGTGTGCGTGTGTGAAAGTGATGTAGTGTCTACACTATGCAATGCAAATATTTTTATGGGTTTTTAATTTTTTATTTAATTTTTAATAATCTATTTTGATTTTTAATTTTCTGATTTTTATAAATTTTATATTTTATAATTTTTTTCTTTTTCAATATTGGAATGTATATATAAAATGAGAAAAGAGGTGATACAATATTTATAAATATGTAAAAATGCTCCAAAATTCAGAAATAAAATATTTTTGGTCTTTTAATGATTTTTTACTATTTTTGTGATTTTTGGGTATTTTTCAAAATGTTTTTGGTATTTTTAAAAACTGAAATAAAGAAAACAGTGAATTAACAATCTGGCCGAGACTAAAATGGGAAGGAAAAATATCAGATGATCTCAAAATTTTCCCAAATGAGTTTTAAAACAAATAAAATAAAATATAGAACCTACAGGACCTTAGTTTGCAATTTTTGGAGTTTTCTATAATTTTTTAGAATGTTTTAAAGTTTTTAGGCATTTTGGAATTTTAAGGTTTTCTTTTGCAATTTTTAGTGATTTTTGGATTGACACTAAAATAGGATAAAATAGACAGTAGGTAATTTTTTTGGAATTTTTCTAGGTGTTTTAATATTTTTTTGGTATTTTCTAAGCTAGACAGTGTTGAAATGACATGTTTTTTATTTTCAATAAATAATTAAATGCAACAAAAATAAAATGCAAAATTATGGCGTGCAAGTGCAAGTTAACATGAGCTTAACATGATTTTTGTAGAATTTTTCGAATTAAAATGATGCCTTAAATAAATAGAGCAAGCACACAAAAATTCACAGCCTAACAGGGATATAAGTGCAAATATCAAAACATCCAGGGACACACATGCAATGTTTCCACAAAATATTGTATTGAATATTCAAATTTATGGACCAATCATAAATACCCTAACCCGGGAAGGCACAGGTGCAAAATGTCCCCCAGGGCGCGTGACTTGCACGCGCCTAGGAAGGACTCAAAAGTAATATCAAAAACGCCTGAGGGCTTACATGCAATATTTCCAAAGTTTTTACACTTAAACTAACACTTAGAGTACTAAAACGAAATCCACAAAAGTCTGGGGGCCTCTCTGCAAAAATCCCACACCTCACGTGAACAGGTCACGTGAGGTGACGTAGCAGAGGACCTAGTTGCAAATCCTTAAAGTCCGAGGGCCTAATTATAAAAGTTACAAAATATTTAAACTACCATTTAAAGTTTATGGACTAAAATAAAATTACAAAAGAGCGAGGGGTATACTTGCAAAATTCCCACGCTAAGGAGATCGAACGACGGGGGATCTTCACTTGAACACGTGGCGTGATCTCCTTGTGTGATACCGCTTCGGCCTGGACGCCTGAGCTTAAATGATCTTCTCGCGATGGACGGTCATGGGCATCTCAGATCCAACGGCGGCTGTAGCGTCTGGGACTCCTCCTTGATCCGACGGTTGCGAAGGCTGGAGCAAGAACCGCGAAGGAACGCCGGTGAGGCGAGGTTCCCCGAGGTCCTGCTCCTACTCCGGTGGACCTCCGGTCTTCAAAATGGGGCTGGAGCCTCCTGACGGCCAGGGCTATCTCCTGAGGGCTTCAAAATGCCTCAGCGGTGGCCGAGGCTCGCGGAGGAGGAAGGCGGAGCTGGAGAGCTCGATCGAGCTCCAACGAGTGTCAAAATAGCCCCTAGGCTCGAGTCAAAGGGGGTTGACCTGCAAAACAAGGTGAGAGGGTCCAGGGCAAGTTGCCTGGACCCCGCGGTGGCGACAAGGCGGCGCGAAACGACGGTGGAGCTCTCGACCGGAGGTGCGCTCCGGCGAGGTGAACGATTTGAGCGATCTAAGTGATGGAACGTGAGATTTTCTTGGGGTTTTTGTTCCTAAGGAGATGACTAAACTAATGCAACGAAAATAAGGGCGAAAGATGGCTGCCTCAACGGTCAATGACCGGAGGGAGGTTACCTCGACCGCCGGAGTTGGGGGAGGTGGTGGAGACGCCTCCGACCTCCTTCGCCTTGGCTGATGGCACTGCGCTGGAGCTGTCACCTCCAGGTATGCGTGGAGCACGAGAGAAGCGAGGAGGGGTGGACCGAAGGGACTCAAAATTGAATCGAATGGCCGGGGTTCCATTTATGTGGTTTGACCAGATGACCAAGGCGCTCCAAAGACCAAGGAAGAACGCCTCGCGCAGCGTTCCACAGCCCTAGATTTCCCTTGGGCGTGAATCGCTGAGAATCGAGGAGCAAAAATGCCTCAGACTCTGATGCGAAAGAATGGAAGATGCGATCTCGATAAATGGTTGAAAAGGGGGTCAAAACTCAATCTGTCAGAAGCTACAGGGGCTAGGACACCTAGTTGACCGGGGTCAACTAGGGTTTGCACCTGGTTGGTCCACGTGGACCAACCAGGAAAAACCCTGGAAAATACTTTTATTAATTCATTTTAAAATATTAAATGGCTGAATTAAATTATGATTATTAATAAAAAATATTAGGTATTTTATGTAGTATTTTATTTTGAATTTTAATTATTTTTATGAAGAATATTTTTATAAGTTTACTTTTATAGCCCTTATAGGTATATTACCTATATATTTTATTTATTAATTTTTATTTTGGTATTTTTAATTTCTTTAATTCTGTTTATTATTTTATAAAATTATAAAATACTTTTATACATGTAATTATATTTTTATTCTATTTTATTGATGTGTTTTGTATATTTAATAAAATATAAGTATGTTTTCTACAGGTATAAGTATAGGTAGTTTACCTATGTATGATATATACATATATTTTATTTTGAATTTCTTTTGAGTTTTAATCTGATTTTAACACACAAATACGTTATACATAATATTTACAAAATTATAAAAATATAAAAATATAAAAATAATGAACAAATAATAAATTGAATATTTTAATCTCTACAGATATACAATGTGGGTCCAAAACTCAACTTTCAAACCGTAGCTACGCCAAATGCGAAACCATTGCCATTAAATAGCTTATTTTATTCTACATACAATTAAAGGTGAGTTTGCTGCATTTGGAGTTTTTATCTGTGAGATACGGGTCTGGAAAGTTGGGATTTTGGATTTTTATTCAGACCATAACTTTTTATCTATATATTATTTTTTAGTGAAATCAATTTTGTATTTTTCTATATTTAATTATCTACAACTTTCATGTACAAAGTTTCTTTATTTGATGCATAAAAAGTGGAACCAAAAATAGGTCCCAAAATGAATAAAGAATGAATTTAAAAGTATAGGTATTTTGACTGTATTTGACCCTTATCTCCCCCTACTTTATTCCAAGTCGACCTATTCATCAAGATGCCTAGGTCTCAGGATTTCGGGTCATAAAATATTTACAATATTTTATTCTTTTTCTTTTCTTTTATTCATTCTATAATTTTGGCTTTAATTACAGTAATTTAGACACTATTTACAGTTACATGCATGAATGCTAATATGCTCTATTTAATGCTATTTACAGGCATTTGCTAGGGTTTTTGAGGCCAAAATGATAGAATAAAGATGATGAAATGTGGATTCATCATCTCCCTATACTTTACCTTTGCTAGTCCCTAGCAAACACTTGTGCAATAAGTGCAAAACTTAAAAGAAAGAAAAGAAAAAGAAGAACTTGGATTTAGTTTAATTATCAAACTTGTCTTCACAAAATCAAAGTTTGGAGCTTAAGTCGGACCTTTGGAATTTTAGTGCGGGCGAGACCTTAATGAGAACCGACTTTGAAATCCAACAGTCCTTGAGAATCCCAAAACTCTGTCCAAGTCTCCTCAATAGCCAGTTCAGAAATATCTCAATTCATACGCAAACCCTTACGACTATGAGTCTGACTCGCACAGTGTAAGTGATGGTGGCTCTCCCCAATTAGAATGGCAAAGAAACTGACTTCTCCAGTATGACAATCCAATGATTCCCCAATCCAATAACTCCATCCTCTAGGAGCGGGGTATTCCCTTCTAAGTTCAAGTGGCAACCAGCTCAAGAGGAAGGGGTGAAGAGAAGAATGGACGGTAGCCAGTGTAGCTACCTATCCTAGGATGCAAGACCATGTAGTCATGTCATCCAGCTGCAGGCTCACATATTTGACTTTGGAACTCAAGCTTGCTTATTGGCTTTACAATATTTGTACATACTTTGCAGGCTTTTTATTTTTGTACATGTCTGAACTTTTTTTTTGAAATACAGCAGCATTTACTTAAGGAGTTTTTCCTCTTGAGCCAGTAGACTGTCTCTCTTTTGAAGCTTTATCGCAACCCACAACCTCCTGTCTTTAGACTTCCTCACCACTGAACGGGTTGGGGTGCACTTCCCTCCCTAGAGGAGGACAAATGTTTCCACTTGTGTGCGTCTCATACCGGCAAATCCAATCCCCTCACCACTCCAACTGAGTTGAGCCATGTGAATGGTGCAGGTGTCCAAGTTAGGTCATTATCAATAAGAGTCGTGCGTGTGCTCCGAAATACTCTCCTTAGGACGTTAAGAATCCATTGAACCAAGTCCCGTGATCCTCAAAGAATTAAGTCAACTAGACCTGAAGTACCTCAAACCCAGTTCCTATAAGGTTCCTGTTATTAGGTAGATTTTAAGATCCAATCAAGCTCCAATCTCTGGATTTTACTTAGACTTGTTCAACTATCAAACTTAATCCGAAAAATGCTCATGCTATGCAAATGAAATGCATAAAATATTTTTGTGATGCAATTTTCAAGATTTTGAACTTTTTATGGATTTTTGAAAATATGATGATGATGCATATGCAGATGCATTTTTTGTCTTTTTCAAAGAGATTTTTCAGATGTTTTTGGATTTTACTTTTGCAAATGTTTTTGGGATTTTTGAAAACAAAAAGAATTTGGTTAAAAGCTAGGTGAAAATATGTACACGGGAGTGCTTCTTATATATACAAGAAGTGGATTTTAAGAATTTACACGGGTAAGTGGTCAATTTTATAAGTATATATAAAGTGGATTTTGGTGTGATGTATATATTCCTCAAACTTATTTGACACATGTTTTTCAAAGAATTTTTTTTGAAAACTATAGTCCAAAATAATTTTTACAAACAATTTTACAAACATGTACACACATTCGAAAATCATTTTGCAAAGGTTTTTCGAACAGTATATATAGATTTTCAACATATTTTTGCAACCATTTTTCAAACCATTTGCAAATCATTTTTCAAACATTTTATTTCACACAAAGAAAAGAAATTTTTACAAACCACACTTTTTTACACAGGTTGAAAACATGTAATAAAATATTTTCAAAATAGTTTTCAATAGATTTTCACAAAGATTTTCAAACTATTTTTCAAACATTTTGCAAATAACATTTTCACCTGATTTATTAATCAGTACATTACAAAAAGAATTTGAGGAACAAAACACCTTTTTATTAAGGTTTTTAATTAATTTTAAAGAATTTTTAGCCATATTATTAGGAAAATACGAAAGTACGAGTTATGGCTAAAGTATATACACCGTATATACGACCCCCTATACTTAGCTTGAGTTATGTCCTCATAGATCGGAGAGAAAAGAGAAGACATAACTCGTACTAAGTATAGACAAGTCTAAAGAATAAATAAATGAACCAATGAATGGACCAATAAGAAGTTGACCGTCCCCCCTATACTTAGGATCAAATAATCCTAAGTATAGCAGACTGTACAGAACGCAGGGAGGGTCAAGGGTGGGAATGAACAGATCGTACTCAGATTGTCTCCCCCTATACTTAGGGTAAGATATCCCTAAGTATAGACAAGAAGAGCAGACAATGGAGAGGATCGAAGTGAATAGAAGAAACTCGGGGTGCACACCCCCCCCATACTTAGGACAAAGTACGTCCTAAGTACAGAAAACTGACAACAAGAGGCGGCACCTTTTTGATAGATAAAGAAAATAGAAAAGGAAAAGAAGAAAAGAAGAAAAGAAGAAAAGAGATTAACAGATGAAAGCATGATATAGACAGATGATCTGTACAGCGGAAGATGGAAGTGATCACCATGTATGAGATGCAGGTGATATGAGTCAAAGAACATATCTCATACCAGAAGAATGGGGGCAACGTCAATGGTCGGCAGATCATGATCTAGATATAGTTTCAGGCGTTGACCATTGACACGGAAGGTAGAGGAAGATGACGGTTCGGATATGTCAATACTGCCATTGTCATGTACCTTCCTGACCACATATGGACCTTTCCACTTGCTCTGTAATTTCCCTGGGAATAATTTCAGCCTAGAATCAAACAACCATACTCTCTGATCTGGCTCAAACTGTTTATGGCTGATGTGGGAATCGTGACATGTTTTCACTTTCTCCTTGTACAGTAGGCTGCTAGAAAAGGCTGTGTCTCTCAGTTCTTCCAGGGCTGCCAACTCTGCTCTCCTCTGATCTCCTATACTCTCGGGATCTAACAGTAACTCAGTGACTGCCCAAAAGGATTTATGCTTGATTTCCACTGGCAAATGGCATGGCTTGCCATAGACGAGACGAAAGGGAGATGTCCCTAGTGGATTCTTGAAGGAAGTCTGATAGGCCCACAAGGCCGAGTCCAAAAGCTGTGACCAATCCTTTCGGTCTGGGCGGACAACCTTCTACAAGATAGTTTTTATCTCCCGGTTCGATACTTCGGCAAGACCATTAGTCTGAGGGTGATACGGTGTGGCAACCCGATGGTCAATGCGAACTCGTCTGCAAGGACCCTAACCTTGTCATTGATGAAATGAGACCCCTCGTCTGAAATCAAGACTCTAGGTACCCCAAACCGTGAAATGATATTTTTCCTCAAAAATTTACACATGGTTTTTGCATCTGCGGCTCGGGCGGGGATGGCCTCAACCCATCGGCTGACATAATCTACAGCGAGAAAAATATGCTCAAATCCCTGACTCTTAAGAAATGGGCCCATGAAATCAATCCCCCATGCATCAAAAACCTCACAAAAGTGAAT
This sequence comes from Ottelia alismoides, assembly GCA_037367405.1. Classification (NCBI taxonomy): domain Eukaryota; kingdom Viridiplantae; phylum Streptophyta; class Magnoliopsida; order Alismatales; family Hydrocharitaceae; genus Ottelia; species Ottelia alismoides. The sequence goes on from JAZKJV010011367.1 coordinate 537,850, forward strand.
GGGTTGCATGGGCATCATGTCTCTCTGTCCACAGGTTCCCATTTTCTGACAGTCAGTACATCTCTTCACAAACTCATCAGAATCCTTGAAGAGAGTAGGCCACCAAAGGCTGGATTGAAGCACCTTTTGTGATGTCCTTTTTCTAGAATGATGTCGTCCTGCCTCAAGCTTGTGGCAGTATGTGAGGATGCCGTGCTGCTCTTCTTGAGGAATGCACCTCCTCCAGATGCTATCCCCTCCTTCATGATAAAGGACGTGATCCTCCCAATGGTAAAACTTGGCCTTCGCCAGAAAGGTCTCGAGTTTCTATCTGGGCCAACCTTGTGGGACCGTCTTGGCAGCAAGATAGTTCACAAAGTCGGCATAGCACGGGAGCGAGGTGATAGCCAATATCGCCTCATCTGAAAATGTCTCTGTGATGGGTGCGTTGGGCTCAGATTCCTCAAGATTCTCCAATCTGGAGAGATGATCCGCCACCACATTCTTGACTCCAGGCTTATCCTTAATCTCAATATCAAATTCCTGGAGCAGAAGGATCCATCTGGTAAGGCATGCTTTGGCATCCTTCTTGGCCATTAAGTACCGGATGGCGGTGTGATCTGTGTAGATGGTCACTCTAGATCCGAGAATATAAGATCTGTACTTATCCAAAGCAAAGACTACGATCAGCATCTCTTTCTCAGTCACAGTGTAATTCCGCTGAGCGGCATCCAAAGTCTGGCTGGCGTAGTGAATGGCAAATGGCAATCCATCCCTCCTCTGTCCAAGCACAGCCCCAACGGCGAAATCTGAAGCATCCGTCATGATCTCGAATGGGAGAGACCAATCAGGTAGCTGAAAGACAGGAGCTGAAACAACCATACCTTTGAGAGTCTCAAAAGAAGTAAGACACTTATCATTGACAATGAACTCTGTGTCTTTCGTCAGCAGATCAGTAAGCGGTCGGGCAATCCGACTAAAGTCCTGAATGAACCGTCGGTAGAAACCGACATGCCCCAGAAAAGATCGCAATTGACGCAAATTGGACGGTGGATTGGGTTTTCTAATGATATCCTGTTGGACATGCGCGAGCCATTATGCAATAAATGTTATTGCAATTCACTCATTAATCTGAAATAAAGAGTACATAGTTTGCATAATAGGTCCCTTAGTGCAATTAGGGTTATGTACCATGGCCATCTTAATGATCATACAGCTGTTGATTCAATTATTGAATCATAGAGGCTGGTGCTTAGATGAATATCTAATGAGTTAGATTGAGGACTCATCAAGCACCGTCAAATGATTATTAAGAGATGATCTCCAGCCTGAGTAGGAAATGGCAATCCTTTCTCAGTTACGCTGATATCTGACCGACTTCTTGATGCAGGTCCTCTGCATAGGAATAGAGATTCGGAGGTGTCAGATTAGTTAGGTTTAAGAGTTGACTGAACGAGATCGAGATAACCAAAGTCCTATATCATATGTTGTCATGATATAGGCACACATCCTCTGGCCGAAGACAGATGTGTTACTATATGTCTGAGTATGTACATTTGGCAGACCAATAGGTTGATGACCTAATCAAGGTCTATACACCGGCGCGCTGGTGTGCATATAAGGACATATGAGTAATACGATCTCTCAAAGGGATCATACAGGTTCACTACTGAACCGGAAGACATGAGCTCACTCATGAGATATTGGGAAGAATCAAATTCCGTGCGCACGGTCGTCTCACTTTGGAAGCTTGACTGAACTTGTTGGTTTGATATATACTTTTGGAAAGTATATGATCAAGACCTAGGTATGATATATGCTTTTGGAAAGTATATGATCAATACCAACTCCCAATGATCGAATGAGAAACTTACTGATAAAACCATGAAGTAGACAGTATAAAGTTGATCCAATACTTCGGGTTTAATCTGAGTCTTCCAGTATGCAGGATGTACAGGTATTAGGAATACCTAAGGGTGATGTGATCATAAACGATTGTATAACCATGACGCTTCCATTCCTAGGGAGTGATTAAATGGGTCTGGATTTTAGTGACTCCTCTCAGTAGAGAAGTAATCTTATCTTAGTCCAATTATTGGACATTGATCTGAATATGATTCAGATGCAATGAGAAGATTAGATTTGCGGTCTTGATCTAATCAAGCATCTATGGGAGGCCCGCGATCTGGATTTGAGATATGATCTCAATATCCATGTCACTATACGTGGAACAATACAATCGCCCTGTCCTTATCTCCAAGTATCTGCGGAGAAAGTGCACTATCCTTGAAAGAGTTCATGGATAATTCTATTGTTGATTTATGTATCCGAGCATTGAGGAAATGGATAATTAAATGTGATTTAATTATCATGATTAATATGAATTCGATTCATATTATAAAGAGAGTTGTCTTAGATAATTAAATATGATTTGATTATCAAAGATGTAAATAATGTGAATATGATTCATGTTATTTGAGAACAAGAGAATAGAGATCCAAGATGATTAAATGTGATTTAATTATCATGGATATGAATAATGTGGATAGCAATATCCATATTAGTCATATATATTATAAATGTGATTTATAATATATAAGAGAGAGCTATTTGTAATTTACATTTGTTAATTAAATGTTAATGTGAATTGGATTCACATTGGACATCGAATTGAGAATGTAATTTACATTTTGTTTTGGGTTGTAAATATGATTCACAAATTTTTCAATGGCAAGATTGCAATGTCTACAAAATAATTGTGAATTATTTTTGTAGAATAATTTGCAACATAAGTTGTTGCAAATAATGGAGATTACATAAAAGATGAAATAGCCACCTTCCTAATGGAGGAGGGTGGACGGCCACCACTCCCATTAGGAAAGGGAGGCCGTCCCCCCTCTCCACATGGAAGGAGGCTTTCTCTCCTTTCATTATCTCCATGTATTGATGATTTAATTTTTGATTAAATTGTGTTGATTTATCAACATATATTTAATTTAAATTAAATTAATTGTTGTTGGTTTTACCAACACAAATCTTAGCCATTAAAAGAAACACAATCAATGAGAGCCATTGGATTTGTGTTGGCCCATGGATTGAGATCCATGGATCCCAAAACCCTATAAATAGAGAGGCATACCCATGCTCTCTCTTTACACAGAATGCTTGAGAAGCATCTCTCTCTCTCTTTCTCTCTAGACGTCAACCCTCTCTATCCCTCTCATGGTCGTCCACCATGGATACCATGGAGAGGTTCTCCGTCGCCGCAACATCGTCGTTATGCTGCCCGATCGTCTGCTCGTGGATCTCCGTCTCCTTCTGTGCGCCTCGCTCGTGAAGAAGACGACGGATCTCGTGTGTCGAGATCAGGAGATCCGCCACTTGGATCATCAACATGGATTGCGAGAAGCACGCGGTTCATCCCCGCGCTCGCAAGCGTCTCCTCCGTCGGATCGGACTTGAGACAGGAAGTCTCTTCGTTTAGAGACTCGATCGCAACCACGCTTCAAGAGGTAATCCTATTACTTGTTTGTGGTTTAGACGAAACGATTCGAGAAGTGTTCTTGTATCATGTGGTTTCGTCGTATAAAATTTTTTGAATTCCGTTGCATCGAGCAACTAGTCCGACTAGTCGCTCCTTGTCGTATTCGATACGGCGCACACGCTTCCGTGTTGCGCTTGAGGATCAAACCATATCCTTCAAGTGGTATCAGAGCCAGGTTGACGGTTTCGAATATGATTCGCTAACCGAGGACGACTTGGGTTCGTTACGGTCGCGAAAGTTTTTATCGCATTTGATTTCGCAGATCTGTTTAGTAAATAAATTCGACACTTTTAAATTGTTTAAACATGAATTTAATATTTGAAATTTGTTCCCCATTAAATAAGGAAACCATAGGATCTGAGTTTGCGTAAATCGGATTTCGTTTGCTCTAGATATGGTTGTTTTAATGAACATGTATTCACTATTACGGGAACTGTAAATCTTAACGTAATTAAGGAGTTAATTACTGTTTAGAGACGCCTCGAAATGCGTGCAAATCACATAGGTTCTGTTGTAAATCAAGTTAGCAAACTATGGAAACTTACTTTGCTTAATTTGGATTTAAATTGATTGAGATATGCTAATTTTAGTAAGTAGGGGTCACTGCTGAAATTACTTTCCTAATCAAGAACCATGTGATTGTCAATTAGTGAAATTAATTGTTAATTTCATGAAATAATTATGGAAAGTATTTGAGAAATATTGGAATATGATCATTTCCTTAATTGACTTGACCTCAACCAATTAATTGATTAGATGTGATCTAGATCATAATTGGAAACACAATCATCAAACTCCTTGCTTGAATAGGATTGGGAATTTGTCTAGCAAATTTCCTTATAATCAAAATTGTTTTGATTACTATATGGTATAATTTCGGTTGAAGAACCGATGATCATCTCAAGTACAAATTAATCAATTTGGCATTATCCTTTCCCGAGACGGATATGGTGTCTAGTCGGGGATCGCTGGGGTAGCGGGTTGCAACGTATGCGGTCCGTCCCACTCCCGCCGGTACTGGCCATGACAGCGAGTAGGGCCGGGATAATGTCCGAGGGATTAAGATGTATTTTTCTAATTATTAAAATACGAATTAATACGTACTTTAAGAATAATACCATATATATTCAAGTAAGACAATCAAGTTTGATTGATTGAATTGGATTGATAATTAATTTAATACGATTGAATTGATTATGTCCAATTAGAATACTCTAAAATGATTAGAGTTGATAATTCCCTTAGAAGAATTGATTATATGAATGTGATTCATAGTAATTAATTAAATTTGAATAAGAGATGGAGGATCACATAAGTGACATCCATGGTCTCCCGTCAAGGCAAAGGGTTTCCGTCGCCAGGGATTGTATATAGGAGACGCATGTACGAAGTGACAGCTCCTATATACAAGCGCATCTGGATCGGACTCTTTGCTTCTCGAAAGAGTAAGGCCGTATGCGTAGTGACCCCAATATCGGATCCTCATATTATTGGGGCGATATTGGATTGCGCATAGCAAGTTCTATTCCTGTTGATGGTTGGTTCAATTAATGACGGGTCAACATCACCTTAGGGGTGGTGGGCCCGGGTATTAAAGACCGAATTGGGAGATGCAAGTTGGACTTGCAAGGTGGAATGTGTTCCCGCTTCTTTTTATCTGAGTTGCAGTTTCTCATATTATTGGGATGTAACAAAGATAAGGAAGGAGATCCCATATCTTGCTGAGATATGATGGTAAGTATATCTCTTACATTGAAAGTGATTAAGAGAATGAACTTTCAGTGTTGACAAGGTAAGACAACTTTGATATAAAAATTCCTAAATCAAAGTAAATTAAATATTTATATATATTTATGCAAATTTCTTATTTCAGATAATCCTTCATTAATCCCACTCAATGTTATACTCAATAATAACCAGTAAAATATCATGAATTGGACCCTTGATCCAGATATTATGCTTGCAATTGGACACATAATATATGTGATTGCAATGTGCAAGTTTCCTCATAATAATGAGGAATGATAATTAAATAAGACAATAGGACTAAAACCCTAGAGTTTGTATGTCTCTATAAGTCTTTATCACATCGAATGTACTTTGGAAGTGACAAGTCGATGATGATCGTAATTGTTAAATAATCCTTATAAAATCAATAAAGATTTTTTGGCATGCATATGTGCTCTTGACATGAATGACATGGTTCTCTGCATCATGTAGAATGGTAGCTCTATAAGAGATGATGTATTCAAATTGTTTGAGTACCTACCTGAACCTATGTTTTTTAAAAGTTTAGATGGATGTAGATGATGAGTGTCATCATTCTACTGTCTATACTCTAGTCATTCATGAAGCTTCATAATATTCATATTGTATGAATTAGGTGAAGCATGTATAAATGTCGAAATGCTCTTACATTAAATTCTTTTGAATTTAACATAAGAGATCCTTAGTCTTAAGCAATGGTTGTTTATAGATAAAGGGAGCGCAGTGGAAGCATGGGTTGGACCCAAGCGAGAAGTATAATCAAAGAGTTGACTGTACTTCTGTGACTTCCATATGACATCCAAAGAGTTGGATGAATGCCAATACTGCAATATGTTGATGTGTTGATAGTATGACTATCAAATCTATCTAGAATCCTTAGAGAAGGAATCAGATAATACATCAGAATAACCTACATATAATCAATGAAATTGACTTACTTATTTGATAAGGTATAGTCTAATAATTGTATCTCTATCTTCTAATAACACTTGCAATTGGTTGCATATGTACTAGAATATTAGAAATTTGATCTTCAGGTTTGTTGTTCATCCATGTTGAAAGTGATGCAAGAGTTGCAACAATTTCCATTGGATCAATAAACTTCATATTTTCAGTGGGAGGCCTTAGTCTTAGAGAATGTCTCTATGACCTAGATATTAGAATACACTCATTGTTTATTTCTAATTGTTGGATACAAACATGAATTCTGTAATAAATCTATCATAAAGAGTTATGATGGAGATATGTCAGATAGTAATCTAAAATCTAGTGGACTCTACTAAATTAGAAAATTAATGAATGGTTCATTAAGATTTCTAATACTGAAAAATTAAACCTTCAAAGATCAATAGGAGGATAATAGATCATTTGACAATGATCTGGCATCAAGTTTTGGACATATGTCTGTTGATGAGATCAATGGACTAGTAAGACATGAAACTTTAGATTGTATAAAGATTCAAATCTCACATACTTGTGAATATTGTATTCAAAGTAAAAATGTCCAATACACCCTTCTTTGGGAAAGGTGTAAGATGTTAAGGTATTCAAGATCTCATACATATTGATGTATGTGAATCATCTATATCAAAATAAACATTATGGACATGTGATATCTATTAGTGATTATTTGTGATATGAAATTTCTTCTCTTCACTTAGAAAATTTGAAATGTTCAAAGATTTCACAATTTTGGTTTAGAACCAAAGTTTGAAGGAAGATGAAATGAATTTGATCTAATCAAGGTACCTTGTACCTATTAGATGAATTCAAGGAATACCTTATGGAGATGTGAATATCATTTCTATCTCACCCCTCATAATGAGCCTTAACTCAATAGAGTTGTAGGGAGATGCAATTGATCATGTGTGACATGATTTGATCAATGATTAATCTTAGCATAATTATCTCTTAGTTTCCAGGTATATGTGGTAGAGACTACATTATACACTTAATAAGGTCCCAAGCTAGTAAGCTGGAATCTAGCACCAGAGAGTGCTACTTCATTAGGAAAATAAAGGATGGTATTAGATACCTACTTTATGACCTTGAGATTCTTAAAAGATCTCATCTTTGAGAATATGATTCTTATAGGATGACTCTCTTGAGAATCAAGATGAAAATGAAGTAAAGGAACTCATTTAATCTTGAAAAGATAATGAGGCTCCTGAAATCGGAAACTAAAATAGATAATTAAAGATGAAACATTAATACCTCTTCAAATAAGTTTGAGGATGAATTCCATGTGTCAGTTAAATCTGAAAATGATCGAACTTCATGTGATGAAGCTCCTGAGGATCATGACATGGAAAGATGGATGTTAGTAATAAAAGTCTAATGTAGACTTCATATACAAGTGTTGTATATGGACCCTCGAGGATCCACCTATATGGGTCAGACCCATTAAGGTGTAAATGGATCTTCAAGAGAAAGAGGGAACCTGATGAGAAGGTATAGAATTTCAAAGAACGGTTCGTAGCCATGAGCTACACACCGAAGAGAAGGCATCGCTTGCGATAAGACTTGCTCTCCAGTGACCTTGCTTTAACCCATCAGAATATTGCTAACTATAGCTACACAACTTATCTATGACATCTTCATGGTGTGAGTCAAGATTGCATTCCTCTATGAATACCTCTCTGAGGATATTCATATGAAGTAGCCCCAAGGCTTCATGGTTGAGGAAAGCAAGGTGTGCTAGCTGAAGAATTCCATCTTTGGACTCCAATAAGTTTCTTGTAGTTGGAACATAAGATTTGATGAAATTATAAATGTTGTGATTTCAGATAAAATCTTGATGAACCATGTGAAGCTTAGTGGGAGTGCCATTGTGTTCATCGTGCTTAATGTAGATATTATTTTAAGAATAAATAATCAGTGTTTGATAATTTAGTTGTTTTATACCTTGAGATACGATCTCGAGGATACCTCTTAGATCTTAGTTCTAAAGTAGCTCAGAAGCAAAGAGAAGAGGATATTGGGACCGTCACATTAGTAGTACACCTTGGACTTATTCCATTTTTTTGGATAATTCCAAGAAAGGCTTCTTTCCTTTAAGATATGGTACTGACCTATCTAAAGGGGTAGCACCTCAAAGAGTTGAGGAAGTGAATGCTAGAACTACTTGCACTTGTGCATCAGTTATAAGAAGCTGAATGTATGCTAGATGTGTACAAGAACCAGATGTCTACCATGCAGTGGGAGTAGTAAACTGTTACTAATCCTACTATGGAGATAAAACACTTGATTGCAGTAATGACAATATCTTCAAAGATGATGAAACTTAGAGATAGTGATCTCAAATTCTTATCTTCAAAAGTTTAAGATCTTATAGATGGTGATCTATAAGGGTCTTAACTGTAGATACCTTAGGAGATAGAGATCTCCAGGAATGAAGGTATTCTAATAAGGTTTATGGGAATACTGGTTATGATAATTAATAAGATGTAGTGTCAAGGACACTATAACCGACAATATTGAGTATCAGTTGCATGAGATGCAACATTCGCATTGGATGTGAGCACTGTTACTAGGAGATATGCAAGTGTCGTAAAAGGAGTTGGCATAGTCTCTTGGGAACGGAGTGACTGATCAGCTTACCTAGCTATTTTCTAAATAGCCTATGATTGTCACATGAGTGTGGATTTAAATGATTAGCCCATTAATGGCTCTTTGGGCTAGTGGGAGATTGTTGGACATGCGAGCCCACGGCGAGCCATTATGCAATAAATGTTATTGCAATTCACTCCTTAATCTGAAATAAAGAGTACATAGTTTGCATAATAGGTCCCTTAGTGCAATTAGGGTTATGTACCATGGCCATCTTAATGATCATACAGCTGTTGATTCAATTATTGAATCATAGAGGCTGGTGCTTAGATGAATATCTAATGAGTTAGATTGAGGACTCATCAAGCACCATCAAATGATTATTAAGAGATGATCTCCAACCTGAGTAGGAAATGGCAATCCTTTCTCAGTTACGCTGATATCTGACCGACTTCTTGATGCAGGTCCTCTGCATAGGAATAGAGATTCGGAGGTGTCAGATTAGTTAGGTCTAAGAGTTGACTTAACGAGATCGAGATAACCAAAGTCCTATATCATATGCTGTCATGATATAGGCACACATCCTCTGACCGGAGACAGATGTGTTACTATATGTCTGAGTATGTACATTTGGCAGACCAATAGGTTGATGACCTAATCAAGGTCTATACACTGGCGCGCTGGTGTGCATATAAGGACATATGAGTAATACGATCTCTCAAAGGGATCATACAGGTTCACTACTGAACCGGAAGACATGAGCTCACTCATGAGATATTGGGAAGAATCAAATTCCGTGCGCACGGTCGTCTCGCTTTGGAAGCTTGACTGAATTTGTTGGTTTGATATATACTTTGGAAAGTATATGATCAAGACCTAGGTATGATATATGCTTTTGGAAAGTATATGATCAATACCGACTCCCAATGATCGAATGAGAAACTTACTGATAAAACCATGAAGTAGACAGTATAAAGTTGATCCAATACTTCGGGTTTAATCTGAGTCTTCCAGTATGCAGGATGTACAGGTATTAGGAATACCTGAGGGTGATGTGATCATAAACGATTGTATAACCATGACGCTTCCATTCCTAGGGAGTGATGAAACGGGTCTGGATTTTAGTGACTCCTCTCAGTAGAGAAGTAATCTTATCTTAGTCCAATTATTGGACATTGATCTGAATATGATTCAGATGCAATGAGAAGATTAGATTTGCGGTCTTGATCTAATCAAGCATCTATGGGAGGCTCGCGATCTGGATTTGAGATATGATCTCAATATCCATGTCACTATACGTGGAACAATACAATCGCCCTGTCCTTATCTTCAAGTATCTGCGGAGAAAGTGCATTATCCTTGAAAGAGTTCATGGATAATTCTATTGTTTATTTATGTATCCGAGCATTGAGGAAATGGATAATTTAATGTGATTTAATTATCATGATTTATATGAAATCGATTCATATTATAAAGAGAGTTGTCTTAGATAATTAAATATGATTTGATTATCAAAGATGTAAATAATGTGAATATGATTCATGTTATTTGAGAACAAGAGAATAGAGATCCAAGATGATTAAATGTGATTTAATTATCATGGATATGAATAATGTGGATAGCAATATCCATATTAGTCATATATATTATAAATGTGATTTATAATATATAAGAGAGAGCTATTTGTAATTTACATTTGTTAATTAAATGTTAATGTGAATTGCATTCACATTGGACATCGAATTGAGAATGTAATTTACATTTTGTTTTGGGTTGTGAATATGATTCACAAATTTTTCAATGGCAAGATTGCAATGTCTACAAAATAATTGTGAATTATTTTTGTAGAATAATTTGCAACATAAGTTGTTGCAAATAATGGAGATTACATAAAAGATGAAATAGCCACCTTCCTAATGGAGGAGGGTGGACGGCCATCACTCCCATTAGGAAAGGGAGGCCGTCCCCCCTCTCCACATGGAAGGAGGCTTTCTCTCCTTTCATTATCTCCATGTATTGATGATTTAATTTTGTGATTAAATTGTGTTGATTTATCAACATATATTTAATTTAAATTAAATTAATTGTTGTTGGTTTTACCAACACAAATCTTAGCCATTAAAAGAAACACAATCAATGAGAGCCATTGGATTTGTGTTGGCCCATGGATTGAGATCCATGGATCCCAAAACCCTATAAATAGAGAGGCATACCCATGCTCTCTCTTTACACAGAATGCTTGAGAAGCATCTCTCTCTCTCTCTCTTTCTCTCTAGACGTCAGCCCTCTCTATCCCTCTCATGGTCGTCCACCATGGATACCATGGAGAGGTTCTCCGTCACCGCAGCATCGTCGTTATGTTGCCCGATCGTCTGCTCGTGGATCTCTGTCTCCTTCTGTGCGCCTCGCTCGTGAAGAAGACGACGGATCTCGTGTGTCGAGATCAGGAGATCCGCCGCTTGGATCATCAACATGGATTGCGAGAAGCACGCGGTTCATCCCCGCGCTCGCAAGCGTCTCCTCCGTCGGATCGGACTTGAGACAGGAAGTCTCTTCGTTTAGAGACTCGATCGCAACCACGCTTCAAGAGGTAATCCTATTACTTGTTTGTGGTTTAGACGAAACAATTTGAGAAGTGTTCTTGTATCATGTGGTTTCGTCGTATAAAATTTTTTAAATTCCGCTGCATCGAGCAACTAGTCCGACTAGTCGCTCCTTGTCGTATTCGATACGGCGCACACGCTTCCGTAATGCGCTTGAGGATCAAACCATATCCTTCATATCCACCTTGGCAGGATCGACCTCCATGCCCCTGTTGGAGACGATATGACCAAGGACCGTCCCTTGAGTCACCATGAAGTGACTCTTCCCCCAAGTCAAGACAAGATTGACCTCAATGCAGCGCTGAAGCACACGGTCTAGGCAATCAAGACAAGCATCGAACCCGTCGCCATAGACCGAGAACTCATCCATGAAGACCTCTAAACAGTCACCCACCATGTCTGAGAAAATGGATAACATGCACCTTTGGAATGTCGTCGGAGCGTTACATAGACCAAAAGGCATCCGTCTGAAAGCATAATTCCCAAACGGACAGGTGAATGTCGTTTTCTCCTAGTCTTCGGGCGCAATGGCCACTTGATTATATCTTGAGTACCCGTCAAGAAAGCAGTAATGACTCTTCCCAGCTAGCCGCTCGATAATCTGATCAATAAATGGCAACGAGAAGTGATCCTTCTTGGTGGCCTCATTCAATCGTCTGTAGTCCACACAGACCCTCCAAGAAGTGGGTACTCGGGTAGTGATCTTCTCTCCAGACTCATTCACAACTATAGTGATACCCGTCTTCTTAGGTACCACATGTAACGGACTAACCCACTTGGAGTCGGAGATGGGGTAGATAAAATTGGCGCTCCACCACTTTGATATTTCTTTCATGACCACATCTCGAAGATTCGGATTCAGCCGTCGTTGAAACTCACGCGACGGCCTAGCGTCATCCTCAAGATAGATGTGGTGGGAGCACAGAGCCGGACTAATCCCCTGGAGATAAGCTATACTCCATCCTATTGCCTTGCGGTTTCTTTCAAGAACCTCCATCAGACGAGATTCTTGCTCTCCAGTCAAACCTGCTGAGATAATGACTGGGTGCATATCAGGCTCACCCGCAAGGAATCTATACTTCAGCGACTGCGGCAAAGGCTTCAGTTCTGGACAACTGGGAGGTGGCAGATCTGGCTTATGATATGTCTGTGTGAAGGCTACCAGGTCTGCATGTGAGAACTCTCGCTCTGCATGAATCTCTGACGAAGGGCGGCCTGCTGAATCATCAATGAACTGCACTGGCTCGCACTCTGTCATGGCTGTTGGCTCAGAAGGAATCAGACAAGGTAAATAGTCATCGAAATCATCCCAATCAATGTCTGAATCCAAGGGATCAGAAGAAGATGAACAAGATTGAAAATTATCAACACCACTCGTCCCAACACTGTCAGCCTCAAGTGTATCCTCGTCCAAGGGTGTGCTCTCCAAGCTCTCGACTACCATAAGCTTTAGATATAGTGAATCTGTAGGCAAGGCGAGGGTCGGTGCTAGAGGATCTGTCCAGTTGGATTCATCATCTGTCATCACAAAATCATACTCCTGGTGGATGTCTAGCTCTTCCTCTGTCATCTGCGCGGCTTCGCTGGACTGCTTTGAGCATTCTAGTTCTCTGGCTCTTGTTTCTTCGACCGTCTCTATTTGTATGGTTTCGCCCTCTACACGAAAACATACCTTCCCACTATCATGATCGGTCACCGCCTTGGCTGTGGCCAAGAATGGACGTCCGAGTATGATGGGGGCATCGGTTACCGACTCAGGGATCTCAATGTCCAACACACGAAGTCCACGGGGAATTTCAGGCCTTGAATGGTAACGACAGTGTCTTTCAATAACCCCTTCGGCCTCTTAGTCGACCTATCAGCAAACTGAAGGACTGTCCTGCTCCTAAGAAGAGGACCAGACTCGAATCGGTCGAGTAAGGCTGCCGGAAGAAGGTTAATTGAAGAGCCGCTGTCTAACAGAGTACGATCAAACTGCTGCTCTTGAATCTCGCATCTGATATATGGAACTCCTGCATCTGGTCACTTGGCTGGCAGTTTGTTCTGAATAGTGCAGCAAGTGGAATGAGTGAGCACATGGATCTGATCTCTGTGGTTACTCCTCTTCCTGCGGACTGTAGTCTTCTCTTTCAAGTTCTGTTTGAAGAGGGGGATGTGCTCAAGTGCTTCTTGTAGAGTCAGCTGAATATGGAATCGATCAATCATCTGGTTGCTGAACTCTACCTGTTGGTCTTTTTTGGGATTTTCTCTTTTATTCCCCTTCGCTCGGCAGAGTGCTTCTGGAAAGGGGATGGTAGGGGCCTCCTCAGATGGAGGACTAGGAATAGGTCCCTGTGCCTGTGAAGGAATAAAGTCCATACAATCATCATTATTCAACACATATGGATCCGCAATTTGAACAGAAACCTTTCCTTTATTCATATTTTTGTTCTTTTTGTTGTTACCACAGTCCATAGATACAAAAGGTGGTAACACCACAGAAGGATGCTCAACAAAAGTGGATGTGGTGGCCTTAGTACCACCACCGGCACATGTCTTCGCGGCATCAGCACCGCGCTCTAGTTCTGCGTCCAAATTGGTGGCATCAGCACCACCGTCTGCATCTGGTATCACGACGGCCTCAGTACCGTCGTCTGGAACTCCATCATTGGTGACATCAGCACCACCATCTTCAACATCATCAGCGGCATCAGCACCGCTACTCTGCTCCTCTGGCGCTCCTGGTTCAGCTTGTGGTTGTCGCTCAGAAGAGGCGCCGCCGACTGGCATCCTACCGCTCCTAGTAGTCACAAAATCAGCATTATACAAAGAAAGAGACATGTCACTCAAAAAGTCAGTAGGTGAGGTATCCTCTGTAAACTCTACCTGCTTAGACTTCCTTTTCAGATTGTTCGGGTTAGGTTCAATCTGAGCAGGTATGGCGGCCTTGCCTTTGATGATCTCCCTCATCTCCTGCCGGAACTCATCCATTTCTTGCCGGAAGGATGCTCGCTGTTCGGAGAGCAAGCGGGCAAGATCATCTAAAGATGGGTTCTCAAAAGCAGGGGCCTGAGAACCAGATGGGTTCCCTTGCAGGAAATAAGGTTGTTGCTGCTGCTGGTATGGATAGTTCTGGGTAGGATGGGAATAAGACTGCTGAGGCTGCTGACGCTGCCTCCACTGCTGTCCCTGATAGGCAGGACGAGGACCTTGCTGGTATTGTTGTTGTTGGGCATACTAGGGCTGTTGTTGCTGATGTGGCTGGCTGTTCTGTTGTCCTTGAACTAGAGGTTGCTGCTGAGATGAGGAGCCACCGTTGCCCCAACGGAATCCGGGGTGATCGCGACGAATCTCGGGCTGAGGGTAACAGTCGTACCAAATCCCATTGACTTCCATCAATGGTTCCTGCTCAAAGAATGGTGGAGGAAGAACTGCCAGTGGCTGCTCCAGCTGGTAGACCATCATCTGAGTGTCTTGAGATGGCGGTTGTGCTGGGTAGTACTGTAGCAGCGGGACCGGCTCTGTCTGGATATGGTTGAAGTGGCGGTACGAGGCAGAGGGTTGAGATGAGCTGCTACTGCTCAGGTCAGCCCGTGACCTGGGAGGTTGCTGGGAAGACATTTGTGCCTCCTAGATGCAAAGGATCTGCGTCTTCAGGTCACTCATTGTCTTGGCAATCTGGTCCATCTGGGCCATGCCTTGCATCTGTTTCTTCTCGAGGATCTCGAGACGGTCCAGTTTCTCACTGATGATGCCCATGTCGGCTGCGGCTGATTCGGCTTGGGCTGCGGCTGCCGACGAAGTGTTAGGACCTGCATCGATGCGGGCGATCCTCTGAAATGATCCCGCTCCTTGCGGGGGCTTCTGCTGCGTGTAGACGCGGGCTTGGGCCATGACGGTTGAATTTTCTGACATGCCTTCGTAGATGGCCCAAACGTCGTCTTCACCCTTGGAAAAGTAGGACCCACCGCAAGAGGCGTTCACTAGCCCCTGCAGCTCCGGTATCAGCCCACAAAAGAAACTCTGCACTAGATTGGGCTTTGATATGTCATGGTGAGGACACTGGTCGATGAACTATCTGAATCGATCCCAGGCTTCATGGAATTGTTCATTCGGGATCATGACGAAGTTGCTGATCATGGCTCTAGCTGCATTCGTCCGGCCGAGAGGGTAGTACTTCTTCAAATACGCGGTCCGGAGATATGCCCAAGTATCGATGAATCGCCCTAAATGTTTGAGCTAGTAAGCGGCTCTGTCAACCAAGGAGAAAGGGAAGGCGATTATCTTGATAGTGTCCTCGGTCATCAGCCTATCATGGATTGTGTTGTAGATCATTTCAAATTCTTGGAGGTGGAGATGTGGCTCTTCGGTCGGCAACCCATGGAATTTGGGCAGAAGCTGAATTGTGTTGGGCCGAAGCTCAAAATCTCCATGGATAGGAGGGAGTCGGATCCAACGATGAGTGAGGGATGCTGCGGGATTATGCAATTCCCTCATTATAGTCTGTGGAGGTCTCTCAGCATCGGGATCACCTCCTCCTGCATCAGGTCCATCTCCTCCTCCGCCTCCGCCACTGCCCCCAGGTCGGTTTTCTCGCATCTGTGCTATTTCTCTCATGAGATCACCCATGAAGGTTCCCTGGTCTCGGATCTGCCTCTGCATGGTCTCCAGGGATGCTAGAAGTGAATTGTTGATGGCGGCTTGATCAATGAAGAATGGCAGGTGCTCATGATCATCAGGATGCTCTCCTCTGTCAGCCATGTCTGAGTTCTCTGAAAAAGCAAAAGAACCCATCTCAGGTGCCGTCAAATATTCTGAGCTATGCGATGCACTAAATTCTGAGACTCTTGGACTGATGGAAGGGGAATGAGAATGGTGGTCGAGGGGGAACAAGGTGGATGTGAACTCAGGATCAGAGAGCGGGTCTGGACTCTCCGAGGTGGTCCTAGATGAATGAGGAGGAGTGCTGGATAGCGGTGCCGACAAAGTCGGCCTAAGAGACATCCGTCCCATCATCTTGATTATTCGATAAGAGCAAGGTGAATGTAGAAGAAGAAGGAAGAAGGGAACAAAATTGCGCACAATTATGCTGTGTTTTTGATCTTGACCTAAATGTAACTAGCAATCAAACACAAAACAGGGTGAGTTCACCAACTCAACACATGAAGCCGTAAAGGTTCGGCTTTTATCTTGTCAATTTTAGCTTGAATTCATGAATTTATCTTATCACAAGTCCTTAGAGCGCTACACCTAAAGGAGAGAGAGTACTGCCAGAAGAGTATTCCCGTACTTGTCCTCCTCATGTGTAACCTGTAGCTTGCGCTTTTTAAGGTCCTTGTAACCCTTCCTAGATCCCTACTCAGCCAAAGAAGAAGAGGGAGGAAGCCGATAGGCGAAACCGATACTTCTGACCTCACTCGCAATGGAATCACCCGTGAGCGTGCAAGATCCTACTCGGACGCAGACGGCGAGACATACACACCCGTGAAGGCGTGTCCTATGCTCAATACTTCGGACAAGGTTGATGCTCACACAATAGTGAGTCACCAATGGCGACCAAGCCCTACTCGCCTACGTACGATAGTAGCGCCAATACTTCGGAAATCCAGGCGATACACAAGGCAGCCACAAGCTGGGATTTGGGCTCTAATCCTTTCGAAGCACTCTGCTCACTTGGAAGGAGACCTTCCCATGCAACCTGAAAACAAGTGAGGGTGTGACTCTCCCCAATCAATGAGTCCAATTACCAATTTTATTTAGGTCAATGTTTTCTTAGCAGTCCCTTTTTTAATTTTTTTGATGTTATCGCTTCTTTTAAGTGGATTCAAACAAGCGCCTAATGTTTTTGTTTTTTCTTGATTCCTACTTTGTCCAAAAACAGAGGGAGAATAGAGTCGGAAAAGCCAATGCAAGTCGGCACCAAGATGGAAATCTCATCTTTGTGCATAAATGATGGATGCAAAGATAGAGGACTTACAGTGAATCCCAGCTCTCTCCATGCAGGATGCAAAGCAGAAATTTATAAACCTACACTACATGCAGGTATGCAATGCGAAAATCGTCCTAAGGTAGGCAATTGCTAGCGTTAAGAACCACAAGTTAACCACCACTCTCCAATCCTAATGTCCGGTCTAGGCTCACCCCTCCTTCTCTCGACACATCGAGTTTAGGAGAAGCGCTTGGCGGGATGAGCTCGCGGTGCGCGGATCGAAGACTAATGACTAACTGTTTAATTATACTAAGTCCAAATACGATCTATAGGTGCATGCAAAGGTTATTAGTGTGTTTGGACCAAATCGACCAAGAAATTCCTAGAACTAAGGGCTCAATCCACAAAAGAAATGAAAAATAAAAACAAAACCGAAAAATAACTGTCGAAAAACGCGATGAAAACCGCGGTGAGCCACCGGGTGAACAAACACCCGGAAATTAGGCCCAGAAGTTCAAGTTTCCAAGTCCCTGTATTAATACAAATTAATAATCACTCTCTCACAAAATAAAATGCAAACTAATCTAATCACTCTCTCACTCCTCCTGCTCTCTCCTACCGACTCGGCTTAAGAAAAGCCGGCTCCGCCTCCCAAGGTTGCTTCGGATCCCCTAGGCGATCCGCCTTGCTCCACGGTCCCTCGCAAGAAGACAAAGAGATGATCAGAAAAGCTCAACAATATCTATCAAAAATAAGAGAGATGAAACTAGCAATGGTAGACAAATAAATACACTCAAACAAAAATGATGATCTACTCGCTGTTGCTCCCCGGCAACGGCACCATTTGATAGTCACAGAATTGAGAGCGGTCGTATTGACTCACAAGGCGAGTCAACAGTCGGTGCTTTGACCACTACAGAATCCCGTGTAAAATCAACAATTAACCCACACAATAGATATCAAGTAATGAAAAGCAGACGTGAAGTTAAAATTTATTTTTAACTCTACAAACAAGGTGTATATGATCAAGTATGCAGAGAGTTCGAACACAGGGAGCAAGGCAGGGTAGATCAAAAAGTGTGTGTGTGTGTGTGTGTGTGTGAAAGTGATGTAGTGTCTACACTATGCAATGCAAATATTTTTGTGGGTTTTTAATTTTTAATTTTTTTATTTAATTTTTAATTTTCTATTTTGATTTTTAGTTTTCTGATTTTTATAAATTTTATATTTTATAATTTTTTTCTTTTTCAATATTGGAATGTATATGTAAGATGAGAAAAGAGGTGATACAATATTTATAAAAATATGTAAAAACGCTCAAAAAATCAGAAATAAAATATTTTTGGTCTTTTAATGATTTTTTACTATTTTTGTGATTTTTGGGTATTTTTCAAAATGTTTTTGGTATTTTTAAAAACTGAAATAAAGAAAACAGTGAATTAACAATCTAGCCGAGACTAAAATGGAAAGGAAAAATATCAGATGATCTCAAAAATTTCCCAAATGAGTTTTAAAACAAATAGAATAAAATATAGAACCTACAGGACCTGAGTTTGTAATTTTTGGAGTTTTCTATAATTTTTAGAATTTTTTGAAGTTTTTAGTTATTTTTGAATTTTTAAGGTTTTTCTTTTGCAATTTTTAGTGATTTTTGGACTGACACTAAAATAGGATAAAATAGGCAGTAGGTAATTTTTTTGGAATTTTTCTAGGTGTTTTAATATTTTTTTGGTATTTTCTAAGCTAGACAGTGTTGAAATGACATGTTTTTGATTTTTATTAAATATTAAAATGCAAGAAAAATAAAATGCAAAATTATAGCGTGCAAGTGCAAGTTAACAGGAGCTTAACATGATTTTTGTATAATTTTTCGAATTAAAATGATGCCTTAAATAAATAGAGTAAGCACACAAAAATTCACAGCCTGACAGGGGTATAAGTGCAAATATCAAAACATCCAGGGGCACGCATGCAATTTTTCCACAAAATATCGTACTGAATATTCATATTTATGGACCAATCATAAATACCCTAACCTGGGAGGGCACAAGTGCAAAATGTCCCCCAGGACGCGTGACTTGCACGCGCTTGGGAAGGACTCAAAAGTAATATCAAAAATGCCCGAGGGCTTACATGCAATATTTCCAAAGTTTTTACACTTAAACTAACCCTTGGAGTACTAAAATGAAATCCACAAAAGTTCGGGGGCCTCTCTGCAAAAAGTCCACACCTCACGTGAACAGGTCACGTGAGGTGACGTAGTAGAGGACCCAGTTGCAAATCCTTAAAGTCCGAGGGCCTAATTATAAAGTTACAAAATATTTAAACTACCATTTAAAGTTTATGGACTAAAATAAAATTACAAAAGAGCGAGGGGTATACTTGCAAAATTCCCTTGCTAAGGAGATCGAACGGCGGGGGATCTTCACTTGAACACGTGGCGTGATCTCCTTACGCGATACCGCTTCGGCTTGGACGCCTGAAATTAAATGATCTTCTCACGATGGACGGTCCTGGGCATATCAGATCCAAGGGCGGCTGTAGCGTCTGGGACTCCTCCTCGATCCGACGGCTGCGAAGGCTGGAGCAAGAACCGCGGAGGAACGCCGGTGAGGCGAGGTTCCCCAAGGTCCTGCTCCTACTCCGGTGGACCTCCGGTCTTCAAAATGGGACTGGAGCCTCCTGACGGCCAGGGCTATCTCCTGAGGGCTTCAAAATGCCTCGGCGGTGGCCGAGGCTCGCGGAGGAGGAAGGCGGAGCTAGAGAGCTCAACCGAGCTCCGACGAGTGTCAAAATAGCCCCCAGGCTCGAGTCAAAGGGGGTTGGCCTGCAAAACAAGGTGAGAGGGTCCAGGGCAAGTTGCCTGGACCCCGTGGTGGCGACAAGGCGGCGTGAAATGACGGTGGAGCTCTCGGCTGGAGGTGCGCTCCGGCGAGGTGAACGATTTGAGCGATCTAAGTGATGGAACGTGAGATTTTCTTGGGGTTTTTGTTCCTAAGGAGATGACTAAACTAATGCAACGAAAATAAGGGCAAAAGATGGCTGCCTCAACGGTCAATGACCGGAGGGAGGTTACCTCGACCATCGGAGTTGGGGGAGTGGTGGAGACGCCTCCGACCTCCTTCGCCTTGGCTGATGGCACTGCGCTGGAGCTGTCACCTCCAGGTATGCGTGGAGCACGAGAGAAGCGAGGAGGGGTGGACCGAAGGGACTCAAAATTGAATCGAAAGGCCGGGGTTCCATTTATGTGGTTTGACCAGATGACCAAGGCGCTCCAAAGACCAAGGAAGAACGCCTCGCGCAGCGTTCCACAGCCCTAGGTTTCCCTTGGGCGTGAATCGCTGAGAATCGAGGAGCAAAAATGCCTCAGACTCTGATGCGAAAGAATGGAAGATGCGATCTCGATAAATGGTTGAAAAAGGGGTCAAAACTCAATTTGTCTGAAGCTACAAGGGCTAGGACACCTAGTTGACCGGGGTCAACTAGGGTTTGCACCTGGTTGGTCCACGTGGACCAACCAGGAAAAACCCTGGAAAATACTTTTATTAATTCATTTTAAAATATTAAATGGCCGAATTAAATTATGATTATTAAATAAAAAATATTAGGTATTTTATGTAGTATTTTATTCTGAATTTTAATTATTTTTATGAAGTATATTTTTATAAGTTTACTCTTATAGCCCTTATAGGTATATTACCTATATATTTTATTAATTAATTTTTATTTTGGTATTTTTAATTTCTTTAATTCTGTTTATTATTTTATAAAATTATAAAATACTTTTATACATGTAATTATATTTTTATTCTATTTTATTGATGTGTTTTGTATATTTAATAAAATATAAGTATGTTTTCTACAGGTATAAGTATAGGTAGTTTACCTATGTATGATATATATACATATATTTTATTTGAATTTCTTTTGAGTTTTAATCTGATTTTAACACACAAATACATTATACATAATATTTACAAAAATATAAAAATATAAAAATATAAAAATAATGAACAAATAATAAATTGAATATTTTAATCTGTACAAATATACAATGTGGGTCCAAAATTCAACTTTCAAACCGTAGCTCCGCCAAATACGAAACCACTGCCATTAAATAGCTTATTTTATTCTATATACAATTAAAGGTGAGTTTGGTGCATTTGGAGTTTTCATCTGTGAGATACGGGTCTGGAAAGTTGGGATTCTGGATTTTTATTCAGACCATAACTTTTTATCTATACATTATTTTTCAGTGAAATCAATTTTGTATTTTCTATATTTATATATCTACAACTTTCATGTGCAAAGTTTCTTTATTTGATGTATAAAAAGTAGAACCAAAAATAGATCCCAAAATGAATAAAGAATGAATTAAAAAGTATAGGCATTTTGACAGTATTTGACCCTTATCTCCCCCTACTTTATTCCTTGTCAACCTATTCATCAAGATGCCTAGGTCTCAGGGTTTCAGGTCATAAAATATTTACAATATTTTATTCTTTTTCTTTTCTTTTATTTATTCTATAATTTTGGTTTTAATTACAGTAATTTACACACTATTTACAGGTACATGCATGAATGCTAATATGTTCTATTTAATGCTATTTACAGGCATTTGCTAGGGTTTTTGAGGCCAAAATGATAGAATAAAGATGATGAAATGTGGATTCATCATATATAAAGTTTCTTTATTTGATGAATAAATAATAAAGAAAAAATGGGTGTGAAAAATACTTTATTGGGAAATAAAAGAATTGGGTTTTTATTGTATTTTTGGCCTTTATCTCCCTCTACTTTATTCCTTATTGACCAAATCAATTCTTGACATGGTCTCGGGGCTAGGGTCATAAAATACCTTTGCTATTTTATTTATTTTCTTTTCTTCTCTTTATTCTATAATTTTTATGTTAAAAACAATATTATTTACACAATAAATGCAATAAATAATGAAATTCTATATTGTACAAAATAATGATATATACATGCATTAGCTAGGGGTTTTAAGGCCATAATGATAGAACGAAGGTGATGAAATGGATATTCATCACGCCCCTATACTTGTCTTTGCTCGTCCCTAGCAAATACTTATGCAATAAGTATAAAATAAATAAAGAAGAAAAGAAAAAGAATAAAATAAATAGAATTATCAAACTTGTCTTCACAAAATCAAAGTTTGGAGCTCACGTCAGACCTTGGTGTGAGAATGTGTGTGGAACCTGGTCGGGAACCAAATTTAAAACACAACAGCTTTCGAGAGTCACAGAACTCGGTTCAAACCACCTCAATAACCATGTCAGAACTAGCCTACATCATACGCAAGCCCTTATGACTATGAAGATGACTTATACGGTGTAAGTGATAGTGGCTCTCCCCAACTGAAATGATAAAGGATCCGACTTCTCCAAAACGACAATGCAATGGTTCCCCAATCCAACAACTCTTTCCTCGAGGAGTGAGGTATTCCCTTCTAAGTTCAAGTGACAACCATCTCAAGAGGAGGGGGTGAAGAGAAGAATGGACGGTAGCCAATGTAACTACCTATCGTCGGATGCTTGACCTGTGTAGTCAAGTCATCCAACTGCAGGCTCACATGGTATAACTTTGAGGCTCAAGCTTGCTTATTGGCTATACAAATATGTACACTCCGGCAAGTATTTTATTTTCAATCAGGCCTGCCCATTTTTTGGAGTTTTTTTATTTTTTTCTTTTTTGAATATTATATACATCAACATTTACATAAGGAGTTTTTCCTCTTGGCCCAAAAGACTATCTCTCTTTTGAAGCATTATTGCAATCCACACTCTCCTGTCATTAGACCTCATGGCTACTGAACGAGTTGGGGTGCATTTCCCTCCCTAGATGAGGATGAATGTTTGAACTCATGTGCATCTCAAACCGAAAAATCCAATCCTCCCACTACTTCAACTGAGTTGAGCCAAGTGAAAGGTGCAACTATCCAAGTTAGGTCACGATCGACAAGAGTCATGCGTGCGTCTCGAAAAGTTCTAGTTAGTCAATTGAGGTGCCTTGAACCAGCCCTGAGTTTCAAAGAATTACGTTCGAATAGACCTGAAGTACCTTAAATCTAGTTCCCATAAGGTTCCAGTGAATTTAGGTGCAGTAAGGTCCAACCAAGGTCCAATCTTTGACTTTACGCATACTAGTTCAATCATCAAGCTCAATCCTAAGGGCCTGTTTGGTTACTGGGTTGGATTGGGTTGGGTTGAGCTGGGTTGGGGTGGGTGAATAGTAATCTGTGAGGAGGAAGTACCCTTGTGAATAGTAACCAGGGTTGTGCCAACCCAGTCCAACCCAGCAACCAAACAGGCCCTAAAAGAATGCAAATGCTATGCCAATGCTATGTACAATGCAGAAAATGATGCAATTTTTAAAGAGATTTTGTAAGTAAAAAGAATTTTGGCACAAGAATAAAAAATATGTACAGCTATTCACACTGGCATGCCTCTTTTTATTTATTTACAAAAATTAAGAGTTTAGAATTTACAGGTTAAAATGCTATTTTTATAGGTATATACATACAATTGCCTTAAAGAATTTTGTATATATATATATATTATTTTTAAATGATGCATATATTCCTCAAACTTATTTGAAAAAGGTTGAAAATTATAGTACAAAGTAATATTTGCAACTATTTTTAAACATTTGAAAGCCATTTTGAAAAGATTTTTCAAACAATATATTATAAATTTTCAAGATATTTTTACAACCATTTTCAAAATCATTTGCAAATAGGTTTTCAAAATATTTTATTTTACGTAAAGAAAATATATTTTATAAATCAAAATACTTTACAAATCTTGAAAACATTTTACAAAAAGTTTTCCAAACGGGTCAAATCATTTTTCAAATCATTTTGCAAAAATATTTTTAACTTGATTTATTAATCAGTATGTACAAAAGGAATTTGAGGAATGATATGAATTATTTTATTTAATGAATTGTATATGTATATATATATATTATTTTAACCATATTTATTAAGAATAGTACGAAAGTATGAGTTATGGCTAAAGTATATACATGATATATACGACCCCTCTATACTTAGCTTGAGCTATGTCCTCATAGACCGAAAAGAAAAAGAGAAGACGTAACTCGTACTGAGTATAGAAAAGTTTAAGTAATAAACAAATGAATGAATCGTTGAGAAGTTGACTATCCCCCCTATACTTAAGATCAAATAATCCTAAGTATAACAGACTGTATACAAGGCAGGGAGGGTCAAGAGTGAGAACAAACAGATCATCCTTAGACTGTCCCCCCTATACTTGGGGTGAGATATCCCTAAGTATAGTAGAGAAAATCAACAAGAGAGGAGACAGTGGAAGGGATCAAAAATGAAAGCACTCGGGGTGCATACCCCCCTATACTTAGAACAAAATACATTCTAAGTACAGAAGCCCGACAAAAGGGGTGACACCTCTTTGGTAGAAAAATAAAAAGGAAAACGAAAAGAAGAAAAGAAGAACAATCAAATGAAGATACAAGAAGAGATCGGCGAGAATGTACACATCACTCCCCTACACATAGGGTGAAAGATCACTAAGTCTAGGCAATGACAAGAGTGATGAAACGCAATGAAGAAAGAACAACACAGGGTGTACCCCCCTATACTTAGGACAATGTACATCCTAAGTATAAACACACAGATATGGCAAATGATCTGGGGTACATATGACATACGGGAGAGAGACGGAATTTAAGACAAAACACGTATATACAATAAGTAAAGAATGCTGAAGTGCCGGGTGATATCTATAAGCGAATACTGTACTCTCGTCATCTTCTCCCTGTGAGTACGGTGACGCAGTCAAAAAGAGAAAGACACTTGGGTATATAATTAAGTGGGTGTCAGCTACCGGGGAAAACAGATCGAAAACTAAACCCAAGACCCGGTAGCATGAAGTAGATCATCGTCTCATGAGAAAGAAAGGAGAGATTGGAGCCGATACCATAATACATGGAGGAAGAGTGAGCAATACAGAACCCTCCAGGCCAATCATAGTCTCAGGAGGGTACTAAAAGTGAAGAACAAGAGACTCTTTATGCAACGCGATATTCGGTGGACATCAAGTCAGAAACTCACAGGAACACACCGAACACTACAGGACATGGCT
The DNA here is from genome assembly GCA_037367405.1 of Ottelia alismoides. NCBI lineage: Eukaryota > Viridiplantae > Streptophyta > Magnoliopsida > Alismatales > Hydrocharitaceae > Ottelia > Ottelia alismoides. The sequence goes on from JAZKJV010011367.1 coordinate 563,344, forward strand.
CAACCTTGCTAGGGTCGTCAAGATGAGTAGACTCAGTAGAGTACGAGATCTCAGAGTAAACAGAAGACTCGACTCTATCTTCCACCAGATTGGAAACACACCTAGAGAGGAGACCGAGTACACAAATCAGAAGACTCAGCTTCGTGCTCCACCAGAGAGGCGACACTAGAAGTGAAGCCGAGTACCTACAAAATGATGTATCCTCCTGTAAATAACTCTCGGGGAGTGATGCATACTAGGCAATGAATGATCAGAACATAACTCACCCTTGCGAAGATCGTCAAGGTGAGCGGACTCAAAGGAGTCAGATCCATCAGACAGATCATCAGGCCTTGTCTCGATAGGCGACAGGTCGGCTACCAACAGAAGAGAATGGAAGGTCGAGAAAGTGTGGCAACGTTCTGCAGATAACCCTCATGGAGCATACTGCCAACTAAGCATGGAATAATCAAAGGAAGACGGCTCATCCTTGCGAGGTTCGTCAAGGAGAGCGGACACAAAGGAGTCTCAACAAATAGGTCTCGTGCTCCGACAGATCGGACACACAATCAGACAGTGAGACCGATAGTGTATGTCTGACGACTCAGTTTTGTGCTCCACCAGATTGGAAGCACAAACATTGAGTGAAACCTCTCGTAAAGAAAATGTTGCATTCCCCCGCAAATAGTCCTCATGGAGTAATGCAAACTAAGTCATTGAAGATCGGAGGACTGTCGGCCTCAAGTCTTAAGTCCTCCAAAGTAGTCAATCAATCACCAATAGGAGGGCATAAGATCATGGGAGGGATAAAAGATAATCATGTGATGAATCTACATTTCATCATCTTTATTCATTTATTTTAGCTTAAAATCCCTTACAAAACACATGTATATAATACTAACTCCATATTCTTACTAACTTGCATCTGTGTGTAAATATTGCCCACTTATTACCATTTTAACCTAAAATAAATAAAGAAAGAAAGAAAGGAAAAATAAAGAAAAGAAAAAAGGGAAGACTATATATATGTAATAGATACAGGCTGACCCGAACCCCGAGAGAAGGTCAATCTCGACCTGATCGAACAGGAATAAAGTAGTGGGAGATAGGGTCCTTAATCAAAAAAATCCAAAGAAAAAATGTGCGATGTGTATATTTGTATACTACACTATTTTATTTGTACATAACTTGACCTCAAATCAAATAATTTTCAAAACAAAAGTTGTAAATAAAAATGTATCCTAAATAATAAAATAATTACACTATCAAGTCATGTACATAATAAAAGCAACCACAATTGGAAAAAGCCACTAAGCGATAATTGAAAGACCAATTCCGGCTATATATGAACTCAATTTGAACCAAACTCACTTCCATTGTATTCTAAATTAAATTATCTTTAAAATGGTTGTGATTTTATAATTTTTGGAGTTACGGGTGAAAAGTTGGTTTTCTAGGGTGATTTGTACAATTTCACCATTTATTTGTACATATTGTATTTTGTAAATATTTGTAAATATTTTTACTAATTATTTAAAATAAAAATAAAAAAATAAAAAATTTCAAAACAAAAAAAACTAACTAATTTCCTTATTTAACTATGCCAATATGTATATAATATATGTATATAATTGCTATTCTTAAATAAACACCATAAAAAATAAAAAAATTTAGCATTTTTAGTCAATTTAATTAAGCGATGAAAATATAAAAAAATAATTTTTGTAAATATTTTTAACACTAATCTCTCTTTTATCTTTATCTCATTTCAAAAGTTATCTTTATCTCTTATCTTCATTCAAAATTTCAAAAATAAAATTCAAACTCCATTCTCTATCTATTAATATGGCTCTCTCTCCCTTATTTCAACTTGATCAATTTTAGGTGAGAGGAGCCCGATCTCCGAGAGTCTTCATGTCGCAGAAGGGTGCCTAGCCTTTGAGCCGTCCGGTGACAGTGAGTCGGCCTTCGTCGAGGTGATCAAGGTCTTTTCTACTCCTAAAGTGAGATCCATTTTCTCTTGTTTTATCCTAGGTTAATTGTAGTTTACTTTTTGCATTTTTGTTTTGTCACCATTTTTTAATCTAGATTTCAGAATCCATCATAACTTGATTCTTCTCCACCGATCTCGATTTTTCATCTCACATCTCGATCTATTCACGTTCTTTTCTACCTCGCACGATCTCTCACCTCTGACCACGTACGGTGGTCGGAGATCCGTTCCATCCGCCATTCCCCTCAGAACCGCACTCATTCATGTCGTCCTTTTTGATTTTGGGATCGAGCCTTCGTGCTCTCAATCCTAATTTGTTTATAAATAAAAATAAAAAAACAAAAAAATATATTTCTTTTAGTTTCTTTCTAACATTTGTTTTGCAGGATAAATAAAAAACAAATAATATTTTTTTAAAAAAAATTGTTACTGTTTTCTTAAAAAGTAAAAAGTTTTTTATTTCCAATTATTTTTGGTACAAAAAATAAAAAAAATAAAAAAATTCAGTAGTGCCGCTACCTCCATCTGCTCCAGTCCACCGATCTTCACCGACCGCTCCTTCGCCTCGGAGGAGCACGCCAGCCAGCTGTGTCGGGTTCAGCCGCCATCCCCGCGCAACGCCGCACGGCCTATCCCGTGACCTCTGCCTGACCAACCTCGTGACCCCCACATCAGATCGCTCTGCCAGCTCGACCATCGCCGCGAAGCACGCCTCAGCCCTTCGACACCCCTCCGCCGATCGTGGTCCGCCTCCTTCAGATCTGAAACCACCACGCGCCTCCGCCTTTAGTGCCCACCGCATAGGGGTCGCATCGCTTCCTATGCACGCTCACCACCGCAACCCTCCTCGCCATCGTCTGCGTGCGACTGCGTTGCGGACCTCCATCCTCCATCCAGCGCTGCCAGACGCACCGCTTGTGCGTACAACGCCTACCACCGAGAGCATCATCCGCCATCCACCGCCGATATCCCTCCTCTCCATCGTGAAGCCGCCATACGAAGAATCCTCCGTCGACCCGCCGCCACCCAGTTGCTTGGACGAGAAAGAACAAGAAGGTGGCGCCACATATGTGTTCTTTTGACTTTTGATGAGGAACGAATGAACAGTAAACCCTAGGGGGTTGGATTAATAAAAAATTGGAAACATCGTCTTAAGCCCCCCAGAGTTCTTTTGAATTACATATAAGCTTGGACGAATTACATCCACGCCCTCTAGACTTCCAACATCTGCAGAAAAGCCCCTACTCCAACCCAAGCACGTGCAACACACACCCTACCTAGGTAATTTTCATTTCACAACCTGCAAGTTATTTTTATTATCATTTCATGTAAAAACTTTTAAGATTTGCATTTCAGTCCTTGAATCCAGACCTTCATTTGTGTGCTCTTTTCAGTGAAATAAATGTTTTTGTTGGTCAATAAATTTTGCAAAAATCATGCTATGCACATGATGTGTGTATCTTTCTAGCATAATTTATTCATAGCATTTTATGTTTATTTGTTATTATTAAGAAAATAAAAAACAATGGCATTTTCTTTTCCTGAAATTCCAAAATTCATAAAAATTTGAATATTTCTCTAACAATTCTAAAAAATAGATTAATTTACTTTCATTATCTTTTAATTTCTTTGCAAATTTCATGCAATAACTCTTTTCAAAACCCAAAAAAAATGAAAAATACCAAAAAACTTTGAAAAATAACAGAAAACTCTACAAAAATCCAAAAATTATCATTTCACTTCCTCTTTGTAGATATTTGTCTACTTTTTAGCATAAAAATAATTTCGAGAATTTTTGGGCACTTAAAATATTTTTAAGTTGCAAATTACTCCAGTTGTGCACTGTTTAACATTTTTGCCATTGTTCGATTTTTTGAAAAATAAAAAACATATGAAAATTCTACAAAAGTTCTCAAAAATATTTCAATTCCTTTAAAACCCAAAATATTTTCTCTGGATTTTTCTAGTATTTCTTACTATTTTGAGAAATACAAAACAAGTGTGGTGTGCGTATTTCTTCACTTGTGCATATTGTTCTTTATTTATGAAAATAAAAATTGCAAAAAGCATAATCATTGAAAATTTAAAAATCAGAAAAAAATAGAAATAAAAAAATAATAAAAAATTAAAAAGAGAAAAAAATCCACAAAAACCACGGATAGTTTGCCTTTGAGATTCCTTTTTTAATTGATTTTTTGTCGACTATTTGAATAATCCTCAGGAATTGTAGCCTTCCTAAGTTCGATCCTATCTTCTATACAGGTAGATAAGTAGCAAAACATTTCTCTCTCTTCATTATTCTCTTGTAATTAATTTTGTAGCTTGAGAAGAAAAAAATGTTTGTTTTAATCGGGAATTTAGGGGATCGCAACGACTTCATATCCATTATTAATTATCAATCCTAAAAGTTTATGTGTCAACAAAATAACGCCATTGTCAGGGAGGCACAGCGAGGGTAGTTAGATTTCTCTTTTGACCTACTATTCTTGGTTGCACATATTTGTTTTTATTTTTTTTCCACAATCACTCCATTATTCATATTCACTGTTTTTATTTCATTTTTTGCTCATATTTGATAATTGTGTTCTTACACATTCTCTCTTTTCTTTTTCTTGCGAGGACCGACAGAGAGAAGGAGGCGATCCTAGGAGAGCCGAAGCACCCAAGCGAAGTGGAAGCAGCTTGATTCTTCAACAAGCCGCAGAATAGTGTGAGAGGAGGAGAAGAAGAATTGAAGGAGACCGAAAAAAGACTTATTTTATTTTATTCATTTCTAGCATTTGAACCCTTGTAAACGGACATTCATTTGTTGCAGGGTTTGTTTCGCCAAGTACCAGTACACTTGGTGGACCTCACCGATTTTGTTTTCATCGCCTTATTTTTCTTTGTTTCCCACAGATTTCGTGAGCTACCTATTGATTGTTTTAATTAATTTGCTTGAGCCATATAATTAATTAGGTCCAAACACCCTAAACAAGAATTTCTGTACCTATAGAATAGAGCACAATTGGACTTAGTCAAATTAATCTGTTCTTGCCCATTACTAGAAGCTATTGATTAGGAAGGTTCACTTGCAATTGCATATAGGTTAGTTTATTTTTTTGTATTTCAATTCTGTGCGGATTACTTGCATGTAGAGTGCTGGCGATAAGGTACGCATCTCTAACCCCTGCATGCATCATTGTATTTAATCGCGCATTGGCATTTCCGATCTCCTTCCTTATTTTCACTTATATAAGTTAAAAAGGAAATTGTACACTCGGTAGGTGATTCATTGAAAATACTCAAACCAAGTGATAACTGCCTAAAATTGGGACTGCTAAAGAAAACTCAACCCTAAAATAAACGTCAGTAAAAATCATTCTTTTAGGGAGAGTAACCCCCTCATTGGTTGGTTTGCTTGAGCGAGACAGTGACCCGCACACTAGGATAGAACCACGCCCGAACTCTTTTCAGACTACTATCGTGGGGTTAGTCGTTCTCCAGTGAGGATCTCTCCGATAGCCGGTAAAGCGGCATGTGACATCCTTAACAGATTGAATTGATCGGGTAGCCGATAAACGGTCCACAATTCATACTGGATGGGAAAGATCTAACTTTGGGATTGTGCCAGTCTCTTGGGAGCATTGAGTTCCTAACAACTTGCTTTAACCACTCTGATAGATTGTATTCTCACCAAACTCTAAAAATTGACAAGATAATTGACCAAACCTTCACGGTCTTCACATTGTGTTGAGTTTGTGAACTGGGGGTTTGTATTGTGTTTGATTGCTAGTGATAGAGATCCTTCTGCGCAATTTGCGCCTTCATTCACTTTCACTCTTGCATTGACCTTCGTGCTCTCGCATCCTGCCTATTGATATCGAAGATGTCGGACCGGAGTATTTCTCGTTCGGACTCTGCGAAGTCATTCTACACTCCGAGCCATTCACCTTCTATTCGGGAAGACTCGCTTCCTGAATATTCCTCTTTCTCCACTTCACCCTTCACAATATCCATCAATCCACTATTTGAGATTGGCTTTAATCTCGAATTAATATCTAAGACTATATCAATTATGAACACTAATTGAGTGCCATGCACATTTTCAGAGTCAGACACCGGAGACTTGATGCCACCAAAGGGAAAGGGAACCATGTCGGAGCAGAGTGAGATCAACAACACCATGTTAGCATCCATTCAGTCAATTCAAGCTCAGTTTATAGAGCAGGCTAATTTTCAGACCATATTGAGAGATATGATTCTCGAGATGAGACAGGAAAGAGAAGATAGGAGAGAGGAGGATAGAAACAACCCTAGAGGTGGGAATGGGGGAGAAGACCCTAAGGTGGGATAGGAGAGAGGAGGATAGAAACAACCCTGGAGGAAGGATGCTTATAATCTAGGGACAAGACAGACAAATTTTGGATATAAATCCCTACGATTCATGGGCATTTCGAGCTTAAGCCTACTATTTTGCCTCTTCTCCCAATATTCCATGGAAATATTAATGAGGAACCTTATATACACCTCTAGCAGTTTGATCGTATTTGTGGAACGATACACTACCCAAATGTCCCATTAGAGGTAGTGCAAATGACCGCCTTCCCATTCAGTCTGATGGACAAAGCCTTGTATTGGTTGAATCACTTGGGGGAAGGTTGTCACTACATGGGAAGAGTTGAGGTCCGCGTTTCTGAACAAATATTACCCGCTCTGATGACTCAACCAAATGCGATCCTTGATTGCTAATTTCTCCCAGATGCCCCAGGAGCCTATTCACGAGGCGTGGGAAAGATTCAAAGATCTGACAGAGAAATGCCCCCATCATGATATTTCAAAGACCAGCCATGTGCAAAATTTCTTTGGGGGTTTAAGCATAGAGAAACAGAAGCTGGTAGATGCCGCTTGTGGGGGGAGCCACTTTAATAAGGACGAGGATGTCCTTTATCAAATCATTGAGAAGATGGCGGAGAGTTCAGCAGCTCTTTCTTCTTCACGTGCTTTTCAGAAGCACCCCGTCACCTCCCCTGCAGTACCACACAAGTCTGTCAATATGATGACAGCACAAGAAGTGGATAAGGTGGATAGCACTAATCTGGAAATCATTGGAAACCACCTATCCAAAGTAGACATTATTGAGAAATAATCCAAGGATTTTGATAAGCTTCAAGTGATCGAGCAGAGGATGAAGAACCTGGATAAGTTGGATGCCATAACAAAGAACCTGGATCTTCTTGTGAGTAATATCACTGCAGTTCATAGTGTGAGTGCAGCAACTGATACCTCTACTAGGGAGCAGACTTCTTTCAACCAACAGAGTAGCAGAGGACCATCTACAGTTCAGCATGTCTACTACGTGCAGACACCTGATCAGGTTCAACAACATTCACATCAGATAGTTCCTTACCAACAGGAAGTAGCCTACATTCCTGAGCAGTAGTCTCCACCTCCACCTGTGAGTTAGGAGGTGAATGACATCTGGTTCAACCGTGAGCAAAACCAGCCCGTCCGTCAGGGCAAGGCCAATTGGGTTCAAAGCAGGTTCAGAGACCTGCCCACCAGTTTCAGGGAGGTAGACAGCAGCAGTACCAGCACCGGCAGTTCCAGCATCACTATCAGTCTCCACCACAGTTCCAAAACTGGAGACAAGGCCAACCACAACAACAGTCTATGTATTTTCCTCATCCTACCTAGCAACAGACTGCATATCATGGACAGTATCCTCCTCCTCCTCATTTTCAAAATCTGTATGGTACCAACAACCTTCTTACTATCAGCCTCAATGATAACCAATCAATGAGCAGCCTGAGGCCCCTTCAATCAATCCAGTACTGGACCAACTTGCATTGCTCATGAAGAACATGAATGAACTGACTCAGCGGATCGACGACTTGACCACCACCAAGACACTGATTCCAGCACAGGTCGAAGCCAACCCTAACAGCTTCAGATGCAAGGAGCATGTATCCAAAAATCCACCCACCTCCGAGAGAGGTATGACCCTTAATTTTACATGTTTATCTGACGCCATTCATATCAGGAGCGGTAAGAGATTGCAGCCGCCTACGCAGCAGTTGGGGTTGGGAGATCGATCCACTGAGAGAGCATCACCTTCTACATCATCTCCTTCACCAGCAGTCGAGAGGCCCAGTGTAGCAGTACCCAAGTCTAGAGTTTCACTGCCTTCACCGCCACCTTCACCAGGCAGATGTAGATCACCATCAGCAAGGGAGAATATACCAGTCGTAGATTCTTCCTCTTCACCAGCAACAACATCCCGTTCTGTTTTAGATTATATTTTTCCTTCACCTAGTTTGGACAACATTGTACAGATTGATTCTGGTTGTCCTTTTGTACCTGAAGATTCTACTTTGAATAATGGAAATGAACATTTGCATGTTTATTATGATTCAGTGCCATTTCCTTATGCTATCAAATCTAAGAAAATTCAAAAATTAAAAACAACCCTATCTGATCCTGGTGTGGCTGAGATCTTACAGAACATCTTTTTAAAGATGCCACTCCTTAAGGCCATGGAATACATGCCTACAGTAAAAAAGGAAATGAAAGAGGCATGTACAAAAAGCGTCAACCAAGGAAGAACAGATGAAAGGAAACAGAGAAACACATCTTGACCATGGCCACAGTTCATGCCATTAGTAACCTCCCGCCTAAAAAGAAAGATAAGGGAGAACCTCACATCCGTTGCCATATCTTTGATCAAGAATATGATCGTACTCTTCTCGATAGCGGTTCCTCCATTAATCTCATGCCTTCCTCTTTACTAACTGAATTTTGGTTAGGGCCTCTTAAAACAACCAGAATGATCCTTCAGTTTGTTGATAGATCGATTAAGAGGCCAAGAGGCATTTTAGAGGACGTTATTGTAACGGTGCAGGGAATGAAATTCTCTGTTGATTTTCTTATCATGGATATGGACACACCTGCACTGTTACTCCATACCCCGATCATACTAGGTCGACCGTTCCTCCGAACGGCCGAAGTAGCAGTTGATTATGGTACTGGAAAGATCATCTTTCCCTCTCGCAGTGACAAGGTAAAATTGAGACGATCTCTGATCCTAGACCATCACCGCCACCATCAACAGATGATACAAAGAAAGTTATATCAAAGCTAGATGATTGTGATTTTCTTATTGAATTCAAAGAGACAAACCTTTTCATTGATTTTATAGATATCCAGGAGTTCCTTTCCCAAAAGGACTCTATGGAAATCACAATTGACATGAGCTCCCTTGGTGGTCCAATTGAGATAGTTGTTGATGAGCAGTTTGAGCTGATTTCTGAGGATCAATATGAGTTTGTAATGGCACCTTCTGATATTCTGTCGACACACTTTTCTGAGATTACTGATGATATACCTCCTTATGAGAGTTCTGAGGTCCAGATATTTGGGCCATTCGTTGAATTTCCTGATTTATGCACAGATGAGAGACATCTTTATGAGATTATTGCTGAGATATCTGAGCCGTTAATTGATAAGAATATTGAACATCCTGATGATCCCTTCCTTTATGAGCAGAGGTCATTCATTGCAGATCTATCAGATATTCTATTTGCTGAGTCATCAGTAGCCAAGGTGGACAGTCCACAGAGTACAGATCACACACCCTCTACCAGTACCGTAGGAGAGGTTATTGTAGAGCTAATTCAGACCCCACCTGAGCTCAAGGTTTTACCATCAACGTTCAAATATGCCTTCCTTGAAGGCCCCCCCCCCAAATGTTTCCGATCATCCTCAGCTCGCAGTTGACCGCTGAACAAGAATCTCACGTGCTAGAGGTTCTTGAGAAAAACCACAAGGTCATAGGATGGAATATCTCGGATCTCCATGGGATTAATCCAGCATTGTGCTTGCATCATATCTACCTAGAGGATGACTGTAAACCCTCATGTGAATGTCAACACTGTCTAAATCCAAATCTAAGAGAGGTTGTCATGAAGGAGATCAGAAAATGGTGTGATGCTGGCTTTATATAAAACCCATTTTGAATTCCATGTGGGTCAGCCCTTTACATGTGGTCCCAAAGAAATCTGGGATTACGATCGTAAAGAATGACTGTGGTGAGGAGATTCTGACCCGGGTACCTACTTCATGGGGTGTATGTCTAGACTACCGACGCATGAACTCAGCTACCAAGAAGGATCACTTTCCGCTGCCCTTTATTGATCAGATTATTGAGAGGTTGGCAGGGAAAGAGTTCTTTTGCTTCTTGGATGGGTACTTGGGATACAACCAAGTTTTCATCGCTCCTGAGGATCAGGAGAAAACTACTTTCACTCGTCTGTTTGGCACCTACACCTTCAGACGAATGCCCTTTGGATTGTGTAACGCCCCCGCTACATTTCAAAGGTGTATGTTGGCCATTTTTGCTGACATGGTCGGTAATTTTCTTGAAGTCTTCATGGACAATTTTTTGGTCTACGGGGATAGTTTTGACACATGTCTTGCTTATCTAGACCGAGTTCTTCAACGTTGCTATGAGGTAAACCTAGTGATCTCATGGGAGAAGAGTCACTTTATGGTGACTATAAAGGATATGGAGAAATCCTCAAGCGCATCACGGAAGCGTGAGCGTCATATCGGATACGACGGAGAACGACTAGTCTCACTAGTTGTTCGATGCAGCGGAATTTAAAAAATTTTATTTGATGAAACCACATGATCCAAGAATAATTCTCGGATCGTTTCATCTATAACCACAACAAGTATAATGCAATACCTCTTGAAGTGTGGTTGATAGAGTCTCTAAGAGAAGAGACCTCCTGTCTCAAGTCCGATCGTCGGAGAGATTGCTTGCGAGCGCGGGGATGAACCGCGTAGTCCTCGCAATCCAAGAAGTTGATCCAAGCATGGTTGCTCCTGATCTCGTCGCACGAAATCGAATGTCTCCTTCGTGAGCGAAGCACTCGAAGTAGACGGAGAACCACAGAGTGTCGAAGCGGCGGCGCGGTGGCGTAGGCGTCGACGGCTCTCTCCTCTAGGGTATGGTGGACGGCCCCCAAGAAGAGGGAGAGAGAGGGCTGGCGTGTGAGGATAAAGAGAGAGAGAGAGATGTGTGCTACAATGGCATGTAATGAGAGAGCAAGGTATGCCTCTCTATTTATAGGGTTTTGGGATCCATGGATCTCAATCCATGGGACATATAAAATCAATGGATGAGATTGATTTATGTCAATCCAATGGTCAAGATTGTTGTTGGTAAAAGCCAACAACTTGTGATTTAATTTTGATTAAATATATCAAATATATATTAGTACCAAATTAAATCAATCAAATAAGGAGTGAAAATACAAAGGAGATTTTCCTCCCCATAAAGAAGAGGGGTTGACCACCAATTCCACAAGGGAATTGGGTGCCACCCCTTATTTTCCTAATAGGGAGAGCAATCTCATGGATACCCATGAGATTGCACATCTCTTTGATTTTCTCTCTACTTATTTCCAACAACTATTTGTTGGGATTTTTATTCACCAAAATAATTCTCAATTAATTTTGGGAATATTGCAATCTTGACATTAGAAAATTGTGAATCATATTCACAACCCAAAACAAAATGTAATTTATATTTTCAATTAATTAGACAATGTGTATCCAATACACATTAAAAATTAATCTACAAATATAAATTATAATTAGCTCTCTCTCTAATACATTATAAATCACATTTATAATATATTATGAATAATTGGATATTACTATCCATATTATTCTTATTCATAATAATTAAATCACATTTAATTATATTGGATAATTCCTCATACATCATGATAATTAAATCACATTTAATTATCAACTTCTCTTTGCTTAGATCTTATGGAATTGTTCTTAAACCATTTAAGAACAATGCTATTTCTCCTCAGATACTTGGAGATAAGGACATGGCAATTGTATTGTTTCACGTATAGTGACTTGGATATTGAGATCACATCTCAAATCCAGATCCCATGGACCTCTCATAGATGCTTGATTAAATCAAGACCGTGAATCTAATCTTCTCATTGCATCTGAATCTCATTCAGATCAATGTCCAGTATATGGACTAAGATTAGGTCACTTCTCTAATGAGAGGAGTCACTAAAATCCAGATCTGTTTCATCACTCCCTCGGAATGGAAGCGGCATGGTTATACAATCGTTTATGATCAAATCACCCTTCAGGTATTCCCAATACCTGTACATCCTGCATACTGGAAGACTCATGATCATCATGAAGATATAAATCACTTTTACAATGTCATCTTCATAGTCTGATCATTAAGTTTCTCAATCTTGGTCCTTGGGATATGGTACAGATCATATGCTTTCACAAAGCATATATCTTACCTTCAAATTCATATCATGCTTCTAAAGCATGTTGACCATGCATGGAATTTGGTCAATCCCAATACCTCATGAGTGAGCTCATGTCTCCCGGTTCACAAGTGAACATGTATGATCCCTTGGAGAGATCATATTACTCATATGCCCTTATATGCACACCAGCTCGCCGGTGTATAGACCTTGGTTAGGTCATCAACCTATTGGTCTGCCAAATGTACATACTCAAACATATAGCAATACATCTGTCTCCGGTCAAAGGATGTTTGCATGTGATGTGACAGTATACATCATAGGTCTTTGGTTATCTTGATCTCGTTAAGTCAACTCATTGACTCAACTAATCTGATACCTCCGAATCATCATTCCCATGCAGAGGACCTGGATCAAGAGATCGATCAGATATCAGTCTATTGAAATAGGATTGCCATCTCCCACTCAGACTGGAGATCACTACTTGTCAATCATTGATGATGCTTGATGAGTCCTCTATCTAATTCCTTAGATATCCATCCAAGCATCAGCCTCTATGATTCAATGAATCAACAGCTATATGATTATCAAGTTGGCCATGGTACATAACCCTTATTGTACAGAGGGACCATATAGTGCATTCATTCATTCAATATCAGAAAGGGAGTGAAACATAATCAACAACTTTTATTGATAAATCATTTATTACAATAACATTTATTGTAGGAATGGTTCGCCTCGGGCTCACATTGCTAACAATCTTCCACTAGCCCTCAGAACCATTCAGGAACAATCCTTAAACCCAAACTCATTACATGCTGGTCGAAAACCTTCTGTGTCAGAGGTTTGGTAAGAGGATCATCAACATTGTCGGCAGAGGCCACCTTGGTGATGATGATGTCACCACGCTTTTGAATCTCCTGAATGATGTGGTATTTCCTTTCTACGTGCTTGCTCTTCTGATGCCATCTAGGTTCCTTCGCCTGGGAAATGGCTCCTGTGTTATCACATAGTAGCGGGATGGGAGTATCAGAGGAAACTACGCCAAGCTCCTGCACGACCTTGCGTAACCACACCACCTCCTTTGCAGCATCCGATGCGGCAATGTATTCGATTTCTGTTGTTGAATCTGTTGTAGTGTCCTGCTTCTTGCTTCTCCAGCTCACAGCACCACCGTTCAACAGGAACACAAACCCTGATGTCGACTTTCGATCATCAATATCCGATTGGAAGTCAAAATCTGTATATCCCAAGACTTGGAGATCACCATCTCCATAGACCAAGATGTAATCTTGTGTCGTCTTAGATATTTAAATATGTTCTTTACTGCATTCCAATGTTGTTCTCCATAGCAGGATTGATAACGACTTACCACTCCCACTGCATGGCAGATATCTGGCCTAGTACACATCATGGTATACATTAAGCTTCCTACAGCTGATGCATAAGGACATCCAGCCATGGCCTTCTTTTCCTCAACAGTTTGAGGAGCCATTCCTTTAGACAGGTAAATACCATGTCTTAAGGGTAGGAATCCTTTCTTGGAACTATCCATACGGAATTGTTCAAGAATCTTCTTAATGTATCCATGTTGTGACAATCCCAATATCCTCTTTTCTCGGTTTCTGAACAACTCAGACCCAAGATGTAAGAGGCTTATCTGAGATCTTTCATCTCAAAGGTATGGGACAGCCAAATCTTCACACTGGTCATCATCCCTATATCATTCCCAATGATAAGGATGTCATCTACATAAAGCACGATGAATACAATGGCGCTCCCACTAAGCTTCTTGTACACACAAGGTTCATCAGGATTTTGCACAAAATCATAACTCTTTATGGTTTCATCAAATCTGATGTTCTAGCTACGAGAAGCTTGCTTGAGCCCATAGATGGATTTCTTCGGCTTGCATATTTTGCCATCCTCAGTCATGAAGCCCTGGGGGCTGCTCCATGTATATATCCTCCTCGAGGTATCCATTGAGGAAAGCCGTCTTGACGTCCATATGCCAGATGTCGAAGCCAAGATATGCATCTATAGCCAGCAATGCCCTGATGGATTTAAGCATAGCCACATGAGAGAATGTCTCATTGTAGTCGATGACTTCTCTCTGTCTGTAGCCCTTGGCTACGAGCCGAGCCTTGAATGTCTCTACTTTCCCATCAGGTCCCCTCTTTCTCTTGAAGATCCATTTGCACCCAATGGGTTTTACCCCTTTAGGTGGATCCTCTAGGGTCCATACACCATTCTTATGCATGGAGTCAATTTCTGACTTCATTGCTAGCATCCATCTATCCATGTCATGATCCACGAGTGCTTCATCAAATGAAGTAGGATCATTGTCAGTTTCACCTGACACATGGAATCCATACCTTTCAGGTGGTGCAACCACCCTCGAACTCCTTCGAAGAGATATGTGTGTTTCATCTTTATTTACTTCTTCAGTTTCTGGTTCAGGAAGCTCAGAATCCTAAGGAGATATAATGAGTTCCTTTACTTCATATTTATCTTGACCCTTAAGGAAATCATTCTCCAAAAATTTCACATCTCTAGAAATAAAAACCTTTTGAGTCCCAGGGTCATAGAGTTGGTATCCAATACCATCTCTAACATACCTATGAAGTAACACTCATGAGAGCGAGATTCTAGCTTACTTGCGTCCACGTTCTTCACATGAACCAAGCAACCCCAAAACCCTCAATTGATTAACACTAGGTTTGGATCCATACCAGAGCTCATGGGGAGTCTTAGGTACAGATTTGCTAGGAATCTTATTCAGGATATATATTGCAGTCTCTATTGCATATCCCAAGAAACTAAGTGGTAAATGTGCTTTGCTCATCATTGAACAGATCATATCCATGATGGTTCTGTTGCATCTTTTAGCAACACCATTAAGTTGGCAAGTTCCAGGAGGAGTGAGATTGGAAATAATTCCATTCTCTTTAAGGTATTCCTTAAATTCATCTGAGAGGTACTCGCCATCTCGATCAGATCGAATCCGTTTAATCTTCCTATCAGTTTGGTTCTCAACCAAAGCCTTGAATTCTTTGAACTTTTCAAAGGTTTCAGATTTATGACGTAATAGGAAGATAAACCCGTATCGCGAATGGTCATCAATAAACGTCAGATAATATCGATATCCATTTTGAGTCGCGGTACTGAAGGGACCGCATACATCATTATGTATCAGGTTAATAATACCTTCACATCTTGTAACCTTGTTACGGAAAGGCATCCTGGTCATTTTTTCTTGAATGCAATTCTTGCATGTAGGCAAAGGTTGAACCTGTAGAAAATCTTAAGGTCCATCCTTAATTAATCTATTGATCTTATAAACAGACAAATGACCAAGCCTTTGATGCCAAATCTCATTTGAAAGATTTTCATCCTCCCTGGATCTTTTAGGGTTTTTATTAGTGATTGTGACAATCATAACACATTTATCAATGCACAATTCACAATTCGTAGATTCCTCCAGAAGTCAAAATACCATCTGCAATATATTTATCATAACGATTTATGACTAATTTATTACAGAACAAGAATGAATATCCACTTCTAACTAGCTTAGATACAGATATTAAATTCCTTCTGACTTCAGGTACATAAAGACACTCTTTAAGTACTAGGACTCTTCCACTAGATAATGACAGTCGGCAAGTCCCGACGGCGACTGCTGCAATACTTGCATCAGATCCCAGCTAGATGACTATCTCCCCTTCCTCGAGTTTTCTAGTTTCCTGAAACAAATGCAACAAATTGCATAAATGAACAAAAGCACCAGAACCAACAACCCAACTTCCTTCTTGTCCAACGAGAAAGCTGGTTTCAATGATAAAAGTAGATTCATACCTGCTGGGGCTTTACCTTAGTCACCGACTTCAGGTAATCCGGGCAATTACGCCTCCAGTGCCCCAGCTTTTTGCAGTGGTGGCAGACGTCAGTTTTCTTCGACTCTATTAGAGTGGATGCATTGGAAGATGAGCCAACACTTTGTCCCTTCTTCTTTCTCTTCTGGGCTGGGCCCTTCCGAGAACCTTGCTTCCGACCGCGCTTCCCTCTAACCTGTGCAACCATTGCAGTGCCAGCGGGACCATCTTTCTTCATTACGTCTTCTACAAACTTTAATGCAGCAAGAAGACCAGATTTGTCAGTTCTAGCTTATTCATGTGGAATGACACCACAAAGTTATTGAAAGATTTGGGCAATGACAGCAGAATGAAATCAGATTGCATGTCTGCATCCATCGTTGCCCCCAGAGTCTCCAGCTCCGATAAGTACCCAAACATTTTGAGCACATGTTCACAGACCGAAGTCCCTTCCTGCATCTTGCAGCGAACCAGTTCTTTCATAACATTGTACCGCTGGGTGCGGTTAATGTCACCAAACATATCCTTTAGATTCTGCATGATTACCTGGCAAGTACTCATCTCCACATGTTGTTTCTGAAGAACATTGGAGAGAGAACCCAAGATGTAGCATCTAGCCAAGACACGATCTTCATCATACTTGTCATTGTATGCTTTGTCTTCCTTAGATTTAGGGTTTTCAAGCTTGTCTTCTGAGAGCACATAGCTGATGCGCCCCGCCGAGAGTACAAGCTCCAAATTACGGATCCAATCCGAGTAATTTGGTCCGGTAAATTGGGTTGACCTCCAGAAGCCTGCTCAGTGGGTTCATGGACTTCATTTTCTGAAATTAAGAATGCACTATATTAGAACATATAATCATATATTCTATTTTATGATATTTGATTAAGGTATTTTAAATCAAATTATTCTTGCAATGTCAACTTTGAAAGTTCATTCCCTTAATCACTTTCAAAGTAAGAGATATACTTACCTCTATATCTCAAGCAAGAACTGGGATCTCCTCTTTATCTTTGTTACATCCCAATAATATGAGAAACTGCAACTCCAATAAAGAGAAGCGGGAACACATTCTGCCTTGCAAGTCCAACTTGCATTTCCCAATTCGGTCTTTAATGTCCGGGCCCACCACCCCTAAGGTGATGTTGACCCGTCATTAATTGAACCAACCGTCAACATGAATGGAACTCGCTATGCGTAATCCAATATTGCCCCAATAATATGAGGATCCGATATTGGGGTCACTACGCATACGGCCTTACTCTTTCGAGAAGCAAAGAGTCCGATCCAGATGCTCTTGTATATCGGAGCTGTCACTTCGTACATGCGTCTCCTATATACAATCCCTGGCGACGGAAACCCTTTGCCTTGATGGGAGACCATGGATGTCACTTATGTGATCCTCCACCTCTTATTCAAATTTAATTAATTACTATGAATCACATTCATATAATTAATTCTTCCAAGGGAATTATTAACTCTAATCATATTAGAGTATTCTAATTGGACATAATTAACTTAATCATATTAAATTAATTATCAATCCAATTCAATCAATCAAACTCGATTTTTTATGCTTGAATATATATGGTATTATTCTCAAAGTACGTATTAATTCATATTTTAATAATTGGAAAAATACAACTTAATCCCTCGGACATTATCCCGGCCCTATCCGTTGTCATGGCCAGTACCGGCGGGAGTGGGACGGACCGCATACGTTGCAATCCGCTACCCCAGCGATCCCCGACTAGACACCATATCCGCCTCGGGAAAGGATAATGCCAAATTGATTAATTTGTACTTGAGATGATCATCGGTTCTTCAACCAAAATTATACCATATAGTAATCAAAACAATTTTGATTATAAGGAAATTTGCTAGACAAATTCCCAATCCTATTCAAGCAAGGAGTTTGATGATTGTGTTTCCAATTATGATCTAGATCACATCTAATCAATTAATTGGTTGAGGCCAAGTCAATTAAGGAAATAATCATCTTCCAATATTTTTCAAATATTTTCCATAATTATTTCTTGAAATTAACAATTAATTTCATTAATTGACAATCACATGGTTCTTGATTAGGACTGTAATTTCAGCAGTGACCCCTACTTACTAAATTAGCATATCTCAATCATATTAAATCCAAATTAGACAAAATCAATTTTCATGGATTGTTAATTTGATTTAGAACAGAAACCAAGTGATGTTTCACGTATTTCAAGGCAATTCTAAACAGTAATTAACATTTTAATCACGTTCATATTTATAGTTCCCGCAACAGTGCATACATGTTCATTAAAACAACCATATCTCGAGCATACGAAATCCGATTTACGCAAACTCAGTTCCTATGATTTCCTTATTTAATGGGGAACAAAATACAAATATTAAATTCGTATTTAAACATTTAAACAGTGCCAAATTTATTTACTGAACAGATCTGCGAAATCAAATGCGATGAAAACTTTCGCGACCTTAACAAGACCCAAGTCGTCCTCTGTTAGCGAATCATATTTGAAATCGTTGACCTAAGGCTCTGATATCACTTGAAGGATATGGAGAAATCCTCAAGCGCATCACGGAAGCGTGAGCGTCGTATTGGATACGACGGAGAACGACTAGTCGCACTAGTTGTCCGATGCAGCAGGATTTAAAAAATTTTATTTGATGAAACCACATGATCCAAGAACAATTCTCGGCTCGTTTCATCTATAACCACAATAAGTATAATGCAATACCTCTTGATGCGTGGTTGATCGAGTCTCTAAGAGAAGAGACCTCCTGTCTCAAGTCCGATCGTCGGAGAGATTGCTTGCGAATGCGGGGATGAACCGCGTAGTCCTCGCAATCCAAGAAGTTGATCCAAGCACGGTTGCTCCTGATCTCTTCGCACGAAATAGAACGTCTCCTTTGTGAGTGAAGCACTCGAAGTAGACGGAGAACCACAGAGCATCGAAACGGCGACGCGGTGGCGTAGGCATCGACAGCTCTCTCCTCTAGGGTATGGTGGGCGGCCACCAAGAAGAGGAAGAGAGAGGGCTGGCGTGTGAGGAGAAAGAGAGAGAGATGTGTGCTACAATATCATGTAATGAGAGAGCAAGGTATGCCTCTCTATTTATAGGGTTTGGGGATCCATGGATCTCAATCCATGGGACATATAAAATCAATGGATGAGATTGATTTATGTCAATCCAATGGTCAAGATTGTTGTTGGTAAAAGCCAACAACTTGTGATTTAATTTTGATTAAATATATCAAATATATATTAATACTAATTTAAATCAATCAAATAAGGAGTGAAAATACAAAGGAGATTTTCCTCCCCATAAAGAAGAGGGGACGGCCACCAATTCCACAAGGGAATTGGGTGCCGCCCCTTCTTTTCCTAATGGGGAGAGCAATCTCATGGATTCCCATGAGATTGCACATCTCCTTGATTTTCTCTCTACTTATTTCCAACAACTATTTGTTGGGATTTTTATTCACCAAAATAATTCTCAATTAATTTTGGGAATATTGCAGTCTTGACATTGGAAAATTATGAATCATATTCACAACCCAAAACAAAATGTAATTTACATTTTCAATTAATTAGACAATGTGTATCCAATACACATTAATAATTAATCTACAAATATAATTTATAATTATCTCTCTCTCTAATACATTATAAATCACATTTATAATATATTATGAATAATTGGATATTACTTTCCACATTATTCTTATCCATAATAATTAAATCACATTTAATTATATTGGATAATTCCTCATACATCATGATAATTAAATTACATTTAATTATCAACTTCTCTTTGCTTAGATCTTATGGAATTGTTCTTAAACTATTTAAGAACAATGCTATTTCTCCTCAGATACTTGGAGATAAGGACAGGGCAATTGTATTGTTCCACGTATAGTGACTTGGATATTGAGATCACATCTCAAATCCAGATCCCGTGGACCTCTCATAGATGCTTGATTAAATCAAGACCGTGAATCTAATCTTCTCATTGCATCTGAATCTCATTCAGATCAATGTCCAGTATATGGACTAAGATTAGGTCACTTCTCTAATGAGAGGAGTCACTAAAATCCATACCTGTTTCATCACTCCCTCAGAATGGAAGCGTCATGGTTATACAATCGTTTATGATAATCACCCTTTAGGTATTCCCAATACCTGTACATCCTGCATACTGGAAGACTCATGATCATCATGAAGATATAGATCACTTTTACACTGTCATCTTCATAGTCTGATCATTAAGTTTCTCAATCTTGGTCCTTGGGATATGGTACAGATCATATGCTTTCACAAAGCATATATCTTACCTTCAAATTCATATCATGCTTCTAAAGCATAATGACCATGCATGGAATTTGGTCAATCCCAATACCTCATGAGTGAGCTCATGTCTCCTGGTTCACAAGTGAACCTGTATGATCCCTTTGAGAGATCATATTACTCATATGCCCTTATATGCACACCAGCTCGTCGGTGTATAGACCTTGGTTAGGTCATCAACCTATTGGTCTGCCAAATGTACATACATAGACATATAGCAATACATCTGTCTCTGGTCAGAGGATGTTTGCCTGTGATGTGACAGTATACATCATAGGTCTTTGGTTATCTTGATCTCGTTAAGGCAACTCATTGACTCAACTAATCTGATACTTCCGAATCAATATTCCCATACAGAGGACCTGCATCAAGAGGTCAATCAGATATCAGTCTATTGAGATAGGATTGCCATCTCCCACTCAGACTTTAGATCACTACTTGTCAATCATTGATGATGCTTGATGAGTCCTCTATTTAACTCCTTAGATATCCATCCAAGCATCAGCCTCTATGATTCAATGAATCAACATCTATATGATTATCAAGTTGGCCATGATACATAACCCTTATTGTACAGAGGGACCTTATAGTGAATTCATTCATTCAATATCAGAAAGGGAGTGAAACATAATCAATAACTTTTATTGATAAATCATTTATTACAATAATATTTATTGTAGGAATGGTTCGCCTCGGGCTCACATTGCTAACAGACTAAGGGAATTGTATCGGGCATGTCATCTCCAAACATGGTATGGAGGTTGACCCAGCTAAGATTGATGTGATTTCAAAGTTAGAGCCATCGCAGAATTTGAAGAAGTTGAGGTCATTTGTGAGACACGTAGGATTCTATAGGCGATTCATAAAGGATTTCAACAAGATCACCAGACCTTTGACTGAGCTTCTGTGTAAGGAGAGTGATTTTGTTGTCAATGAGAAAGTCCTCTTTGCATTCAATCAGATGAAAGAAATGGTTATTAGTGCTCTTGTTTTACAGCCATCGGATTGGTCTCTTCCTTTTGAGATTATGACGGACGCCTCAGATTTCGCAGTTGGAGCTATTTTAGGACAGAGAAGGGATGAGATACCATTTTCTATACACCATGGTAGAAAGAATCTAGATGAAGCACGGTGGAATTATACAGTTACAGAGAAGGAGATGTTAACAGTTGTGTTTGGGCTAAAAAAGTTCAGATCTTACCTCATCGGTTCACATGTTATTGTATACACGGATCACACTGCTATACGATACTTGCAGGCAAAGAAGGATGCCAAATCATGCCTTATCAGATGGATCCTTCTTCTCCAGGAATTTGATTTAGAGATTTGAGATAAACCTGGAGTGGAAAATGTTGTGACAGCTCACCTTTCCTGTATCACAGATGCGGAGACCTTTGAGAAGAACATGATCCCTATTTCCAAAACCTTTCCAGATGAGGCCATTTTGTATGTGGACTTACTCCCATGGTATGCTGATATTGTGAACTATCTTGTCTCCAAGAAAGTTCAACAAGATTGGTTGAAGTACAAGGTAGACAGATTTCTGTCAGAGATTCATTATTACTAGTGGGAGGATCTGTACCTATTTCGCGAGGGTGCGGATTGTATCTGGAGAAGGTGCATTCCTCTGGAGGAACACACCAGTGTACTTGAATACTGTCACAAACTAGAATCTGGTGGGCATCATTCGGGGAAACGCACGACAACAAAGGTTTTACAGAGTGGCCTATGGTGTCCCACATTGTTTAAGGATGGTACAAAGTATGTTCGAGGTTGTACTGACTGTCAGAAAATGGGAGGAACCGTTGGTTCCAAAGATATCATGCCCCTAAGATTTATATAGATTTTTGATGTTTTTGATGCTTGGGGCATAATTTCATGGGCCCATTTCCTGTCAGTTAGGGATTTCAGTACATCCTGCTCGTCATGGATTATGTTAGTCGATGGGCGGAGGCTATCCCCACCCGAGCCGCAGATAGTCGTACAGTGTGTTCCTTTCTGAAGGACCATATTATTGCGTAGTTCATGATTCCGAAAATACTGATTTCAAATGGGGGAAGACACTTCATTAATAGAGAAGTAAAGAAGCTTGTGAAGGAGTACGCCGTTGAGCACAGATTGCGTCTCCTTACCACCCTCAGACTAATGACTTGGCAGAAATTTCAAATATGGAGATCAAGATGATATTGCAAAAACTTGTACGTCCAGGTAGGAAGAACTGGTCCCAAATGCTTGATTCGGTTCTATGGGCTTATTAAATAGCATACAAGTCTCCTTTAGGTATGTCTCCCTACAGATTGGTGTATGGAAAGCCTTGCCACCTGCCAGTGGAATTAATTTACAAATATTTATGGGCACTCCGTGTATGCAATCTAGATTATGAGAAGGTAGGAAAGAACAAGAAGTTGGATTTGAATAAATTACTAGAATTTCGAGACTTTGCACATGATAACTCACTCATGTATAAGGAGAAAGTCAAGCGTTGTCATGATAAACACATTCGAAGGAAGACTTCCTCTCCAGATCAGAAAGTTTGGTTATTTGATGCTAAGTTGAAGTTATTTCCAGGAAAATTGAAAAGCAAATGTTGAGGACCCTTCATCGTAAGAGTTGTGCATGACAATGGAAGTATTGTCATATCTGGGTTGTCATCTGACGCAGGGCCATTTGTTGTGAACGGACAGTTGCTGAAGACATATCTAGATCGTGATACATTCCTGTCCGTCGTTGATTCTGTATCTGTGGTATCAAACGATGATCTTTTGATTCCATCTTCTGTGTTTGATACATGATCATCCACTCCTCTTGTATATCCATTCGTTTCACTCTTTCTTCTTCCATTTTAGCATTCACCCCTTTTCCGTGTGTGTATATATATGATATACTTAGGATGTGCTTTATCCTAAGTATGGGGGGGGTGAATGATTTGTGTTGTTCATATTCGTCCTATTCATCACTCTTGTTGTTGCCTATAGTTAGGGATACTCTACCCTCAATGTAGGGGGATGATGTTGTTCATATTGTCTTTTTTTTATTTTTGAGTCCATACATTCTCTACATCGATTTTCTCCTTTTGTATAGTCTTCTATAATTAGGATTACTTGATCCTAAGTATACGAGGGATCACCGACCTCTATTCTTTTCATTTTCTCTTTGAGTCGTTGTAGTATAGGAGTCTTTTCACTTTTCTATACTTAGCATGAATTATGTCTTCCTTTTCCGCTCTCTAATCACTATGAGGACATCGTTCGAGCTAAGTATAGGGGGGGTGTCGTATATATTGTATATATACTATAGACATAACTCGTACTTTAATGTTTATTTTTGGGGATATGTATATAAATTCAAAAATCCATGTGTGTATATATAGACTTTGATCACCTTTCAAAAAAACAAACAAAAAAAGCAAAAACTAAAAAAAACAAACAAAAAAAACAAAAATAACACAATAAAAAAACAAAAAAATTCTTGTATATACTTGTATATGTTTTTACTAACCCTTTTTCCTTTTTGAAAAAAAAATTACAAAACCAAAAATCGATAAAAAGTTGCATAAAAAAACTCTTTTTGCATGTGCATCATTTTTCCTTTCTTTTTCAAAAACCCATAAAAAATTCAAAATTAGAAAATTGTTTCAAAAAAGAATTTTCTTTCTTTTTGCATTGTACATATTTATTGCATTTGCATGTGCATTTTTCAGGATAGTATTGACATTTAAACTAAGTCTGGAATAAAGTTGAAGAATGGAGCTTAGTTGGACCTTAATGCACTTAATTTCAGAGGAACCTTATAAGAATTTGAGTTAAGACTTTTCAGGTCCTAGTGACTTAACTTTTGAGTCCATAAGACTATGTTCACATGTCATCTTGATCAGTCTAATTAGAACATTTAACAACACATGCATGATTCTTTCAGACAGTGGCTTATCTTGGACAAGCACTCTACATGTAGCTCTTCATAGAGGAGGTAGTGAGGAGGCAGAATCCTTTGGCTTGTAGTAGCATACGAGGGTAGTACATCTAGGCGGAACCTCTCATCTTCCTCTAGGGAGGGAAGTGCGTCTCAACTTGGTCTAGCGACGTTGAAGTCTAAAGATAGGATGCTGTGGGGTTGCAATAATGCTTCAAAAGAGGGATAGTCTACTAGCTCAAGAGGAAAAACTCCTTATGTACACGTTGCATCTTGTATATATTTCAAAAAAGAGGGGAAATACAGAATCTCCAAAAGTGGACAGGCCTTATTGAAAATACCTGCCAGAGTGTATAAACAAGGATAAAAAAGGAAATTAATAAGAGCTTCAAAGTCAAATATTTCTAAGCTTACAACTGGATGACTTGGCTACACTGGTCATGCATACGAGGATAGGTAGCTACACTGGTTACTGTCCATTCTTTTCTCCATCTCCTCTTCTTGAGATAGTTGTACTTGAACTTAGAAGGGAATATCCCCGCTCCTCGATGAAAGAGTTTCTAAACTGGGGGACTAGAGTTACCTTGCTGAGGGAGGCTGTTTCTTTGCTACTTTTGAGATGGGGGAGCTATCCTTCACTTACACCATACAAGTAAAGATTCATAGTCATAAGAATTTGTGTATGTAGACTTGTTCTGACCTAACTATTGAGGAGACCTGAATAAGAGTCTTATGGAACTTAGAGGCTGTTAGGTTTTAAATACATTTCCCATTAAGGTTCCGCCACACTAATAATCCAAAGGTCTGACAGAGCTCCATACTACAATTTTATGAAGATAAGTTTAATATTCAATATAATCCTAATTTCTTCATTGTTCCTTTCTTTTTCTTTTTATTCACTTATTCTTTCAAATAAGTGTTTGCTAAGGGACTAGCAAAGGTAAAGCATAGGGGGATGATGAATCTGCATTTCATCATCTTTATTCATTTATTTTAGCATAAAATCCCTTACAAAATACTTGTATATAATACTAACTCCATATTCTTACTAACTTGCATCTGTGTCTAAATATTGCCCACTTATTACCATTTTAACCTAAAATAAATAAATAAATAAAGGAAAAATAAAGAAAAGGGAAAAAGGTAAGAATGTATATATATATATATATATTAGATACATGCTGACCCGAACCCCGAGAGAAGGTCAAGTCTTGACCTGATCGACCAGGAATAAAGTAGGGGGAGATAGGGTCCTTAATCAAAAAAATCCAAAAAAGTATGCTGTGTATTTTTGTATACTACACTATTTAATTTGCACATAAATTGACCACAAATCAAATAATTTTCAAAACAAAAGTTGTAAATAAAAATGTGTCCTAAATAATAAAAATAATTGCACAATCAAGTCATGTATAGAATAAAAGCAACCACACTTGGAAAAAGCCACCAAGCAATAATTAAAAAACCAATTCCGTCTCCATATGAACTCAAATTGAACCAAACTCACTTCCATTGTATTCTAAATTAAATTATCTTTAAAATGACTGTGATTTCATAATTTTTGGAGTTACGGGTGAAAAGGTTGTTTTCTGGGGTGGTTTGTGCAATTTCACCATTTATCTGTACATATTGTATTTTGTAAATATTTGTAAACATTTTACTAATTATTTAAATAAAAATAATAAAAATAAAAATAATTTTTTTTCAAAAAACTAACTAATTTCCTTATTTAACTATGTATATAATGTACCATATGTATATAATATATGTATATAGTTGCTATTCTTAAATAACCATCACAAAAAAATAAAAAAAACATTTTTATTCAATTTAATTAAGTGATGACAATATAAAAAAATATTTTTTGTAAATATTTTTAACACTAATCTCTCTCTTTATCTTTATCTCATTTCAAAATTTCTCTCTTATGTCTTATCTTCATTCAAAATTTCAAAAAAAAATCAAACTCCATTCTCTATCTATTAGTATGGCTCTCCCTCCCTCATTTCAACTTGATCAATCTTTAATGAGAGGAGCTCGATCTCTGAGAGTCTTCTTGTCACAGAAGGGTGCCTAGCCTCTAAGTCGTCCGGTGATAACGAGTCAGCCTTCGTCGAGGTGATCAAGGTCTTTTCCGCTCCTAATGTGAGATCCATTTTTTCTTGTTTTATCCTAGGCTAATTGTAGTTTACTTTTTGAATTTCATTTCATCGTCATTTTTCTTATCTAGATTTCAGAATCCAACACAACTTGATTCTTCACTACTGATCTCGATTTTTCATCCCACATTTCGATCTATTTGTGTTCTTTTCTACCTCGCATGATCTCTCACCTCTGACCACGCATGGTGGTCGAAGATTCGGTTCCATCCGCCATTCCCCTCGGAACCGTACTCATTCATGTCGTTCGTTTTGATTTCAGGATCGAGTCGTCGTGCTCTCAATCCTAATTTATTTATAAATAAAAAACAAAAAAAAACAAAAGATCATATTTCTTTTTGTTTCTTTCTAACATTTGTTTTTCAGGATAAATAAAAAAAACAAAATAATAATATTTTTTTAAAAAATGTTACAGTTTTCTTAAAAAAATAAAAAATAAAAGTTTTTTATTTCCAATTGTTTCTGTTACAAAAAAAAATTAAAAAAATTAGGCGGTGTCGCCGCCTCCATCTGCTCCAGTCCGTTGATCTTCACCGACCGCTCCTCCGCTTGGGAGGAGCATGCAAGCCAGCTGCGTCGGGTTTAGCTGCTATCCTCGCGCATCACCGCACAACCCATCACGTGACCCTGACCGACCTTACGACCCCCGCATCAAATCGCTCCGCCAACCCGACCATCACCGCCAAGTGCGCCTCAGCCCTTCGACGCCCCTCCGCCGATCGTGGTCCGCCTCCTTCTGATCTGAAACTACTATGGGCCCCCGCCTTTGGTGCCCATCATGCAAGATCACACCGCCGCCTGTGCGCGCTCGCCACCACAGCCCTCCTCACAATCGTCCTCCGTTTAGCACTGCCAGACACGCTGCTTGTGTTCACGACGCCTACCACCGAGAGCATCGTTCGCCATCCACCGACGGCATCCCTCCTCTCTGCCGTGAA
Organism: Ottelia alismoides; assembly: GCA_037367405.1. NCBI lineage: Eukaryota > Viridiplantae > Streptophyta > Magnoliopsida > Alismatales > Hydrocharitaceae > Ottelia > Ottelia alismoides. Next base: position 590,846 of record JAZKJV010011367.1, read on the forward strand.
GCCGCCACACAAAGAATCCTCCGTCGACCCGCCGCCGCCCAGTTGCTTGGACGAGAAGAACAAGAAGGCGGCGCCACATCTGTGCCCTTTTGGCTTTTGAAGAGGAACAAAGGAACAGTAAACCCTAGGGGGGTTGGGTTAATAAAAATGGAAACATTATCTTAAATCCCCCTGGAGTTCTTCTAAATTACATATAAGCTTGGACGAATTACATCCACGCCCTCTAGACTTCCAACATCTGTAGAAAAGCCCCTGCTCAAACCCTAGCACGTGCAACGCACACCCTACCTGAGTAATTTTCATTTCACGACCTACAAGTTATTTTTATTATCATTTCATGTAAAAACTTTTAACATTTGCATTGCAATCTCTGAATTACAGACCTTCATTTGCATGTTCTTTTCAGTGAAATAAATGTTTTTGTTGGTCAATAAATTTTGCAAAAATCATGCTATGCTCCTGTTGTGTGTATCTTTCTAGCACAATTTTTTCATTGCATTTTACATTCATTTGTTATTATTTAAAAAAAATAAAAAACAGTGTCATTTTCTTTTCCTAAAATTCAATAATTCATAAAAAATTGAATATTACTCTAAAAATTCCATAAAAACTAGATTAATTTCCTTTCACTGTCTTTTAATTTCTTTGTAAATTTCGTGCAATAACTCTTTTCAAAACCCAAAAAAATTGAAAAATACCAAAAATCTTTGAAAAATCAAAGAAAATTCTAAAAAACCAAAAATTGTCATTTCACTTCCTGTTTGTAGATATTTATCTATAGTTTAGTATAAAAGTAATTTCCAAGAGTTGTGGGCATTGAAATATTTTAAGTTGTAAATTACTCCAGGCTGTGCACTGGTTAACATTTTGCCACTGTTCGATTTTTAGAAAAATAAAAAAAATCTGAAAATTATACACAAGTTCTCAAAAACATTTCAAATCCTTTAAAATCCAAAAAAATTTCTCTAGATTTTTCTGAGTATTTCTTACTATTTTGAAAAATACAAAAAAAGTGTGGTGTACGTATTTCTTCATTTGTATGTATTGTTCTTTATTTTTGAAAATAAAAATTGCAAAAAGAAAAATCATTAAAATTTTGAAATCAGAAACTAAAAAAATTAGAAATAAAAAAATAATAAAAAATTAAAAAAGAGAAAACTCCATAAAAACTAAGGATAGTTTGCCTTTGATATTCCTTTTTCTTTTAATTGATTTTTTGTCGATTATTTAAATAACCCTCGGGAATTATAGCCTCCCTGAGTTCGATCCTGTCCGCTATACAGGTAAATAAGTTGCAAACATTTCTCTCGCTTCATTATTATCTTGTAATTAATTTTGCAGCTTGAGAAGAAAAAAAATGTTTGTTTGAACCACGAATTTTGGGGATCGCAACGACTTCATACCCATTATTAATTATCAATCCTCGAAGTTTCTGTGTCAACATCAGATCAGTCACAATACGGTCCCTCAAGTCAATCAAAGCAGCTGAGATGGCTCGAGATGTAAGAAGGAATCCTCTAAGTTCTACAGTAGATGGGAGAGTCAGGAGATTGAGGATGGATCAGTCAAGGAGATGAGTGAAATCATGTGGGTTCCTTAGCACCATCGCTATGAAGTACATATAGAGATAATACATCAATCCTCTGAATCAAGACGGGAGGAACCACATAATAGATCATCTAATTAAAGCTCATGGAATCACCATCAAATCATCAAAATACATCACATCCTCAATCTGGTGTGCGAGATCTAGAATCATCAATAATGAATCACACCTATGATCGTGCAATCATCAAAATCCTCAGTAGGCTCTATGCATAGATCCAAAACCCGGCTTATACAAATAATCAATGTAATCCTAAAAACCTTGATGCAAGCCTTATCTACAAGCACAATAGTCCTGGGTGAAAGAAGAGATGACACGGAGGGAACGAGGAGGGTGGGTGAGATAAAAGCGAACATAGACAAACTTATGGTTCAAAGAGAGGGTCTCCTTGAATCGGACCAGATATGGGGTGATATAGGCAAGGAGAAAGTCACAAAATCCAGCTAAGATGGTGAAGATCAAGACCCAATATCATGACTTAGATGCAAATGAAATATATAAACAAGAGAGAGAGAGAGGGACTCAATGATAAAAAATAACTCTCACTCATGAGACAGAAAACTCGAAGAGAGATGAAAACATAGATGAACTCATAATCACAATCAATGTACAAAGCAAACCTCAGTTCACCTACTCAACACAATGAAGACTGAGATGGTTGTCTTTTATCTTTTGCATTTTAGGTGATTTTCAAGAAGTTGTACAAAACCGAAGATAGTCCTGGGATTTGAGCACTAATCCTTAACATATACATAGGAATAAAATGCACATACAAGGTGAGGGTTTCTCTCCTCAAAGCAATAAATCCATTACAATTTATTTTTAAGGTCCAATAGAGTTAGCATTTCCAATTTTATTTAGGTTATCACTTTTTTTGTTATTTTTCAATGCATGTGCCTAATGCTATTTTCAATTCCATTTAGCATCCTAAGTGAGAAAAATCAGATGGAGAAAGTCGGGAAAACCATGCAAGTTGAAAATTGATGATGCATGCAAAGTCAGAAGACTTACTGTGCTTCTCAGCTCTCTCCATGCAGGATGCATAACAGAATCGAAAAACTACACTATATGCAATGCAATCTGATGAAATCTCTCTAGGTACATAAATTGCTATTAGCGTGAAGAATAATATGCTAATTACCTAGAAATGAGACCCAAAAGTCCGGTCTCTGAAGTGCATCGGTGTCCGCCACAGCGGATCCTACAAGCGTTTATAACACCTCTCGATGCTCGATCTCAGATACAAATAAATAACAATTCAAAATTTGACTAAGTCCAAACGAGGCTATAAGTGTTGGAAATGGTAATTAAGTGTTTAACCTTAATCTATCGACAAGGAAATCTTATGCTAGGGCTCATTCACACAAAATAAAAAAAATAAAATCGAAAAATAAATAAAAAGAAAGCTAAGAAATACACGAAAACATGACGAGGCCCCCAAGGGAACAATCCCTCGGGCACTTGACCTCACGAAGTAGTCAAGTCTAGAGAGTCCAAATTATTACGCATCACTCTCTCACATGAATTTACATAGTAATAAATGCAAAATAAGTTAGACTGATCTTCAAAAATTTGATCTGTCTGCCCTTGCTGCTCTCTCCTACCAGCTAAGTCTGAAAGCTGGCTCCGCCTTGCTTGGGTGCACCGGTCCTCCTAGGAAGTCCTCCCTTGCGCAACGGTCCCTCGTAACAAAGTCACACGAAGACAGAGGTCAGAACATTCATAAAATAATTATGAATTAATAACTATAATAAATAAACCAATAAACAAGTATGGACAAGAACAAAAGAACAAGTACAGACAATCTATGCGATGTTGCTCCCCAACAATGACGCCATTTGATGAACTGAGATCTGGCTGAAGTCTTGTCAATCCACGAGGCGGACCGACAGTCGTCGAAGTGACCTTAGACGAAACCTCAGTCAATCAACAATTAACCCACAATAATAATTAAGAAATCAAAAGTAAAAATGTGGAGTTAAAATTTATTATAACTCTACAACAAAATGTGTATAGTATGCAAGCATGTGTAGAGGATGAACTCATGGAGCAAATGGTTGATTGTGCAAATTTTATGCGCAAAAATTTGTTCTTACCCTCTTGTCCATTTTTATTCTTTTTGGTGGGTTTTTTATTTTATATTTTATATTTTATTTTTGTTATGTATATTTCTTTGTTTTTAATTTTGTATTTTATATTTCCTTTTTATATTTTTATATTTTTATATTTCTTTTTCTTTTTATTAAAGATAGATAATACATATAAGGAAATATATGCCATATAGGATAATATACTTTTTAAATCCTGATAAATATAAATAAAATATAGAAAATAAATTATTTTTAGGTTTTTCATATTTTATAATATTTTTCTATTTTTTGGAAATTTTGCTTATTTTTATGGATTTTTAAAGTAAAAAATATACCAAATCAGATTTTTATTAATAGGTTGAAATTGAACTGGAATTAAAAATAGCGAATTAAATCCAAAATTATCCGAATTAATTTTAATAGATAGATAATTATATAAAGAAATTTATAAAATAGAAAACATATTTTGGAAAATTTTAATGAATTTTTAGATTTTATTAAGTTTTTGGTGTTTTTCGATTTTTAAGAGTATTCTTTTTCCATTTTTAGTGATTTGGTCTAAAGGTTAAGAATATATAAATAAGAAACATATATATATTTTTAGGTTTTTTCAAAAACTTTTTTATTTTTTTGGTATTTTATATTGTAGGAAGAACAAAAATGGCCTCCTTTTGATTTTTAATAAATGGTATGCTAAAAAATGCAAAATAAATATAGGGTGTGAAAGTACATGCTACCAATCATTTAACCCTGTTTTTGCACGATTTTAGGAGCTAGGGTGCCATTTTTAATAAATGAAACTCAAGCACCAAAATTCATATATTTCAAGGGAATAATTACAAATAAAAAAATCCAGGGGCACAAGTGCAAATTTCCCAAAAAATATACAATGTATTTAAAATTTTTTTGGACCAAAAATAATTAAAAAAGGCATAGGGGTTTAAATGCAATTTTCCCAGCTCGTGTAGGATGGTACGTGAGATGAGCTGGACATGACCAAAATGCAAATATAATAAGTATAGGGGCCTATATACAAAAGTCCATTTTATTTTAGACTTTACATTTTATTTACAAGATAAAATAATAAATACAAAAAGATGGGGGGGATTTGCAAATTACCCCACAACGGGCGCTGGTTCTGTCACTTGTCCATGTGTCGATCGCTCGCTACACAATACTAGTTCAGCCTTGGACGGAGGAGATTTAATCACCCCAGATGATCTGACTGCTCTGGAGCGCTGCATCCAACGGCTCCTGCTTCGACTGGGGTGTGATCTTGATCAGACGGTTGTCGAAGATGGTGGAAGAACAACGGAGGAACTCACCGCTGGCGAGTTTGGATCGAGCGTTGCTCGCTCCTCCGACCTCCTCGAGTATCTCTGGATGGCTCTGCACGTTCCCACAAGTCCGGCAAAGGTCGCAGGTCTGTTAGAAAAGTCCGAAGGCCTCTGGAGGATCGAAGAAGAAGTATGGCCTGGAGAGCTTTAGGTCAGATCTGATTGAGCCCAGTAGGGCTCCTTTGACCATGTGACCAACACCGAGAAGAACACGGTTCGAGGGAAACTGCCTCGACACGGTTAGGCGTGGAATGGGCAAGGAATGGGTGTAAGCGGTGAGGTCCGGTGGGAAGGTGGTGGAAGGACCTCGACTCCTCTATCCAGAGGGAATCAAGGTTGAGTAGGTGCGACAGAAGATGGAGAAATGGATGGGAAGCGAAGGCGAGGTGGAAGGCTGGTCAAAGAACGATGGAAAACAATGAAATTGTTCGCCGAGCAGAGCTTCGGCGAACTACGAAGCGAGCATTTACGACCAAAACTAAGGTCTAGGGGCTAAGCTAAATGCATAATCGAAGAGCAGGAATTAAAAGCTAACTAAAGAATGGAAAATGCGCAGCTCTTACCTGCAGGCGAGGGACAGGAGCAGAGGTGGCTGATTCTCACCGTTGGGTGCACCTCCTTCATCCTCCAATCGCCACAGAGCTTCAAGGGACACTCCCTGTCACAGGGATATGCACTAGGCCGAAGTTGAGGGGTTTTAGGTTTCATGCGTTGACAAAAATGGAGGAGGAAACAGGAGGTGTTTATTTATAAACATTAGGGGCACCCTTATTCAAGGACGATTTGGCGAGAATCGTGATTAGGTACAAGTAATTAAAGTGCCCAGCGTGGATGCTGTGATGTCAGGGAACATATCTCATGAAGGGATTGTACATGATGGAAGGATGGATCGAGGGAGAAAAGCAGGAAAAGACATTTCTTGAGTGGGTCAGAGGCGTTGGGGGAGTTGGCCGATAGTTAATAAAATTCACAACGCCATTGGTCCATGCATGCGAACTATAGGACAAAACTGTGTATTTATTAAAAATTAATTATTTAAAATAGTAAATGATTTTATTAATTGTTTAGTATATAAAAATGTTTATTATTTTATGATAGTATTTTATTTATGGTTTTTAATTTATTTTTTTGAGGTTGTTTATTAGTAGTAAATTATTAGGGGTGTATTGATAGGTATATTCATATATGTTTTTGGCTATTTTATTTTTATTTTGTATATTTTATTTTAATATTTTATTCTCTTATTTTCTATATTATAACTTATTTTTAAGTATATAAATATATTTTATTTATATTTTTATGATAGAATATATACACTTAAATAAATATAGCTATAGATTATGTAGGTATGAATACACGTATTTTGACTAGTAGGTATGAATACACGTATTTTGACTATGTATTTTGTGTTCTATTTTATTTTTATGTATTTTCTTGGGTTTTATTTAAGCTTTATATTTGTAATAGAATATAACTAATATTTAGAAGAGTATAAAAAATATAAAAGGGTAAAAGAATAAAATAATATGTTTCCCTTTTATTTATTTATAAGTATTAACACAGGTATTTTACCTTTATTTTTATGTAGATTTATTTTATTTTATGTTTTCTTATTGTTTTATTTTGGTTTCAATATATACATAAGTTATAAATAATATTTACAAAATTATAAAAATATAAAATTGTAAAATAATAAAGAATGAATAAAATGAATATTTTATTTAGGTATACTACACAATGAGGGTCCAAAACCTAACTTTCACGTCTTAACTCCAAAAAATATGAAACCACCTCCATTAAATAGCTTATAAAAAGTTATATACAATTAAAAGTGATTTTGATACATTTTGAGTTTTATTTGGAAGATATGGGTCCGTGAAGTTGTTGATTTTGGATTTTTATTTTGTATATAAAATGAACAATATATCTTAATTTTTGTACAAACTCAATTTTATATTTTTATTTATATTATTATCTACAACTTTCATGCACAAATTTTCTTTTATTCAATGAATAAATAATAAAGAAAAAATAGGTGTCAAAAAATTCTTTATTGGGAAATAAAAGAATTGGATGTTTATAGTATTTTTGGCCCTTATCTCCCCCTAGGTCATAAAATACCTTTAGTATTTTATTATTTTTTCTTTATTTTCTTTATTCTATAATTTTGGTATTAAAAATAATATTATTTATACAATAAATGCAATAAATAATGAAATACTATATTGTACAAATTAATGCTATATACATGCATTAGTTAGGGTTTTTAAGGCCAACATGATAGAATAAAGATGATGAAATGGAGATTCATCAGGACATTCTGGCTAGATTGACACAAGCCGAGCATCTCAAATGATTCCATTTAGATAGGAGCTTGGTCAGTTGAGAGACGAGGGAGGAAATGTACTGAATGATGAATCAATGCGAGATGTTATAACCCCATCTTAGTACATGATGAGAATTGGTTAAGTCAGATCATACACTAAATGTAGTATAGCTTAAGCACTACTTCTTGACACTCCTGCCTAAGTTTATAGCAATGCAATGGAGGAGCCCTACACGTTCCCGCAGGAGTTTGGACCGGTATGTGACTAATGAATCTCATATTCAACATGCTAAAATTGGTTAAATAGGATATGTTCCCCAAAATACATATGCATTTAATCATTAATATAACATCATTAGCATTCATACATGTATAAATAATATTCGCACTTCATCATGCATAATTGCATAAAATAAGGAGCCAAAAATCCAAGTGTAAATTGACCTAAAAAGCAGAGACTTCCCTATTTTAATTAATTCATCATTGTGTAGATATTACTAACAAGAATAAATAAAAAAATGCAAAAAATTGCTAACTCAAATAAGTGAAAAAGAACCCCAAAACCTAATTTCACATCAAAGGGACTAAAACATGCATATCTTCCTCATGCAATGTCCAATTTTGGCCTACTCACTTTTAAAATACAACATTTTCAAATACCTTCAAAAAGACTAATTCATAAAATTCGGAGCTCATAAGTGAAAGTTGGATTTTGGGCCTCTTTTGCACATTTTATCTTTTTGTGATTTTTGACCTGGGTTTTTATGTACATAATTAACCCATTTGATTTTATTTCCTTTTCATTTGTGTTCTTTGATGAATTTTTTATCAAGTGGAAAGAAATCCAAATCCAAATCAAGACCGAAATCAAAGAAACTGATTAAATCTGAGTAACCTCTACGAGTCTGTACAAAAATCTCTTATTTCATACTTCTACTTCATTTCCCTATTTTCTTATTATTAAAAATCCAAAAAACAGATTAATATGTAATTAAGTGTCTTTTACTTTATCGTATTTTACTAGATTTTTTGTCCTCTTTTAAAATCACAAAAAAATTTATAAAACCCCAAAATCCGGTTTTCTATACACATGGGGAACCACCAAAAATACCACTTTGTACAGATGGCATCTTTTGTTCCCCATCATGAAAGTTGTATATCTCGTCTAGATGAACAACTTTCATGAAGAAAATTTTTCGATCCGAGGTTCCCTTTCATTTCTTTTGAAATTTTTTGGGGGTGACACGTGGCGGCCCATGGACATGCCACATGGCACCCTATTCCCTCTCTCCTCTCTCTCCTCCCTCAGATCATGAGCCCAACATGTGACCCCTTTCCCCTTCCAGCCGTTCGACCCATCCTCTCGTAACGATTTCCACCCACCTCCATGCCTCTGCCCGTTAAGACCGCTCCACCTTCGCCTTACCTCTCAGCCGTAACTACCTTCCCCTCTGTGTAACGCTCCCCCTGCCTCCTCCTATATAGCCGCGGCTCTATCACCTCCTCACATCATCCGCCCTTTCTCCTTGACACTGGTGACATCGACATTTCTATTCCCAATGACATGATCTATAGGACGTCGACCTCTGTAGCTGCTCCTCGCAGCCAAGCCTCGCCGTGATCGTCCATGACTGAGGCGAAGACCGACGAGGCCTTATCCCCTCTTCCACCTTCTGGCGACCTCTCCTTCCCCTGTTCCCTGACCACTAGATACTCCCTCAGCACACCTTGCAGCAACTCAGAAACCACCATCGAACGGTGTGCCTCCGCCTCCTGTCCTCATCCCCGACATCAAA